>CM067538.1:6204277-6229277 GCA_034509925.1 Hirudinaria manillensis | reverse complement strand
ATCGAAATTTATAAACCTTTAAATAGATTGGTTGAACGATGTGATTAAAAGTAGTTTGTCGAAAATAAATGTCAATTTATATGTAAAGTCGACGAAAATTGGTCACATTCGATGTGCTTGTTACGTATAACAAGTTACGTATTACGTGACACGTAACAAATAGTTGACATTACGTTGTAACGTTGTATGTATCCGGCTGAATAAATCTGGTTTCTGCCTAAACCTAAAACCATCATCTACACTGTTCACCAAATAGAATTCACCACTCATTCTGAATTTATTTTGAAACGTCCGTCAGGCATCAGACCTCTGAATCCGATCTTGACGAGCGGACCGAACGGCAGCGGAACGAACATCAGTTGTTCGCTGCCTGGATTCGTGAACGTCGATGGCGTCAACGTCACGTCCAGGAACCTGTACTTCAGCGCAGGAGAGCTGAACGTATCCAACTCCAGGATCGTGGACAACCTGACCATAAATCTCACCCTCAAGGACGTCTCTAGGTTTCACAGCCACGTCAACGTCTTCTGCTACGCCAACGTTTCGGGGACTCAGCGCACCGTGGCTCAGACGAGCATCATCATCGTCGGTCGGTACATGCCATAGCAGGGGGGTTGGATTTTCGAGAGTCGGGTGGGGACTTGTAATATAAGAAGAATTTTTCAAGACTTGCCAAGATATATATATGATATATATATGTGATATATATATAGGTATTGCATCAAGTAATATATATAGTATTAAGTAAAAGGATGATCAGAGTCTTTGTTGATTGGTCCACATCAGCTGTGTCTCCTTATGAGTCATTTGTCATCTTAAGTCAGCAGAAGACACTGTTGGGTTTAAATAATTAAAAAAAAATTGATTTATGAAACAAATTCAGATATTGATTCAAGATTCTGTACGTAATTTACCTGTAAATAACTTTATAAACGACTTATAATCGTCTTATAATTGTTTTATAAACAACTGATTATAAATAATTTATTGCTTTTACTGTTTTATAAACTTATTACAAATAACTTATTACCATTGTTATTATTATTATTATTATTATTATTATTATTATTATTATTATTATTATTATTATTATTATTATTATTATTAATATTATTATTATTATAAATTGTTAAAACTCCTACACTCTCGGGTTCTGGAAAACACGTTTTAATGATTAAAACAAACAAACAAACAAACAAACATCTGCAGAGCCGTTGGTTCCTCCAAAGTTCGAGGGATGCGTCGTGCATGACTGGAAGGAGATGGTCTGCAGCTGGCAGCCCGAAGAGCCGGACTTTGGGATCAAAACGGACGTCTCTTTCCTCTACAGCATTTAGTCAGTAGAATTTTGAATCGTATTTTTATTTTGTTCGTGCACGTGCGTGTTTGGTCGGTCAGCTCTCTAGTGCCCTGAAATGATTTTGAGTGGATAATTGTTGTGCTAATGAACGATAATTTGTTTTCGTCAGATTTTTTCTTTTTTTTTATTTTTTTGGAGGGTTTTTAGTTCGAGACGATGAGTTTGAGACGTGCATTGAGTTTGCTTCGGTAATGTTTACTTGTTATTTTTAATCTCGGACCAGTCGCTAGGTCGTTTGGGACAAGATTGCATAGCAATGGCTCCTAGTAGCTTGCTAATCCCGCCAGCAGGAATTCTGTTGCTAATGACTTTAGATTTCAGGAAGACCCAAAGTTGATGACAAAAGCTAACAGGATTAGCACTAACAGACATTACTAATCATTCAAAATATGATTTAAACAACGTTCGTAATTTCATGGAAAAATGTCTCAAAATGTAAAAACAAAATGACGTACAGCTGTAGACCGTCGCAATTCAACAAGTGCCAGAAGCAGGAGCCCGGGAGGTGCCTGTTCGAACCCGGCAAGTACCACATGTCCCCCTACTGCGTGCAAGTTTGCTTCAACAACACCAAGGCAAAGGCCTGTACCAACGTCACCTTCGTGGATAGCCAGTTGCTGGGTGAGTGACGACGATGATGATGATGAAGATGAAGATGGTGGTGGTGTTGTGGCGGTGATGATAGTGATACTGGTTTTGTGTTGATGTTGATCGTGGTTGTTGCTGACAGTGGCACAAAGGTTAGGAACCAAAAAAAGTGAAATGATTTGCTGACATTGATGATGATGATGATGATGATAATGATGAAGATGACGGCGACGAGGACGTCGATGATGAGAGGGATGTTGGTGGAGGTCTTGGTAATGATGATGTTCAGCTTTTGGCGAATCGATTTCAAAATAGCAGCTCCAGGAAACAACCATGGGAGCTTTTATTGATGTGGCACAAAAACAGCACATGGTTATTTTTGGCTCCTTTTACAACCACCATCGTCATCGTCATCTTCATCATCTTCATAAATAACAATAATAATAATAATAGTAATAATAATAATAATAATAATAATAATGCGGAATCCCACTGACCACTACATGGTACGAACATACACCGAATGGAATTACAAAGTTCGACCATGGAGTGTTGATGTGGGATTACCCAATAATAACTGATAGAACAGTCCCTGCCAACAGACCCGATCTGATTTACCACGATAAGAAGAGAAGAAACTGTCTAATAATTGATATTGCTGTCCCGGATGATGTGAATGTGCCTCGGAAGGAGATGGAAAAATTAACAAAGTATAAAGACCTACAGATTGAAATCCAAAGAATGTGGGGTGTGAGATCTCAGGTGATACCAGTGGTTGTTGGAGCATTAGGAATGACATCAAAGAAATTTAAAGATTACCTGGATCTCATCCCTGGAAATCCATCTCCTCTTGAGGCGCAGAAAATCGCTCTGTGTGGGACAGCACATATATTAAGAAGAATATTGAACTGACAATGATTTGGATTTTGTATATAACTGTATATAGCTGCGTGTAAAATTGAATTACTTTGTTTAAGTTCTGGAATTTTGCTTGTTGCTTCTGTTTGTTCATGACTGTTCTTCTGTTTTTATTTGTGCTTGTTGTGTTGTGACTGCCTGTGATCCCTTGTTGAGACCTGGGGTCACTGTTTTCCGGCGGAGGCCGTGATTGTGAATAAACAAATAATAATAATAATACATAATAAGGTGGCCAGTTACATTCACTGGGTTGTATGCCATGAGCTAGGATGTGAAGTATATAAAAGATTGCACCATTCTATGGGACTATGCAATTATCACGGACAGGAAAATATTGGCCAACGGACTTGACATTGTAATCCACGACAGGAGATCCAAGTCGTGCATGCTAATCGATGTTTCAGTTCCGGATGATAAGAACATCGCGCTCAAAGAAGCTGAAAAAATTGGCAAATACAAGGACCTGGAGATTGAAATCAACCGGATGTGGAGCGTGAAGTCTAAAGTCGTTCCGGTAATTGTAGGAGCGCTCGGAATGCTAAGAAAAGACTTTACAAAGTATGTAGAGTTGATACCAGGACGACCAAAGACTTCGGAGATTCAGAAGATCTCCTTGCTGGGCACTGCCCACATTCTTCTGAAAGTACTTGGATGAATCGCTGAGAGCACTGGTAGTGCTCAGCATTCGTTCATCACCGGCTGTGAGACCGAGAAGAAGCAGGAAAAATGTGTATAATGATAATAATGATAATGATAATAATAATAATAATGGTGATGATGATGATGATAATAATAATGTTAATAATAATAACATTAACAATAAGACAATAAAAATAGATTATAATATATTAATAATAAGACAATAAAAAAACAATAAAAAAACCGACACTTTTTCCGGCCCGACTATAACCACCCGAGATGCAAAACAAAGGTCCTGTTGTTTACGTGACCGTCGTAAACAACAACAACAACAACGCGGGCTTTTAATTCGGAAACGTTTCAACTCAGTGTTGTGTGCGTGCGTGCAGTTGTGTGTGTGTGTGTGCGTGCAGTTGTGTGTACGTATGTGTGCGTGCAGTTGTGTGTGTGTATGTGTGCGTGCAGTTGTGTGTGTGTGCTGTGGTTTTTGTTGACGTTGGCAAGACGAGGTTTCTGAACCTTTCAAGTTTTGCTCGATGTTAATCATCATCATCAGTCGGCCTTCCGTCTGTCCGCCTGCCTGTCTGTCTGTCCTTTCATCTGGCAATTCTGATTCTTTTAAAGGCAATGTAATGTTTATTGTCATCATTCTTCTGAATAACATCTTCTGTTATACACGTGTATGTCTAAATGGTGCAGCTACAACAACAACAGTAACAACAACAATAACAGTAGCAACAACAATAACAGTAGCAACAACAACAGCATCAGCGGCAGCAACAACAATTACAGTAGCAACAACAACAACAACAACAAGAAAACATTCATCTTCTCCTCCTTCCTGTTTTAGTTTTTTTTTTTGCGACTCGACAGAATTAAAATTGGAAAAATTTTTTTGTTTTGTTGCCTGCTGTTTGTTTGAAGATGTTCTCATTCTATTTGAGAGCACCATTCACACAAATTGGAGCATCTATAATTGCCATAATAATAATAACAATAATAATAATAGTAATAATAATAATAATAATAATAATAATAATAATAATAATAGTAATAATAATAATAATAATAATAATAATAGTAATAACACCAACAACAACAACAACAATAATAATAATAATAATAATAATAACAATAATAATAATAGTAATAATAATAATAATAATAGTAATAACACCAACAACAACAACAATAATAATAATAGTAATAATAATTTAATTATTTTTTAATTGCTGCTTTTCGATTGCAATTATGAGCATAAGGATGATCACAATGGTTTGATTGCAATGGTAATGGTGGAAGTAATGGTGGATCGTGGTTTGCAACTGAAGTGGGTCAAGACTCCGTCAAAGAAGTTAATCTTGCGTCTTAAAAACCTCGCGTCGTCGTTGTTGTTGTTGTTGTTTATGAACAAAAAACCGTTTTCAGTCTTTTCTCGTTGCCGGAGGTGAGCGTTTAAAGGTTTGAGGTGCTTGTGAAGCTTTGACATCAAAAAAGATGCCTTAAAAAATAGGTTGTTAGAGACACTTTTAAATGCTATTCCATGCAAAACTCTTGGGGGGGGGGTAGATGGGGGGGGGAGGTGGAAGGGGAGGGGGGCATGGGTGAGCCAATGGGTTGAGAGGAGTTTACCCTGGCGTAGGATGTTTAGGGAATTAGTTTTATTTCTATACAGGAATGTTGTAAAAAAATGTATTGTAAAAAAAAATTTTGAGCCTTTGGTACTGGCCTGCTGGTATTATTGATAGTGACGTATGATCAGTAGGACATTGTTGTGATGCATTGCGTCGTGAGCCGATTGTTTGCAGCGGGTTATTTACTTTTTTGTTGGATCCTCCAGATTTCTGAATTTTTTTTTTCTTCTAAATATTGTGCACTTATGTTTAGAATTTGCAGTTCTGTGGATATCCATAATCTGGGATTACTATTTGTAATTGTAGAATGCATGTATTGAATTATTATTATTATTATTATTACCATTATCATTATTATTATTATTTTTACTAACATTATTATTATTATTAACATTATTATTATTATTATTATTATTATTATTATTATTGGTCTTTAGTTTGTTAAGTGTATTGATTCATAGTTTACTTCCTCCTACGCTTCAAAACTTTGTGCAGGCCTCGACCATGAGGACATTCAACAACAACAACAACAACAACAACTGCGAATGCTTGATGACGCAATATTTGTGGTGTTGCTACGGTGACAGGTGTTTTGTATTCGGATGCGGGGATGCGTACGAATTTGTTGCCAACGGAAGGGTTGACATCGGTTGCCGAGAGACGAGACGTCTTTCGTCGTGCGTCATCCATTACCTCGAGTCGACGAATGTCGTATTGCATATACGTACATATATGTACTTACATATCCATAAGTATTGCGCAAGGATGTTTACATATCCGTACGTTGTACTTAAGGATGCGTACGTATCCGTAAGTATAAGTACGTCGTATATTATGTCAACGAAGAATGTGTAAGGTTCTAACATATGTGTTGCAGGCAGTAGGTCTTCCTTAAGATTGTACATCACCCTGTAAGACGTGATTAGAAAATCCAACTGAAGGACAACTGACAAGGCTCATTTGTTATTGTAATTCTGAAAACTGGATTTCTTTCTCATAATCTTCTTTTTATATCCCCTTTTTTTCCTTTGGTTGGTTCGTGAGAAGAGAACAAAGTCAGTCTGAAGTTTTTAATTGAGTTTGTTTATTATCTCATTTCTGTCCTAAAGAATCGCCGGGCGCCGGAGGACCTTGGATTAGCATAGACGACCTGAAAATATCGTCAAAAACGTGGTTTAAAAACGTGGAGTGCACATTCTTTTATTTTTTGCCGAATATTTTTTCCTTTGAATATTGAGAGAGAGAGAGAGAGAGAGAGAGAAAGATAGAGATAGATAGAACAAAGACCGTCGGACCGACTTATTAATTTGCACGATAATTATTAATACGATATTACACGATAGTGATTAATTATTGCAATCCAAATTAGTTAATCTAAACTTTCACTCTGCTATTAAAATCTATTTATTCAAAGAATTGGAAAATAATGGATGAGTTGATTTGACTTCCTTTTTAAATCTTCAGTGAAGCCAGGAGTGGTCAAAGCTTCAAGCATCACAAAGAGCAGAGAGGCAGTGGTTAGGCTGGAAAAACCAGAACACGAGGTGGTGTGTTACCTGGATGTGGATGGTCCTGGAAAGGTTAACGAGTGTAATTTGTATTCATTCGACTTATGATCGTACATACGAAATAGAATCAAAATAGCGATAAATAATAGTAAATAATAATAAATAAATGAGTAAATAAATAAATAACAATAAGTAAATAAATAAATATGTAAATAATAATAAATAAATAAATAATAGTAATAAAAATGCACACCATCTAACCTTCTTGTGAACAATTTTTTTGGTCTACATACATCCATAAACTCACATTTCGAGTTCATGTATTGACGTACAATGTTTGATGTTTTTTAAGACTTTTTAGACGTGGGGGGAAATTCCTCTGCGCAACATCTTAGGCAGAGCAACACATAACAACATTCACTGTAATTAAATTATTATTAATATTAAATTAATAATTTAATTAATTAATTGTCACTATTTCAATCAAAATAATTTAAATTAATCAGTAATGACATTATAATTAATTAATTAATTAATAATATAACTTATTTAATTAATATTTTAATAGTTAATTAATATTTCAATTAATTAATTAATACTGATTAATTTAATATAATTTTTGTCTTTTTGGAGACTATTTTGGCTTTGACCGTTAAATGACATCCTGTGGTTTCGGGGACCTTTTTTTGCGGCCATTCCATCTATCCCTCGTTTCTCCGTGCATTCTGTTTTGGTAGAGGAGCTGTTGCTCCGACAGTGCGCGTGCGCATCGAACCTCGGTCACGCGACGTCGCATCGAGTACGTCGAGAAAGACTAAACGTCCTCCCTTGACGCCCGTCACGTCGTTTCAGAGGGAGTCGATCAGGTCCGAGGAGGAAATGATACGCGTGGAGGGATTGAAGCCCAACATGGAGTACACGGGGAGTGTAAGGTGCAAGCCTCTCGTGCCTTCGGACGAGGACGAGGGTCCACTTCGAGAGATTGGCTTCTTTGGCGACCCCTTCGACTTCACCTTTCAAGCCCGGCCCGATGGTTACTAGAGTTTTCATCCAATTGCAATTGTCCGATCATAAGTGTTATAATTATGCTCATAATTATAAGTAATTACTAGTCTTTTCATCCAATTGCAATTGTTTGATCATAAGTATTATAATTATACTTATAATTATAAGTAATTACTAGTCTTTTCATCCAATTGCAATTATAATTATTATAATTATAAGTGTTACAATTATAATTATTATAATTATAAGTATTACTGCTGTAGGATTATATATATCTTTGGTTTGTATACCTCGGGCGACGAGGCACGTTCGTTTCTGGTTGTAATTTCGCTCGTGTTTGGTTTCGTACCGTGTTGAGTTGCGGTGATTTTAATAAACCGTTTAGATCTTGATATTCTGGAGTCGTAACAATTACAATTGTAAGTTTTGGTTTACATATTATTTTGACGTAATAATATTTGCTATATGTATAATTCTATCGATTAATTGATAATATTATAATAAGATTTATAAACATAAACCTTAACATCATTGTCGAGTGCAGAGTAAACAATGATATGATGACAACAATAAACGTTAACCTCCCTAATGCAGTTCCCGACATGCACCCTGAACTCATTTCCGGTTGTTACTACTTCGATCCATCCATCTCCTCCGACGACAAATCTTACGTCCACCTCTTCTGGAAGGTTTCAATCGATTGTCGTTGATTGACATCTTAACATTCTGTCAATCACAATTCATCGACGTTAATACCTTTAACGACCACGTTTGGCACGATTCAGACTTTCTTTGTTCTTTGATGAGTTCTTCTTTCTTGCTTCAACAGAAAGTTCCTTACGAATTTGAAAATGGAAAGATGGAAAAAACGAGCATCGCACTTTACGATTACAAGTCGTGGAAAGACGGCGTCGAAGGTGGTGAAGCGAGGGTGCAAGATGGTAACCCTCACGAGTTCATAGTTCAGTTGAATTGGCAGTTGGACAGAAGGAAGGATTACGTGGTGGAGGTTAAGTCGTACAACGAAATCGGATCCAACGAACTCATCGAACCATCTCGACTAATCATTCCATCCATTTCCAGAGGTAAGTTTGTTGTTGTTGTTGTAGCTAAAAATAAACGAATCGTTTTGATTTTTGCAGCTCCAAAATCACCCGAGCACATCTACGCCACCCTGGTCAATAATAGCATCAAATTGAAATGGTCGGAGGTGGAAGATGCCGATAATTACACCGTATATTGGTGCCACCTCCATCATTCCACCCGTAAGTGTCAGGTGAGTGACGGACGGACAGACGGATGGTTAGACTGCAATGATTTCCAGCATCTTAATTAACTGCTCTTGTTGCAGGCCAATCTAAATATAGAATGGAAATCCCATATTCCACCTGGAACAACAGAAATGATTGTTCCTTCTTCTGGCAACTTGGATCTCAAAGTTGGAGTTTCAGTGGAAAGATTTGATTTTGAACTCAACGCTCTTCTGAGCAGCGGATTGACTTGGACACGTTGCATACACAAAGAAGATGCAGGTCTTTGTTTGTTTGTTTGTTTGTTTGTTTGTTTGTTTGTTTGGTTGGTTGGTTGATTGCTTGTGTGTTTGTTATGTTGAATTGAAAAGCTGTTTGTTGGAATGCTCTGTGATGATGCAAGGTTTGTTTGTTTGTTTGTGTTATAAAGCTGTTTGCAGCAATCCAATGCTGGAATGTTCTGTGATGTACTTTTGAAAATTAAAATATTTTTATGGTATTTTGTTGTTTTTAAAAATTACGTGTTGATCTTGTAAGTGAATTATCCTATTTACTTGGAACTTCATTTGAGTCCATGTTGAATTGCAATTTAAGTTCTTCCCTTTCTTGTCCACCAGATATCCTTCCACCGCAAAACCTGCACTTCTCCCCTCACCAGTTTCCTCACTCTCTCACCATCGTCTGGAGTCACCCGGAATGTTCCGCGAGTTCCTACGTTTCCGGCTACGAGGTCAGTTGGTGCAAGCGGAACGTCGAAGTCTGTTCCAAGAATGCAAATGACACAGGTTGTTGCCTTTGCTGTTGTTGTTGTTGAGCACTACTAACTTTGTCCTTGTTGACCTCACTTTCTTTTTTTCTTCCCGTTCCTACTCTCAGAATGCTGCAAAGGAAATTCTTCCGTCACGGTGTCAAAGTCGAAGACGTCGCTGGTCATCGAGAGGTTGGAACCTGGTTCTGAGTACGAAGTGAGGATGAGGAGCACGTCGTTCGACAGGACGTCAAAGTTTTTGGCCGCGAGTCGCTCGGTCCCCGACAACGGTCAGTTCGGAAGTAGGACTCCGCACGAGACAAATTCTTGAGTCACACATTTCTTCTGGCTGCTATGACAAAAACAATGATGATGATGATGATTAATATTATTATCATTGTGACACCAAATATTAATTAGTATTGTTATAATTATTTTTATATATATGTAAGATATTACGATTGTATGTATTGTTATACTTATTCATATATATTATTATAACATGTATATGTATAATGTATAATGTATAATGATTGTTATAATTAACTGATATTATTATTATTATTAATAATCGAATTGCAGGTCATTGGAAGGTCATCATAGGCCTGGTGATCACGGCCTCCGTACTCGCCATCATCTTCTGCCCCATCATCATCATCATGACCGTCCGGTAAGGGCTCTTCACACTTCGACGGAGTTCGCACGTCGGCGTCGCGGTCCAGTCCTTAATATAATCAACCTGATTAATTAGAATTAAATTATATGATTAATTAAATTATAATTGATACAACAACAATAATAATAATAATAATAATAATAATAATAATAATAATAATAACAATAATAACAATAACTTAACATTTTAATAGTCAGGTTCAGTTGATCAGATTTGTAACTTCATTTGTGATGGGACGTATCCACTGCTGATAATTAATAATAAACTAATAATAATAATAATAATAGTAATAATAATAACAGTAATAATAATAATAATTACTTAATTTTATTACCAAATATTTTACCAGCAAAGTGCAAAGGAGTTGCATGGATTTGAGGAAAGGTTTCAACATTGAATTGCCTCGAGTGGATGACACGACTGGTTACAATCCAATGGTAGGGATGGTGGTGATGATGATGGTGAAGATGATGATGATGACGATGATGGTGGTGATGATGATGATGATGGTGGAGGTGGTGATGATGATGATGATGGTGAAGATGATGATGATGATGGTGGAGGTGATGATGATGATGGTGGTGGAGGTGGTGATGATGGCTATTGCTTGCATTTGTGGATCAATTTTATTATTAGATTATTATTAATAAATATTATTATTTATTGTGATATATTAATAATAATATTATTTATTATTATGAGATATTTTCACATTCCCGTGGGTTGGCAAAGTAATAATAAATAATAATTTCAATAATAATGGCAGTATAACAGGCAAGGCAATTACTTGCTAGACGATCCAATTAATATTATTTTTATAACTATTTTTTATTATTATTATCACTATTATTGTTTCTATTATTATTATTATTATTATTATTATTATTGTTATTACTATTATTATTTCTATTATTATTACTATTATTAAAATTATGTAAAATTAATTTCTAGCAGTACCCATACACTGACATTGGCCAGATCAAGGTGAGACCATTTATTTACATGAACCTCTGAATTTATAATTTATTTATTTTTATTTTGACTTTAATCATCATTTCCGGTGATTTACATCCCAATTGAGGGAATAATTGCTTATAATTGGTTTGCTTATTGAAAGGAAATATCAGAATTTGATGTTGTAACATTAATTGGCATTTCATAATTGCATGTGTAATGATAACGACTGTAGTGTTCAGGTGACCATAACGAAGGTAATTATGATAATCCGGGCGTGAATCATTTTGCGATAATGGAATAACTATGCGATTAAGATGTCCACAAGATGATGGTATTAATTAAGATTACGAATAATGATTTGTAATAATAATAATAATAATAATAATAGTAATAATAATAACAACAATGTGATTAAGATATCACGAAAATTATCAAGACGGTCAAGGGTCAGCCTTCATTGTTCTGATGTTCATTCGTTTATCGAAACTTTTTTCTGGACAATTGACAAACCATCGTCATCACAATCAATGTCCTCTCCATGATTTCCAGGACACCCCGCTGACGGAGGAGGCGTCTGCCAACGGGGAGGCCGGCAAGGAGCCCCTGGTCTCCAACGGGGGACCCTCTCACTCGGGCATCTCCACTTACACGAACGTCATGTCGAAGACCGCTTACGACCCTCTCTCGGACGACCGGAACGCCCTGCTCAGAGCCCCCGAGGACGACCAGCCCTGGCCGTCGACGCTGGACCGCTCGCTCGCGACGGCGCCGACGGCCTCGTCGGCAGCGCTCGAGGGATGCGACGATCGAGACGACGACGGAGGAGGAGGAGGAGTACGTTCAGACCAGAACGGGCAGACGGGAGCGGACAAGAAAGCCAAGGAGAACGTTTACGTTTGACCTTCTCAGTGAAGGAAAAGTCGACGAGCGAGGGTTTGCGATCTTCCGGTACGAGGCGTCGATGACGCCGCGTCGATGACGCCGCGTCGTTTCTATCTCCTCTTGCCGTTCGCTCGTTCGTCGGATCGAAGCCGATGATGATGATGATGATGATAGTAGTTGTGGTACTTTTAGTACTTTTAATGTGCCGAGTACTTTTAGTACTTTTAATGCGCCGAGTACTGAAACTGTGGGTGGGCAGAGATTGCGCAATCTTTGTCCCTTGAAGCTTTGCAGACGACTTTTTATTTCTAGGTAGGCTGAAGTTCTTGCCGACGCTGACAATGATGGCGACGACGATGATTATGGTAGTGATGATGATGACGATAGTGATGATGATGATGACGACGATGACGGCGATAGTGATGATGACGATGATGATGTTGTTGTTGATTGAGATTCATTTTGTTTCTATTTTATTTTATTTTATCTTATTTTATTTCATTTAATTCTTTCAAATCGTGATCGACGTTGACAGCGAGTCGTCCGAACCTTTGGCCAGTTGCTACCGTCATACCCGTATTCATCAGAAATGATGATGACGATGATGATGGTGATGATGATGATGACGACGACGATGATGATGATGATGGTGATGACGATGTCGACGACGATGTAGTGAAGATGAAAACACACGGTATATTTGGGATCGATACTGTCAGCAAAAGCGCCATTTTGCCCACAGGTGCCTTTGCGTTGGTGGGCGAAAAGATGGTTTTTGTGTTCGTTTGCCTGGGATGGTGCTTCCACCAGATTGTGTACTCGTCGTCTTCGAAGCCTCACGTCGTCATCATCATCGTCGTCGTCGGCATCCGTGTCGGCCGCGTTCGACAGATTGAAATTGAATTCATGAATTTCTTATTTTAATCAAAAATCCTTGAAATTATTATTTAACGAGTTAATCGTGAATCGTTAAGATTTTGTTTTTTTTTGTGGAATTATTGTTTCCGCCTTTCACCTTTGACTGGCGTCCTTGTCGTCTTTGTACTTGTCTTGTACTCGTCCTCGTCTTGTACTTGCCCGTGTCTTGCGTCTCGTCTTCATCGTCGAGATTGATTGCGTGGGCTTCGTCTGATGTCGTACAAAGTTTAAAGTTTATATTGTTTGACACTTTGTTAGGGGATGTGGTTGATTAAGATGGATGGATGGATGGATGGATGGATGGATGGATGGAAGGAAAACACACTTTCTGTCCTCGTTTTCATTGTTTTGAAGATTTCTTCTCGGGAGTTATTTTGTCTTATTTTTTCTTATTTTAAAATGTTTTCAATTAATTTGTTTTATTTTGTTTTCAAGATCGTGCTTTGTTCTGCTTTGTTTTGCTTTGTTTTGCTTTGTTCTGCTTCGTTTTGCTTTATTTTTCACGATCATGGAGATGTTTTTTCGTTGCCAGTTGTTGTTTTTGTTGCTCATTCACTCGTTCGTGTATTTTTTGTTATGAAATTATTTATTGTCCATTTATTCTGTTTATTTTGCTCTGTCTATCTCCGAGTTAGGACTAGGACAATGGACAAGGAGTAAGGAGAAGTGATCTTGATTATGATTGCAAAAATAATTATGATGATGATGATGACGATGTTGTTGGTGGTGATGATGATGTTGTTGATGATATTGTTGTTGATGTTGTTGATGATATTGTTTGAACAGCTGATTGTTCTCCCTCTAAATGATAACTTTCTCGCCCATGCATTTTTTTTATCGAAAAGAGATTTAAATTTGTTTCCTTTTTTTGTATTGTATTGTTTGCCTTTTTGTGTTGTATCGTATTGTTTGCATTTTTGTATTGTATCGTATTGTTTGCCTTTTTGTATTGTATTGTATTGTTTGCCTTTTTGTATTGTATTGTATTATTTCCGTTCTTTGTATTGTATCGTTTAACTTTGTGTTTGTTTTTTATTTTAAATCAGTTGTCAATAACAAACTAACACTTTGGTGCCGTCATCAGAATCTTCCTCAGCATCGTCATCATCACCGCCATTATTATTAATAGCGTTAACTTATTATTAATCATGTTAACCTATTATTAAACGTTTTAATTTATTTCATTTCGGTCGCTGTTCGGCAGCAGCCACCACATTGACAAGAACTCGCGACTGTGTCCAATTACCTGTTCTGGCTTCTGGGAAGTTGAGGTAGTACTAGGTAGGTTGAGAGTGGATGGGTGGTTGGGTTCTGCCTACCCAGAGGTGGTGATGTTGAGTGTGGGTGGGTTGTCTAAGTGTTAAATCTAAATGAATAAATTAAGTTAATAGCGAACATAAAAATACAGAAAACTGAGAAATAGGTTAGTAATATTGATAATAACAATAAGGGTGATAATGATGATGACGATATCGATAACAATGATGATGATAATAATGATGATGATGGCGACACTGATAACAATGATGATATTGTTTTCTCAGTTTAAAGTGGGAGTGGAGATGTAGATTTTTTTTTTGTTTAGTAACTCGTTTGCTTTGCGTTTTTGATGTCGCAAATGGGAAGAACCGGTCGTTCCAAGCCCGTTACAGCGTGCTTTGGTGCTTTGTAGTTTTTTGAAAGTCAATTGCTGGGCGTGGGTGGAGTGGTTTGGTTCTTGGAGCCGAAAGGGTCTGGTGTTTCGAGTGATTTTAGGAAAACTTCCGCTAATTTGCAGTTGTTCTGGTGGGACAGTTACAATTTCAGTAGCTAGTTTGGTCCAGGTTTGACTTTTGCCAGTCATGGGTTCCGCTAAGTGGGGTGAGTGACGTCAGGCACTTGTTTGACCTAACTCCAGTGGACCAAGATATCTTTCATATCGATCATTAATTACTATGTGATATCAAAGTCATATCAGCGATTGCCCTGATTATAACGTGATATCATCGCATATCCTCATATCATTCATTAATCATTACAAGAGATCCCCACACCACCCATATCAATCCATCATTGGTTAGCAGCGTTAGTTTAGTTTACTGATAAGTCATCAAAATATCACCGCATAATAGCTTCTGTCGCTCAGAAATTGTCCACAGCTGGGAGAAAAATGATTGGAAAAATGACGACTCTTAGCCATTAAGGATGGATTTAGCGAAATGACTCTTTTGCACGCGACTCCCGAAGGCGGCGACAGAGGAACTAATCAAGCCCCCTCTTTTCCGTGGGGGTATGGGCAAGAGATGGCTTTGAGTTGGCACTGCCAATATGGGTCAATAAGTGGGTTGATCCATTGTCGGTCCGTTGCCGGCCCGTGCGATGAAAGAATTGAAACGGTAATGGCAGACTCTGTGTTCAGTAAACCCTGTGTTCATCTATCGTAAACTTTTAAAACCGAATAACTCAGAATCAGAGGCCGATTGAAGCTCTGGATGCTTTTAATTATGGTATAATTATAATTTCTGATAATTATATTATGATTATAATATAATTAGAGTTTCGGTATCGTCTGCTATTCGCAGGACGTCATTAATTTAGGATCTTTATTTCAAAAACGGAAACGAGATATTTATCAAGAGAAATGAAAAAGAAATTTTTATTAAGCCAAACATTTCCTAAAGCAGTGGGTAAATCATTCCGACTCAAAAATGATGATTCGTACGGTGATGACACACGTGATGACGAATTCACTCACTTACCTTCCTAATTCAGAAGTTCATAATTTCTTTCTTTTCTCACTTAATTAAAAAAATATCGAAGCGAAAACTCTATCCAGAAAAGACCGAATGATAAAATCGTCTTCAATCAAGTTTATTGCATTGTTTCCGGCGGAAATCCCCCTTCCTCCTCCTTCTTCTTTCGGTTTCCTCACTTCACCCCGAAGTATTGCATCTGTAATAAAATGAAAAAAAAATTTAAAATCCATAAAATAAACGGAAAACAATAAATAAATGGCATCAATTAGGCGCCCGGGTCCTGATTGGACGCTCTTCAAAGGTCGAGGTTAAAGTCGTGATGAGGTTTCTTATTGGTTCGCTATCAGCGAAGGCTTTCTATTGGCTGGGCTCCGGGGCTTACGTCAGTTCACGGTGACCCAGTGTTGTGTTTTTATTATAATAAAATAAAATAAAATAAAATAAAATATAATATAATATAATATAATATAATAAAATAAAATATAATATAATATAATATAATATAATATAATATAATATAATATAATATAATATAATATAATATAATATAATATAATATAATATAATATAATATAATATAATATAATATAATATAATATAATATAATATAATATAATATAATATAATATAATATAATATAATATAATATAATATAATATAATATAATATAAAGGTGAAAATATTCCGCTTATGATGAGGAATTGTTATGAAAACGTTTACGATAAAATGTCTTGACGTGCCAACGATTTCGGGAGATTCAAGAACATCTTAAAATTGCATTTTTTTGTTTTTTTTTTACCATCGCGTGACTAATAATTTACTTAACATTTCAATTCTACGCTTCAAAGGTCAGCCTCACCAAAACGATAATAATAATAATAATAATAATAATAATAATGATAATAATAATAATATTAATATAATAATAATAATGAAAACAACTATAATAATAATAATGATAATAATAATAATAATGACAACTATAATAATAATAATAATAATAATAATAACAATAATAATAATAATAATAATAATGACAACAACTATAATAATAATAATGATAATAATAATAATAATAATAATAATAATAATAATAATAATAATAATGATAATAATAATAATAATAATAATAATAATAATAATAATAATAATCGCTAATCCGCCATTGAGAAGTGGTTGAACAAACCGCCGACTCGCAAATGCCCTGGAAGCTGGAACGTCGGATGGGTGTGTTGCCAAAGAGCTTCCCTGAGCTTTCCCTTCTGCCAAAGTCCTGATTGGTTGGAACGAAAGTATTAGGTCATTATTACCCTTTTTATAAGAATTATTATTATTATAAGAATAATACTATTATGTTGATTATAAATATTATAATTAGAATATAATTAGAGTAATAATATGTGAGAATTTAATTTAGAATTTAGAAATTTAAAATCAGAAATTATTAGAATAATATTACATGGAAATTAAAAAATTACTTAAATAATTGTTTACATAGTAATTGATAATGTTATGTTATGGTTCTTCTTATTATTATTAATATAATTATATTTATATATATATATATGTATATATGTATATATATATATAATTAATTAACAGTAATAGATAACATTGTGCTTTTAAAATAAAAGCCGTAACTCTGTGGTCTCCTATATTAGTCTGATTCATTGGACAGTCAGGAAGATCAATGGTTTTTGACTCCTTCCAAAAGTGCCAGTGTAAAAGAACAGTTAAAGTTGACAACGAAATTAATGACCCGAGGAATTCCTCAGTTATCCCTTCGAATTCCCTGCCAGAATGACCTTCTTTCCCTCGGGTCATTCAACTCTGACCTCTGACCGACCCATCTTTCCCTCCCCGTTGATTTCGTAACCACGGGCAGTTGCGAATCGAGATGGGTGCATTTCGAAGTGGGTGAAAAGTTGATGAAAGTGGCTTGAAATACAGACAGAGAAGAAGATGAAGAAGAAGAAGAAGAAGAAGAAGAAGAAGAAGAAGAAGATGATGATGATGATGATGATGATGATGGTGGTGGTGGTGGTGATGTTGATGATGATGACGATGACGATGATGATGATTGAAACGTCAGATGCTGAAGTGCATAAAACTGCCGTTAACTGTCAGCTCAGCTCTCCACTCGTGATCATCATCATCATCACCGCCATATTCATGATTTTCATCGCCACTCACCATCGTTGTTGTCCTCAACGTCATCGTCATCACCATGATGGAATATCGTCATCATCATCATCATCATCATCAACATAGTCGACGTCATCACTCGATTCTGTCCTTAAGCCTTTTAATGCACGCCTCACTTCTCCCAGGTCTGCGTGACCTATGAGTAACTCAGTGTCCAGTGGGCTGCAAAGCTCCAGGGTGGGTATAGGACGGGTATAGGGTAGGTACAGGGTAGGTATAGAGTGGGAGGGGAATGCCAAATTATGGAAAGAAAGTTCATCACGTCTTTGAAGCTTGAAGATTGGGTTAGGGTTAAAGAAAAAAATAATCTGAGATTGATTTCTGCGATTGATTTCGTTGAATTCATTCGCCATTGGAACAAAAAAAAGTTCAGGGGATTGTCACCTTTTTGGTTGGCGATTGAAATGCAATCCTGGATTGAAAAAATATAAAAAGAAAATAAATAAATATTCAAATGACTATTCATCGACGATGGCTCAGTCGACGTGAGATGCAAAACAATGAAGCAGGTCGAGACGAAGACGACGAGAAGAGGGCAAGAAACGAAATAAATATTCAAAAAAACTTTCGTGGCACGTGACCCCTGGACGTGACCTTGCGTGACCTTTTTAGTTGCCCGGATCCTACGGAGGTCTGAAAAAAGTAATTCTCTGCAAAACGAGGAAATACTGTCATCCGCAAGTGGTCCACAGACGCTGTCATTTTTAGCGGACGATGAAATATGAATTGCAGTCCCGCTGGGAAAATCCCGGCGGTCGGTTTCGGGGTGGATTATGGGGAAAGCCCGTGGGATCACTTTCGAGATGAGGAGGCAGAGTTTGTTTTTCGCAATGTACGAAACTAGATGTTGGGAAACGTGTTGTTGTTGTTGATGGCTGATGACGATGATGATGATGATGATCTTGTTGTTTGTGTTGTTACTGTGCATTGATGTGTCTGTCGTCGTCGTCTTCGACGAAGACATTTTGAAAAACCGAAAAAGAGAAAATTGTAGAAATATAATCCCCCGGATTAAATAATTTTTTTTTTAATTGTCTAATTAAATCCTCATCTTCGGATTCGTAAAAAATAAGTTTTTATTTATTTATTTTTTAAATTTTAAATCCAATTGATTTTTCTCCATATTTAAATGGCTGTTGAGTGACGTGCACGTTTACGTATTTTACGAATAATTTCCAGCGAACTACGTCCGCCATACCAAATGCCCTACAGGGGATTTTCGCCCCGAAAATTAGCGCTACATAAATCCACGCGGCCAGAAATGGGCGATAAAACATATCCGGGCAAATCGTGCCGTGCAAATGTAATTTTTGTTTACATCCTCGTAAATTTACGGTTAAGTTACAGTGTATTTACGATGCAAATGGCAATCCATCAGACGGTCTTCAATAAACACTGCACTGAAATAAATTGGACTCTAAGCGTATAAGTGTTTAAAACATTTAAATAATTATTTAATTTAATAAAAAAAAACATTTTTAAATGAAAAAATATTCATTTTTTTTTGGACAATTTATTTATTTATTTAAGAAATATAAACAAATAAAATTATGAAAAAATTCGCCGACCGCAGATCAAAGCAGGAAAAGAATTTTTGAAAAGGACTGGTTCATCTCGGTTTATCTACAATTGACGGACATCTTTCTTTTCGTTTGTTCCTGCAGTTCTGACCATTTTTTAAATATTATAATTATTATAATTAATATATTTATTTAAATATTATTATTGTTAATATAATTATAATTAATATATAATATATAATAAGTAATAATATATAATTAATAATAATTATTATTATAATAAATAATAAATAAATAAATAGATAAATAAATAATAATTATTATTATAATAATTATAATTATTATTATTAATTTAAAAAATGTCAAGATATTTAAATTCTAACGTTATAACCTATTAACAAACTTGGTCGACTAAGGTTTAATTCTAATCTGCAAAACTTAGTTTATTAAGTAATTTATATTTTTTTTTGTGTTAACTTGAAACTGTTAAGGCTATCCTTGACTAGTTTTAGCCGGAACCTTACAAACGAAGCTGAAGATACTATCTAAATAACTTCTATTAAATAAATTTATGAGCAACACAGATTAGATTAAACCTTAGTACACCAAGTTTGTTACAATTTATTATTATTATTATTATTATTATTATTATTATCATCATTATTATTATTATTATTATTATTATTATTATTATTATTATTATTATTATTATTATTATTATATTTCTTGATTTTCTTTTATTATCCTTGAAATAATTATTCGGTCTTAATTTATTGATGTTGCTTGCCTTCTAAAATGCGCGGGAAATAAATAATTCCCTTTTGCAGAATCCAGATTAAGATAGTGATGATGATGATTAATATTATCATTATTATTATTATTCTTATTATGATTATTATGGTTATGGTTATGATTATTATGATTATTATTATCATTATTAATATTGTGACTTCTCGACGATGACGTTGTTGATGATGATGACGACGACGACGATGATGATGATGATGATGCTACTGAATCACGCGAGATTCTGATCGTACAGAAGATGAATGCACTGGTGGCAATTTATTTCCAAGTGGAAGTTATTTGTTAATCAATTTATTTAATTTATTTCTGACATTAATTTTATTAAAATAATAATAATAATATTATTTGTCAGTGTTATTTTATTGTTATATATTAATTTATTCAAAACAAACTGATACGAGTAATTCTTGAACTTCTAGCACAGCAACAACCTCAACAACAAACAGCAACATACCACCAACAACAATAACAACACCATCAACAATACACCTATAGCAGATCAGCGACAACGACGACGACGACGACGATAGCAACACACCACCAACAACAACAATAACATCAACCCCACCTTACCACCACCACCACCAACAACAACCATCACCACCACCACCACCAACAACAACAACAACAATAACAGCAACAAAGCTTCCGCTTTACCGGCAGTACGATGGGTCCAATGCTGACAGTACTGTCCCTGTGCTTGGAAAAGAACATGGCCACGTTTTCTTTGAAGCCCGTGGAAATGGAAGCTTGTGATATGTGAATGTGGGGGTTTTGCAGCCCTTGGTCCGACCTACCGCTCATCTGGCTCAGCCTCCTCTGGCGGACCATCTCGAAGACCGCCTGTTCGGCCTGGAATTAAGGCGGGTGGTTGGGTGATTAGTTGATTGAACGGCAGGGTGGTTGGATGGTTGGTTGATTGGTTGGTTGGATGGATTGAATGATGGTGGATGGCTGGGTGGTTGGTTGGTTGGGTGGTTGGTTGGATGGATTGAGTGAGGGTGTGTGGCTTGTCGGTGATGCTGTCATGTTTTGAATAATAATATTTTTTTCCCGAAATATTCGTTTTTAAATTTGAAAATAATTTCTTTATTTATTTTTTAAACTTCTACTTTAAGCTTTGGATTTGATTTTCATTAATTCAACAATTCAGATTTGAATTCCCGCGTTCAGAGGCAGACGACCCTGATGTGTGTTGTTGTGGCCATTAAGCATTTGCAAAGAATTTGTACACCCTGGACGAATTACACCTTGGTGTGGGATTATTATGCATGTCATAACAATAACAATAACAATAACAATAATAATAATAATAATTGTAATATAATTATATAATAATAATATTAATAATTATATAATTATAATAATTATTAATATAATAATTATATTAATAACATTTAAACTAGTAAATTAACAAGACTTATAATAACTCTAATAATGATAATGATAATAATAATAATATTAATATTAAATAAGTTTTTAGATAATTTTACCAGTTTCTTCAGACGTCAGAAGAAATCAAATCAATTTTATTAAATTTATGTGAAAATAATTTTGAAAATAGCGAAACAAAAAAGAAAAGATTATTCAGTTTTATCAAATGAATTCGGAAATAACTTTTTAAAATAACGGAATTAAAAATTAAAGGAGAGAAACTATTATTAAAAATTTTTATTATTAAATAAAAATATTATTAAATTAAGGAAAATAATTTTCTCTCCGATAAGAAAAGAATATTCAACTCTCCTTTTTTTTTATCGCAATAACGAATCTATTCAGACAAATTTGGAAAGAAATGAACTGATAATATAAAGAAATTCGAATACGTTTGTTGTTGTTGTTGTTGTTGTTGTTGTTGTTGTTGTTGTTGTTGTTGTTGTTGTTGTTGTTGTTGTTGTTGTTGTCGTGTCCAGAATGAGGTTTGAAAGGGAAATTTCACGCCTGAAAAGGCCGGAAAAGTGACGGATATTCGGAACGCATTTGAAATAATTATAAAAGATATTTAATAATAATAATAATAATAATAATAATAATAATAATAATAATAATTACGAGTGGTCCTGTGATGTCACTCACCATTCCGAGACTTTGGAAGCTGGCATGTCTTTTGTAACCGGGATTTTCCAAGTTTTCGCGACTGGAAATTGCTTGGATTGAAAATTCCGGAGTGCTTGGTGCTTCGTGGGAAAAATTAACGTCAGTCCATCGGTGAGTGAATGATTGAATGGATGGATGGATGGATGGATGGATGGAGGAATTAAAGCACAATTAAAGCAATATGATTGGATGATTGATTGAAGGAATGAAAGAATGAATAGGTGAGTGATTGATGGATTGATTGAAGGAATGAAAGAATGAATAGGTGAGTGATTGATGGATTGATTGAAGGAATGAAAGAATGAGCAAGTGAAGGATTGAAACTGTGATGATGATGTCCTTCAAACATTGTTGAGAGTAACTTGAACATTAATGAATAAATAATTGATTGTAGGCTAATTATAATATGTTAAGCAGCTGGATCGCCTAATCACCTGGCATCCGTCTAATGGATAATAATAATAATAATAATAATAATAATAATAATAATAATAATAATAATAATAATAATAATAATAATAATAATAATAATCAATATATCCACTGATTAATTTTTAGTCTACAGAGACTCACGTCTGTAGGATCCAAAGTCAACGTTGAGGAGACCCTGGTTTCCTGCCATGTTGCCGTGGACCCCCTTCGTGCTCGGACCTGCTCTCGTGTCCATAGAGGTCCTTCTGCGGTGATGATGATGATGATGTTGATGATGATGTTGATGATGATAATGATAGTGATGATGATGATGAGGACGACGATGGTGATGATTGTGATGTTTGGACCAATTGATGAAAGATGAAGGATGAAAAAAACAGTTTAGCAGCTGCAGTTATAATATAATAATATAATATAATTATAATTATTATTATAATAAATAAAATATTAACCAATAATTATAATTATAATAATTAATGAGTGTGGTACAGCCAAACTAGTACTTCCAGCTAACGTTACACACAAGTCCCACTGAATCTTTAATAATTGGCCGAGGCTATTTATATCTTGAGGGATTTTCCTCGGAAAGTCACGTGAGGAATTTAAAATTAGCAGCTCAGGACAGTCTGTAATTGGACCAATCGAAAGCGGAGATTTAACGGAAGTGAACTTTTTGAAAATAATAATAATAATAATAATAATAATAATAATAATAATAGTAATAATAATAATAATAATAATAATATAAAAATACAAATAAATGGGAAAATGAAAAATTTCTGAGAAATAATAAAATATTTAAATTAGAAAATCGAAAGGAACTTTTTTTTAATCGAATTTAAAAAGTTGTGATTTTCATCACACTGATGATGATGATGATGATGACGATGATGACGATGATGATGATGATGATGACGACGATGATGATGACGATGATGATGATGGTGATGATGACGATGATGATGAGTATAATAAACACGTAGTTAACTCATTAAAATTAATTATGATAGTGGTATGCATAATAATTACCGTCATATTCTCTTCGTCTTTTATATTTCGACGTCAACATTTTTTTGAATTTTATTTTAATAGAATATTCAATAAAACCATAATGAAATTTATAAATTTCCAGTAAATGATGTCAATTAATTATGTCGTAATAAATTAAAATTATACTACAAAAAGAAAATATCAATTTATATCGACTTAAATTGAGGTTTGTGAAGTCGATTGAATTCGTTAAGAGATGATTCAAAAGTTCACAAGTTCAAAGTGCAGAGGCAGAAGTCAAAGCTCCGAGGGTCAATGGTAAGAGGTCAAAGTTCGGGGGGGGGGGGGGGTAAAAGGTCAAAGATCGAGTTTTGAAAGGTCAAACCTCTGCCTGTTGATGGCATCCTGACTTGGTAACTCATTGATCATCTTGTTGAGTCGTTGGTGTTCAATTTGACTCAACATGTCGTGCAGTATTTCCATCAGACTGTTGAACTGTTGACAGTCATAATTATAAATAATAAATATAATTCTGTAAATATAATTCTGTAAATAATTATAATATAATTATAATAAAACTTAATTTAACAATAACCATTATCATAAACATTACCATACAAATATGCATGTGACCGTATAAAGTTGAGTTCATGTAATATTATTATGTAATATGTAATATCCTGTAATATTAGTAGTAGTAATAATAATTTATATTTATTTATAATAAATAATTTTAAACTTTGCAATTCCAGGAGACTGCTGAACAGTAATCATAATTAAAATTATAAATGCATAAGTATACCGCGGTGATTTTATTCATTGTTATTATTATTATTATTATTCATTATTATATATTATAAATAATTAACAAATTATTCATTATTATTGCAAACAAATAATATTTTTAGGTAAAAAATTATCAGTAATTATAGAAATAATGATAATTCGCCGCCAACCTGGGTGATTGATAGTCCAGGATAAACCGTCAGTGGCACAAGGGAGGGCATGACCTTTGTGGCCAGGAGGTTATGGGTCATGCCGTACTTCTTGTCGCTCAGCAGGTGCTTATAAATGGCTGTTCGTGATTTGATGACGATGACGATGGTGATGATGATGATGGGGAAGATGATG
>CM067538.1:6196777-6199277 GCA_034509925.1 Hirudinaria manillensis | reverse complement strand
ACTATGAAAATGAATAATAAAAATTATTATAATATAATAATAATCATAATCATAATAATCATAATAATCATAATCATCATCATGCAATCATATATTAATATATATTCATATAGTAATATAATCACATATTAATTATTATTGTTATTATTATTGTTATTATTATCATTATTATTATTATTACTATTATTATTATTATCATTAACATCATTATAATTACCCTTATATATCTATATATGTATGACGATGACAACGACGACGACCCATCTTCCAAAAAGGCTTCCAAAAGTGGAAGGGAATTAGAATTTCAAATGGACCACCAAGGAACATCATTCAGGATTGAGAGAAAGTGAAAAGAACGAGTCGGATTTAAAGAAAAAAAGGTCAAGGAAATAAACGGGTGAAGAAAAGACCGAATCTAAGGGGTTCAAAAGGGAGGGGCTTGGGCTAGGGGCGGAGTCAAGGGTAGGTAGGCGGTGATTTGGGGCGTTTCCATTTGGGGACCGTCGGAAGTGGAAGCGGCAGTTTTTATAACTCCAAAATGGAGAAATCGAATGTAGAAAAATAAAAACAAAAAAAAAGAAGAGGAAGAGGAAGAAGAGGAGGAGAAAAGCTGGAATGAAACTCAGGACTTAGATGCACGTGATCGTCTCCGTCAACTCCATTCCGGTAAACATTCCCGGATCAACCACTCCGAGGAGATCCGTCATTGCCAGCCGAGTAAACGGACGTATTGAATCTTCACCCAAATCTCTACCCAAAACCCTGCTGAAAATACCCCAAAATGCTACTCTTCCTGTAAGACCCCGACCCCCATAAAACTTTCCCTACCCACAAGTTGAGGGTCAGTCGACATGTTTGACTTTAAACGATTCAGATGGAGTGACCTATTTGTGCAACGAACGAACGAATGAACGAACGAACGAACGAACGAATGAATGAACGAATAAAATCTGATTGTTTTTGTTACTTTCCAGCAGGGCTTAATGCCCACTCCGGGCAGAAGTGGCAGAAAATGACTCATCAAAAATGGATGCCACCCTGTTGCCATTGGCAACCAATTGGTCAACTTACGGGTGAATCATTCGAACACCTAACTTCCAGGTAATGAAAAAAAAAACGGTGATGAATACATGCAATGATGATAATGATGAAGATGATGATGGTTGTTATTGTTGTTATTATTATTATTATTATTATTATTATTATTATTATTATTATTATTGTTATTATTATTATTATTATTGTTATTATTATTATTATTATTGTTATTATAATTATCAATTTCTTGTATCAAATTACTATCATAATTGAGTGATTTAATTTCATTATTAACGAACAAATATTAATGACAAAATGAAATTATCATTTATCATTTATCCCTTAATTACACGTTTAATCAAGCAAATTAATGCAAGACGACGTCTTTAAATAATAATAATAATAATAATAAAAATAATAATAATAAAAATAATAATAATAATAACAATAATAATAATAATAATAAACAGATTTAAAAATGAAAACACGATTTAATTTAACTTTTTAAACATTTAATTCAGAAATTAAAAAAAAAAATAGCACAGCAGCACGCGCTTCACATCCGTGTTATTGGCTCACATGACACGCCATACCTCGGGTACAAACTTCATCATCCCCTCAAGGGGTACTGTCAATCACTCACCCCACTGAGGTGGGTGGATGAGATAATAGGGTGATGGAGAGGAAAAGAGGGCTAGACCTACCCCATTTGAGGACAAGTTCCACTCATTTTTACCCACCCGAACTCGCAAAGACTCCCCAAATTCTACCAAAAACTTGTCAGCATCAACTCAGAGGATTTAAATCCATCAGAATTTAATTTTTTTTCCTTCCGTGGTTTATATTCTGTGACGACGAAGACTTCTAAAGACCTGAAGAAGGATCAAAATGATGATGACGATGACCACGACGATGATGATGATGATGATGATGACGACGATAGATGATGATGATGTCGATGATGTCGATGACGACGACGATGACGGTGACAGGTAATTAAATGCCAATCTTAAACCTCGTCGATTCGAATCACGCCTCAGTCACGTGAGGCGAAAATGAGGAGACGCCGACGACGTACGTACGTTGGAAGTACTTTCCAATTTTTCCAGCTGCCTTTCCATCCATCCGTCATCATTATCATCACCCCTATTTTTTGCATAATCGCAAAGCGCCATTCATCTTCGAACGCTTACATCCTCTTCATCATCATCATCGTCATTGTCATCGTCATCATCATCATCATCATCATCATCATCATCATCATCATCATCATCATCATCATCATCATCATCATCGTCATCGTCATCATCATCATCATCATCATCATCATCATCATCATCATCATCATCATCATCATCATCATCATCATCATCATCATCATCATCATCATCATCATCATCATCATCATCATCATCATCATCATCATCATCATCATCATCATCATCATCATCATCATCATCAT
>CM067538.1:5806777-6194277 GCA_034509925.1 Hirudinaria manillensis | reverse complement strand
CAATTCTCACGTCATCGTCGTCATCGTCGTCATCGTCGTCATCATCTAATTCGTTCATTTCGAGCTATTGACGTTCAGGATGCAAACTGTTGAAATGTTTGTTGTTGAAATGCTTGCTGTCAGGTATCGATGCTCGGAAAGAGAAGTTAATTCGTTCATTCATTCATTCATTCATTCGTTCATTCGTTCATTCAATTGTAGATATTATTATTATTATTTTTTTTTTTTTTTTATTATTATTATTATATTGTTGTCGTCGTCCACAGCTCGGTTCAAAGTGATTGACTTGTTAAAGTATCACGTGACTGGAGAGTGTCTTCCATCCGCGGCTTGTTTCATTATCACTTGTTGTTGTTGTTGTTGTTGTTATTGTTGTTGTTTTTGTTGCTGGTTGTTTACGTTGCTGACTGTAGCTATGGCGACGACGCAAAGAATCGTGGTGATTCATCTGGTTATGGTGATGACTGATTGGCTGTAATGAGGATGAAGATGAAGACAACAACAACAACAATCAAATTGAATTATTATTATTATTATTATTATTATAACTTAATTAATATTATAATAATAATATTATTATTGCTTGTGTTGTGTTGTTGCTGTTGTTTGCAGTTTTTTTCAATGATTTAACTCTTTAAAAATTGTTGCTTAAAGGTTGTTGTTGTTGTTGTATTATTATTATTATTAATATAATGGCTGTAAAGAATATTATGATGATGACGACGACGACGTTTGATAGCAACAGTAGCGACATCAGTTTGTGGTAGTTGGCTTTGGAGCGACAAAATGAGTTATTCCCTCCGTGTACCTAATGACCTGGCAAACAGGTGCCCGTCCAATGATTGAGTGATGTGCTCACGTGTGCTCGGATAATTTTCGAAACAACGAATAAATATCCCAGGGGCAAACTTGCACGCCATCTGAAGTATCCGTTTGTTGTTGTTGTTGTGGTTGGAGGTCGTTGCTGCAGGTGGTACTGCTTGTGTTGTTGTTGTTGTTGGAGGTCGTTGCTGCAGGTGGTACTGCTTGTGTTGTTGTTGTTGTTGTGGTTGGAGGTGGTACTGCTTGTGTTGTTGTTGTTTTGTTTGCAGTTTTTCTCAATGATTTAACTTTTTAAAAATTGTTGCTTAGAGGTTTTTCAAAGCTGTTGTTGGTGTTATTGTTGTTGTTGTGGCGATAATTGTAATACAATTATATTATGTTAGAGTTTAAACAGTTGTTTTAACGTTCATTAACACATCAAAAGATACACTCGATGAGTATTGCCATCACAGCAGTCGTCGTCATCATCATCATCACGATCATCGTGTGCTTATGAATTATGCCTCATGTTGATGAGTAATATTTATTATAATTATTTATTATTATTATTATTATTATTATTATTATTATTTATTATTATTAAAAAATAATATTTTATGATAACCCATTTCAGTTTTTAAAGCCATAGAAGAAGCATATCCCTCCTCGTCATTCATCCGTGAAGAGCACCGACGGATTTCCACCATCAACCGAGCACCGATATTGTTATCAGAGGATAACGAACCATTGCTTCGACCTCTCGACCCCTCACCTTGACCTTTGAACCTGGGTCACGGACCCATGGAAGATCCGGGAATCGAGACTATGTACTTCCAATCCATAAAATTTAACGCCGGGTTTCAGTCTTTGTAGATGATCGTTTACGTTTGATGGTCATTTTGATAATGATATTGAGGATGATGATGATGATCATCATCAACATCATCATCGTCGTCGTCGTCGTCATTGTGATATACGTGATCACTGTCAGGTGTGCCAATAATTTATGTAATTGCGCAAGTAAATTATTAAGCTGTGATGATAAACTATAATTACTTATTAATCTTGTTGCTAGCTTAATAATCATTACCATCCCCATCCTCATCACCATCCTCATCATCATCATCCTCATCATCACCACCATCATAGTCATCATCGCAGCAGCAGCTGGCGTCGCCTAGGTAACAATGCCAGATGAAAGGGTGTCCGAGAATTGGGTTGTCACGCATGGCTGCACATCAATGGACAAACGAAGCAAATTCCTTGCTGCCGCGAGGATGGAAGTTTGGGACGGTGACGTCATTCTTGTTCACGCTTCACTGGAGCGTGCAACTTGTTCTCTGATGGGCACGATCGGGTCGCTGGAGGTGACGACGACGGCGACGGTTTGTCAGGCGATGTTTCGACGACGACGACGACGACGATGATGATGATGATGATGATGATGATGATGATGATGATGATGATGATGATGATGATGATGATGATGATGATGATGATGATGACGACGATGACGATGACGATGACGATGACGATGACGATGATGATGATGATGATGATGGTGGAGATGACGATGATGATGATGATGATGATGATGGTGACTAGGACGATGACAGTGACGCTGACGACGATGAAGAAGGTGAAGAGGATGATGATCGTCCAAAAAAAAAACCACAAACAAGACTCAAACATTTTCAACTGATCTTTTCATACGTCACCGTTACGTCATCATCACCATAATCATCGTCGTCGTCGTCGTCATCATTTCAGTCTCACCTGTGCAGGTTGATTGGAGGTGAGTATGTTCTTCAGTTCCACCTGGACGAAGGACTTACAGTCCTCTTCGTTAGCAATGTCCAGCAAGGAGAGCAGTACCGGAAGAGTTGTCGGAACCTTGTCGGGAAGCTGCAGGTTCTCGGATATTGTCGGATATATGCAGTCGTGCAGGATTTTCTGCGAAACAGGACAAGACATGATTGATTGTGAAATAGTCAATCGGAACTGTTTCTTTGATTGAATCGATCGAGTGATTGATCGCATTGATTGGTGGTGAGATAATCACGAAACAAACCGACACAAACATACAAGCACACACACAAACAAACAAACAAACAAACAGCAACAATAATAACAAACAAGATACACTTGAGTTCAACTCCTATCATGGCCGCTGATGAACCTCACGATGAACTTAATGAACTTTCACGTAATCACATCCTTCGTGATGGTGGTTTGGACGGGAACGTGTGGATTTTGGAAACTGACAAGAATTATGAAGGGCCGATCATGACGGATTGCTCTGCCATCGACGATGACGACGACGTTGATGATGATGAGGAGGAGGAGGAGGAGGAAGAGGAAGAGGACCACTTTAATGAAGCGGAGTGGAAACGACTCAAACAATTTAAGTGAACAGCAACAGCAGTAACAAACAACAATCGAACATTTCTAATGTCGTCAGCTAACAATCCGGTTTCCATGGTGATGAAGACGACGACGACGACGATGATGACGAGGCGAAGCGATCGATTGTAGTTATTATATTATATTTTTATTTTTTTAATTTTCGTTTTAATGTCCGAAATTGTGAACTGGAGTCTGATAATATATTTGGTAATTCTTATAGGTCGACAAGAAGCTATAAAAATGAGGTGATGATTGAAGTCTCTAACGGTAGTTGTGACGCTGATGATGATGATGATGATGATGATGATGATGGTGACGACAGTGATGACGGTGATGATGACGACGACGATGATGAAGGTGTTGGAACGATGGAGCAAAACTGAAAGACAGAAAGAAAGGAAGGAACTTAGTCATCACAGCTGCGCTCGATAAAAACTCCGCTGAACTATCACAGGAAGTAAACATCCTCTTCTCTTTCTATCGATCTCATCGTCATTCATCCATTCATCCGTCCATCCGTTCATTCATTCATTCATCCGTCCATCCGTCCATCCATCCGTCCGTCCATTCGTTCATTCAATCCCGGATCCTCTTATTGGTGGATTCCACAGGGTACCATTCTCCCTCCTCCCTCCTGAGTTACGAGATGAGCGATAATATCGAGCAATGTCAGAGGACATCATTTCTGCTATCTATGCTCAGGCGGGATTTATTTTCTATGGGGTATCGGGTGGACGGACGATGACGTTGATGCTGGTTACGATGAGGACGACGACGACGACGATGGCGGTAGCGACGATAATGACGATTATAATAGCTATGTTTAATTTGCATGAAAGGGATTACAAACCGGTATTGGATAAACATTTTTAATTTCAATTATATCAAGGTGTGTATATCTTTCCAGCCTACTTATTCATCCCTTCATCCATCCATCCATCCATCCATCCATCCATCCATCCATCCATCCATCCATCCATCCATCCATCCATCCATCCATCCATCCATCCATCCATCCATCCATCCATCCATCCATCCATCCATCCATCCATCCATCCATCCATCCATCCATCCATCCATCCATCCATCCATCCATCCATCCATCCATCCATCCATCCATCCATCCATCCATCCATCCATCCATCCATCCATCCATCCATCCATCCATCCATCCATCCATCCATCCATCCATCCATCCATCCATCCATCCATCCATCCATCCATCCATCCATCCATCCATCCATCCATCCATCCATCCATCCATCCATCCATCCATCCATCCATCCATCCATCCATCCATCCATCCATCCATCCATCCATCCATCCATCCATCCATCCATCCATCCATCCATCCATCCATCCCACTTCAACCTAACCCGGGTATCATCCGCTGAACATCAATTGTCGATATTTCTTCCTCACAAAGCCCACCTGTATGTTTAATGATGCCGCTGAACGCTGCAATCTTCGTTCATCATCATCGTCATCATTGTTATCATCACTATCATCATCATCTTCGTCGTCGTCGTCGCGAATCAAATCATTATAAGAACAGATCCTTACGGTCATAATCTTTTCCATTTTCCCGAACAGCAAAGAAAAATAATTCCATTCTGCGCCTACAAAGAACCATAAACAAGCTGCCTCGGACCAATTTCCAAGGGCTCTTTTCTCCGAGGCGATAATAGGGAGACAGTGGATGCAGTGCGCTACATCATTCCACGAAGCAGACGAGTTGGTCTTTGTGGCGCGAAGCAAAGAAGGAATTGTCGATTTTCTGTCCTGCTTATTGGGAATATTGTTGATTTTGTTTTTGTCCACAGCGTCCGTACGGCCTTTCAATTGCGTTGTGACGTGCCCAGGGAATGATGGATTCATTCATCCGTCCCATCGTTCAATCATTCATTCGTTCTTTCGTACTTTCTTTCCATCAATCAATCAATCTTCCAATGCCCTTGTCTCTTCTTGTCTTCCAACCATTCTTCGACTATTTCGCTTCAATCAATCAGTCAATCATTCATTCAAGCGTGATGTTGATGATGATGATGATGATGATGACCAATGGAGATAGTGCTAGAGGTATTGAAACTTTCAATTTGGGAGTGATGCTGGTTTTGATAGTGATAACCTCTGCTGTGGTGCTGATGGTACTGATGACGATGGTGATGACTTCCGATTATGATGATGATGATGATGATGGTGATGGTGATGATCATTATGATGATGATGATGATGATGATGATCATTCAAACACTCACCGCTGGAACTTGACTGAGGTTATGTGCCAGGGCGTCAATGAAATCCTTGGAACAAACAAATGAATCTTTGGCTTCAATGATGTTGTCCAGCATGTGCAGAGATTCAACAACTGGATCGTCAAAGTACTTCAGCTGGAATTGTGAATTTTATGATTTTATAATTATAATTATTATGAATAATTATAGTAATAATAAATATTATTATTATCATTATTATTAATATTACTTTTAAATTAGTCAATTAAATAAAGATTTATAATCCATAAACGGATCCAAATCGAAATCATCAGAGGGAGAGAATAAATAATTAAAAATGATGACGATGACGATGACAACGACAACACGACGACGATGACGATTATAGTGGTGACGACAATCTGGAGAAGAAGAGAGTAGCGACGAGAATGATGAGGAAGATGAGGAATATGAGGAGGAGGAGGAGGAGGAGGAGGAGGAGGAGGAGGAGAACCCTCGGCCGTATTAGGATGATGATTGCCTGTGGAAAATGAAACTCTAGCACCAGTCACGATTCATGCCCATCCTTCCAATCAGCGTCTTGATTCCATTCCCCATGGAAATGATTCTCTCTTATTCAATTGGTCTGGTCCTTGTTTTCATCGTCGTCGTCATCGTCGTCGTCATCATCATCATCGTTGACGGTATCACCATGGGCGTTATTGTTATCATCGTCGCTGTCGTCATCAAAGTCATCATCATCAGCGTCGTCGTCAAAGTCGTTGTCATCATCACCATCATCATCATTATCATCATCGTCATCAACACCATCAGCTTCATCATCACCATCATCATCATCATCGCCATCATCATAATGACGGCCATAATGAAGTGATCAGTCACTATTAAGAGTTTAATGACCATAAAAACGGCACCCTTGATCATCATCAGTTCATGAATATTCAAGGAGAAACAAATTTATTTTTAAACGCCCATCGATGACTCATATCGAATGAACTGGAATAGCTGATGATGATGACGACGACGACGATAAATTATAACAGTCTAATTATAATAATCATAATTAATAATTATAATTAATTTAAATTATCTCGTCCATCCAAATTTCAATCAATTGTTAAAAATCCAGCGGCAACAGCCAAAGAAACTTTGCGCTACATAAATATTATAATAATATTAAATATTAATTATTAAAGTCGGATAATTATAGTATAAGCTTTGTGTAATTGCAGTAATTATGAAAATTATTTAAATATTTGAATGATTAAAATTAAATATTGGAAAATAAAATAAAAATTATCTCGAAAAGGACTTCGTGACGAGTGTTTTGAAGTCAGGATTTCCAAGGTGGATTTGCAGGAGGTGGAGTCGTTGTTTGTTGTGTCGTGGTAGTGGTAAGGATATTGGGAGTGATGATGATGATCGTGATGGTGATGATGATGATGGTGATTATCGTGATGGTGATGATGATGATTGTGATTGGAGTTATGAGGCTGGCAATTGTGGTCGTACTGATGATGACGATGATGATAACGATGATAGTGATTGTAATTACGATGCTGCTGATGGTGGTTGCGACGAGGATGATGACTACGTAGTTGATTGTGATGACGATGACGATGATGATGATGGTGGTGACGACAATGGTACCAGTGATGATGAAGGCGAGGATGACGACGACGACGACTGCTACTCAACCTCATCACTCGAGCGGCAAAATGGGTGAAAGATAAAACGATAATGTAGCTCGAAATTAACAAACACGATCCCATTATAGCTCCCGACCAGGGATGAATTGGAGCCGTCCTAATTAAAGCCTCGCGTCTAGTCGTCGCTTGTCGCTGGCTGTCGCTGCCGCCTCGACGTCCGTTCCTATGACGCCGAGCCGTGGCGCAGGCTCTTGGAAAATGTCGGGCGTTTCAAAGAATCGCGAGAGAAATATATTTCCTGGCGCCATAAAAAGCCATTTTAATGCTATGTGAGGCAATATTTCACAGGTTCAACCATCCATTAGATGTAGTCTTTTCATCCGGCAAAGCTTTTAAAAGCCGGCGGTCGTTGTGGTCGACTGTAAAAGGAATTTCATGGACCCGACTGGAGACGTCGTCGCGTTTCCGGTTTGGAGACGACGTCGTCGTCGTCGTCGGCTTCCAGTGGCGGCAGTTGTGATATATGACTATGAAGATGATGACGACGACGACGATGAAGCGACACTGGTAGCAGGTGCAACAACAGTTTCTTCAATTATCAGGACCGTGCAATAACCAGACGTCAAAAGTAAATGATTTAATCATCCAATTGTAGCTGCTGAATCGAGCGAGCACACATACAAGAACACATACAAGAACACGTACAAGAACACGTACAAGAACACACAAACGCACACACGACCCACCATAGTGACGTATTGGACGGAGGGCCTAGCCTGTGGTTCCTTTTTGATCATCTTCTGAAGGGTGTCTGACAACTGGGCTGGAATCCGCGAAGCCACGTCTGAGTAGAGTTCTTCCAACTGATTGGAGATGGATGGATGGATGGATGGATGGATGGATGGATGGATGGACGGACGGATGGATTGATGAATAAAGGAATAAATAAATGAATGATGGAATGACTTGGACATGGAAGAGTGAATAAATGAATGAGACAAAGAACGACAGATGGAGAGGATGGAGTGGTCTAGGAAATGAATGGATTCATTATTAATATCTCATTTCAATACAGAAATTAATCAACTTTAAAAAAATGATTAAAAATTGATTAAAAAATGCTTAAAAATACATTTGAAAAAAAAAAGAAAAAGATTAATTCACATCTTGAAGAATATGATTTGCCATTGGTTAATTAATTAATTAATAATAATTATTTATTTATATTAATTATTTTATATTTATAATTATTTATAATTAATTAATTAATAATTCATGATTAATTAAAATTCAACCAATCATGTGATCTAATCCATCTAATTATTAATTATTAAAATATTAAAAGACAGCTAATTATAACCAATACGTTATAATTATATTAATAAAAATAACTTAAAAATACTAATTAATTCTGATTTAACTAAATTAATTAATATTATAACTCATATGTAAATTATTTGATGTGAATAATAATAATAATAATAATAATTATAATAATAATAATAATAATAATAATAATAATAATAATAATAATAATAATAATAATAGCAACAACAACAATAACAATAACGTGACAACAGCCTTTACGTGATGATGGAGGGAAGCACTTGAAAGGAATTGAAGGAGACTTATCGTCGCCATAGAAACGCAACAAAGATGAAAACATGGGCTCAGAAATTTCGAATTTTTACTCCTTTGAAATTAAAGCAAGACATTTCAATTGTACAGGTGTGCCAACCATGTGGTTGGTGTGGTTGCAGTCGTTGCAGTTGGTGTGGTTGATGTAGTTGGTGTGGTTGGTGAGGTTGATGTAGTTGGTGTGGTTGATGTAGTTGGTGTGGTTGGTGAGGTTGATGTAGTTGGTGTGGTTGATGTAGTTGGTGTGGTTGGTGAGGTTGATGTAGTTGGTGTGGTTGATGTAGTTGGTGTGGTTGGTGAGGTTGATGTAGTTGGTGTGGTTGATGTAGTTGGTGTGGTTGGTGAGGTTGATGTAGTTGGTGTGGTTGATGTAGTTGTAGTCAGTGTGGATGTCAAAGTCATTGTAGTGGTAATAGTAGTTGTTAACAAAGGTTACTTAATTCAACCAATAGAATACATTATCATTCGTGATCGTTCCTTTACTTTATTTAAACGATGGATGGGCGGACGAATAGATGGACAGACGGACGAACGGACGAGATATTAAAGAATTTTCCCATCTGATCGTGTCTCTAATATGTTCGTGATCCATGCTGACATTCAAGAGAAGGTCATGTATTCTTCAAGGTCGTCTGGGAGTCTTAAAACAAGAGAAGTTAGATTTCTTTTGTTTTGTTCTGTTTGTTTGTTTGTTTGTTTAGTTGGTTGGTTGGTTGGTTGGTTGGTTGGTTGGTTGGTTGGTTGGTTGGTTGGTTGGTTGGTTGGTTGGTTGGTTGGTTGGTTGGTTGGTTGGTTGGTTGGTTGGTTGGTTGGTTGGTTGGTTGGTTGGTTGGTTGGTTGGTTGGTTGGTTGGTTGGTTGGTTGGTTGGTTGTTTGGTTGGTTGGTTGGTTGGTTGGTTGGTTGGTTGGTTGGTTGGTTGGTTGGTTGGTTGGTTGGTTGGTTGGTTGGTTGGTTGGTTGGTTGGTTGGTTGGTTGGTTGGTTGGTTGGTTGGTTGGTTGGTTGGTTGGTTGGTTGGTTGGTTGGTTGGTTGGTTGGTTGGTTGGTTGGTTGGTTGGTTGGTTGGTTGGTTGGTTGGTTGGTTGGTTGGTTGGTTGGTTGGTTTTGTATTTCGTGAAACAACAGTTTTTTTGTTTACTGATGTCCAGAGTATAATAACGATGTGTTTGGTGGTCTGCATGCCATTGTTTCATCAGTAATGGCCTGGTAATGATTTTTTTTATTATAATTACCATTGCTTACAAATAATAATAATTAATTATTAATCTATAAATTATTATAAATAGTAGTTATTATCGTACGTCTTCAATAGCATAATATGTTGTAATTGTTGTTATTATTATAGACGTATATTTGTTGGGCAGGTAATTACATTAACAACATTCATTATTATAATTATAATATTGGATTGCAATAACTATAAATATAGGTATAATTTATGGATTATTATAATTATAATCTTTTATTGATTAATAATAATTATAATAACAATAAATAATTATTCATGGATTACAACAGTTACATAATTATAATTATTTATAGATCAATAGATTTGCAAATAATAATTATAATTATAACAATAATAATAATAATAATAATAATAATCCTTTTATTTCATAAATTCTCCACCGTTCGGACGGACAGACGGTCAAAGTGTGACCACACGCACACTTTGAAAAAGAATTCTTCAAAGCGTGAAAAGCACTGAAATTAATGACAACCGCTGGAACAATGGTCCACGTTCGGCGAACGGAATTTGCATTAAAAACAAGAGGAGGAGGAGGAAGAGGAAGACGACGACGACGACGATGATGATGGAGAGCAGGCATTAATCAATGCGGAACCGGAAGAGGTAGCATGGAGGCTGTGGACTGTGGCGGTCATGGTGATAACAATAATAATAATAATAATTATTATTATTATTATAATTATATAATAATTATTATTATTTTTATTATGAAGGTGGTGGTCATGGTTATAATTATTATTATTATGATTATTACCGTTATTATCATTGATGATAATCATTTGGGAGACTGAAGGACTGAATTGGATCATTTGGATAATTATTATTATTTTTATGGATTATTATTATTATTGCTATTGTATGACTACCGATATTATTACATATTATATTATTATTATTATTATTATTATTATTATTATTATCACTATTAACATATGAATGGAGAAAACTAAATAGTAACTATAACGCTAACCTTAACCATTAATGTTGCGGTTATTGTTAATATCAATTATGATTATGATTATGATTAATAATAATTATTGGTCGTGAATCAGAGAAAGATCGATTGAGAGTTGTAAATGATTGAAGCAAGGGATTGATTGAAGGTTGACCCTGTGATTGCAGAGACGTTTCCGTGATCAATCTTGGTTTTGTCCATCCATTTCTCCAGGGGACTATCATTCATTCACCCAATAACATGTACGTTCAATCTCTCATTCATTCTTCCATCCATTCATTCTTTCAATCTGAACCTGAGCCGGTCACCCATCCATCTATTTGTCAATTTCATTCACTCTTTCGCTTCGTTCGTTCTCTCATTCTTTTATGTATTCAATAGTTTATATTCATTCTTTAAATTAATTAATTAATTCATTTATACGTTCATTCATTCGTTCGTTCGTTCATTCATTCATTCGAGCAATCCATTCATCTTTCGATTTTTAAAAAGCAATTCATCTTGAAAACGTTGCTTGTTCTCAACTTTCTATGAAAGATTTGCTTTGAAGGATTAATTCCAACTTCGTTCTGCCATTGAAATTGCAATCGGTTTCATGCGATGAGGCATCGATCAACGAACGAGTAATGCACCTGTACGCATGTGAATTGCTCTGAATTGTTGTGAATTTATATGAATTTCTCTGAATTGTTTTGAATTTATATGAATCGATGTAAATTGTGCTTTTCATTCTGCCCGGTGACGCGGTTGTTATGGAAGATTTAAGTTTTTTTAAGTTTCTTTTCACGAAATTGGAGACAGTTTCAATCATCTCTGACAGATTGAAAAGCATTGAAATACGACTATTTATGAGCAATTTGTGCCTAACAAACGATTTAAAATACAATAACGTGGTATTAAAAACGATTTGTAAAAAAAAGGGATGTAATTCATCGTACTAAACGACGAACTTTATCAATTCATCGGTGCATGAATGCTGAAGCATCCATACCTCATCTACATTTTTACACATTCATTTAGTTGGATGGTTACCTATTAACGTCCATTACGTAACAAGATGGTTATATGTTAACCACGAAGCCACGTTGGGAACACTGAAAGACTTTCAACTCACCCTGTTGATTTGTTTGGCATAGAGGGAGGGGCTATAAGCGGCCTGTAGAAGTGACCTGCCCCCGTTAAAGACCCAGCATATGACCATGCCCAATGAGAAGACGTCACTGGCCCACGTGGCCTGGCTCCTGATTTCTGATTGGATCTCCGGCGCTACGAAATCTAGGTCAGGTTGAACCATTTTCGAGAACTTGGCTTGCCACGGCTGGGAGGGGAAGTGATCCTTAAGAGGGAATTAAAATAATTAATTGAATAATTGAAAACAAATAGAAAATACTCTTTTAAATATTTTTCTTCCAAAATTAAATTATTGTTTGACGTGGCAAATAAATGATCGATGATGATTCAATCACATTGATTGACAGGAAATGATACAAGAGAATTGTGATCATAAATGAACGTAAAGATGGCGTCCACATCATCATCAACATCATGGGCGTAGTCGACGTCGTCGTCATCATCATCACCAACACTCAGTGCTCACATCGAGGGCCTCAGGGTCGGATATCTTGGCGAACCCGAACCCCATGATCTTCCAGGTGCCCTTTTTGGTGACGATGATGTTCTGAGGGCAGATGTTCAAGTGGACCATCTTTCTTGTTACGTGCAGGTAGTTGATGGCCTCTGCCACCTGAGTACGCGAGTGAGTGAGTGAGTGAGTGAGTGAGTGAGTGAGTGAGTGAGTGAGTGAGTGAGTGAGTGAGTGAGTGAGTGAGTGAGTGAGTGAGTGAGTGAGTGAGTGAGTGAGTGAGTGAGTGAGTGAGTGAGTGAGTGAGTGAGTGAGTGAGTGAGTGAGTGAGTGAGTGAGTGAGTGAGTGAGTGAGTGAGTGAGTGAGTGAGTGAGTGAGTGAGTGAGTGAGTGAGTGAGTGAGTGAGCATGGTAGCGATAGAAAGGTGATGGTGACGACACGCTATTGAAGATGACAGAGTCGTCATTAGTACGACCAAAGCGATGACTCTAAATGATTATCACATGTGACCAAAAGAAACAATAAAAGTTCAACAAAAAAAGAAAAAGTGAATGAAACCATTTTACAAGGAAGCTGTCAATCAACAATCAACCACGCACCCTACCCTGTTTCTCCTCTCCCCAACCCCTCTCGTCCCTCCCCCCTCCGAAACAACGACAGGTGCACGTCCGAGTGAAGTGAAGAACTTTCATTACCGGGAAGAAATTTACGACGGTATTATTTCACCCAATAAAACCTGAAAATAAGAAAATAATGAGCCTCAAAATGGCTGCCTGGCGTCCTTTTCCTCGGAAATCACCCACTCTGCCGGACCTCTTCAAGTGCAGGCACATCCCTCTTATCCTGCACGCTGTTGGATTGATGGGTGGCTGGGTTCAGTACCCCCCCAAGAACCGCCAACTATCTCCAGATATGGGTTTTATTTTCCATGAAGTCTCGCTTGGGCGATAATTGGAATATAAGGCTGCTTGTTATCGTCTTTTGACGAGCGAAACTGCAAGATTCATACCCGAGATTTGAGGCTCAGCGAATTAAAGCGTGGTGGAAGGAAAAGGTTTTTGACGGTTGCTTTTAAAAATTCAAAGTTTTCGCGCTCTTTTTACCTTCTCACTCGTCTGTTTGTTCTTTCATTTTGCTAATCTTCTTCATCTCATCCGTCCATCCCTTCTTCCTTGTGCTCACTTCATTCATCCATCCATCTATCCATCCATCAATCCATTCACCCGTGTTCATTCATTCTTTGATCGAGTCATGTGACTATTCTCATTCGAGCTATCCGTAATGGCTCCATTTCCTCTGTTCATCCGTTTTTCCACCCATCGACCCATCATAATTTGCACCACGAGCCATCTGCCAATTCTGGGAATCAATGTTCTAGTAATGCAACCACACCTGAGATAAACGCTGGCAATCATTCTGACATCACTTCTCCCCTCCCATGTCATTCTCTAGAAGAACAATCGAAAAAAACAAAAGAAGCAAATAATAGATGGGTGGGCGGACGGACGGACGGACGGATGGGTAAAAAGAAGAAGAGAGTCGCCTGGAGAATCCTGGAAGAATAGAAAGAAATGGATGGATGGAAAGGAGGACGGACGGAAGGAGGAGAAAAGAGTCCGGCCATAAACAACGAAGGTAGCTTGGAAGCAACGGACGTGTTAAGATCTCCTGCGAAGCCCCTCACTTTCTCTCAACACACTCTCACTCCCTTCGTAGCTCCGTCTCTCCGTCCGTTGGAATATTCCCCATCTACGAAGACAAATGACCGGGAAACTATTAGAACCGCCGTTGTCCGCAGAGGGACGTGCCGTGTCGGTCCATCCGTTACGTTCGGAGGCATAAACAAGACGCGGTCGCCATCTACCGAGTCGCTTCCAGCAACCTCCCTAGGGATGGAGACGATGGATGATTGCGATGATGGTGACGACGACGACGACGACGACGATGATGATGATGATGATGAGGATGACCGTGATGACGACGACGAAGACTATGACGACGATGATGACGAAGATGAAGATGGTTTGTAATAAGGATGGTAAAGGTGAAGATCAAACGATCGGCTTGTGGCCTTGGACGATGCAGCGAGTGCAAGTCATTTTTGAGGACTGAGGACTGTTATCCCAGGATGCGATGATGATACAACTATGATGTTGTCGATAATGACGATGACGACGACGACGATGACGATGATGGTGATGATAATGATGCTGGATAATAATAATAGTAGTAGTGGCAGTGTCCTTCATAGCGGAACGACATTTCGATGGGAATTATTGATATAATTTGGAAGAATTAATCTGTATTTATTGACGTCTGAGCTGTAGTCAGCGTTTATGGCGACTCGTTACCATGGCAACGTTGCCTGCTCCAGCGACAATTAGACGACAGTTGCCATGACGACGGTTGCTTAATGCATCTTAAGATAACCGCTTTCTCAGTTTCATTCTCCGCCATTTTGCTTCGTTCATTCATCCATCCATCCGTCCAACCATCCGTCCAACCATCCATCCATCCATCCATCCATCCATCCATCCATCCATCCATCCATCCATCTGCGTTTTCCTTCCCTACTTCCATGACGTTTACCTGTTTGTCCAAAGTTTAAACTGAATTCTTGAAGCAATAATCGATTCAAAAGATCCCGCGGCTGCACTCAATAACCCATCGGTCAGCGTTGATCATGATGATGATGATGGTGACGATGATGACGACGACGACGATGCTGATGATGATGGCCTCAGGTTGCCACTTCAACTTGGTGTTGGGATGAATTTTTTGTCACAGATTTTGAGTAAAAAATATATTTTAAAATAATTTTTGCAATTCTTTCACAGCGAGCTGTTAAATTGGACCGGCGATAGCAACATTAAAATTAAATAACGGTATAAACAGAAAAAATAGTTTTAAAATTTTAACAATTATGATAATATTAAAATTGCTAACAATTTCGAAATAAAATAATTAATAAATGAAAACATCGTCAGCGACATCTACAGGCCTAACTCCACAAATGAGGACGACGACAACTACGATGACGATAACAACAGCAGCAACAACAACAAGACTTCCAGGAAGTCTTCTGTCTGGGAACTAACTTTATGATCCATGGAAATGAAAATCGATGGAAATTATGAATAAGTAGCAATTAAATAAAATATTAATATTATTTATGAAAGTAATTTCAGCGATAATGAGAATTATGGCAACAACAACAACACAACAGCGAAGTGGTTCTTGGAATAACGCCGGGTGTCCAATGGTGACCCGGTGACAACAATACCTGGAAATTGTGAAGAAGAAGACGACGACGATGATAATGATGCTGATGATAATGACGATGACGATGATGATGATAATTATGATGATGATGACGATGGTGGTAGCGATGATGACGATCTTGCCATAACTAACGAGGCGTCCCCAAAAGGAAGGTATAATTTTCCTTACGACCTTAAGTGCCTGATAATGATCACTCTAGAGCAATAACACCCTGTTGCCTCCAGTTGAATATTACGACTAAACATTTAATGATCAAATATTATTATTATTATTATTATTATTATTATTATTATGAAGGGCAAATCTTGTGATAATATGTTGCTGGTTTACAAAATGCAGCCAAATATAATTGCTCTAATTAATTATTTTGTAGTAGTATTAATAATAATAAAATTAAGATTACTAATTATTAATGGATTATAAATAACTCACCTGGTAAATCCCACACTTTAATTCCACGTCAAGGAATGTTTGCTCCTGAAACATTCGTAAAGTGGCCATTTATATTTTTTATATCTTTTTATTTTTTAGAAATTCACATTTTTTTACCGATTTATCATTTAAAAATAAAGTGCCTTATAAACAAATTTAATTTAATAATTTAATAATATTGTAACAATTCGGTTAAATTCAATTAATTTGCAATTCAATTAACTTTTAATTACGCAACATAAAATTAAGTAATCTAGAAAACAATTTTGTAATCATTAGACCATATTTATATGCAAATTAGGTGCGATAATAATAATAAAAAAAAATAACAACAATAATAATAGTAATAATAATAATAATAATAATAATAATTATGATGATAATAACATTAATAATTATAATAATAATACAAATAATAATAATAATATAATAATAATAATAATAATAATAATAATAATAATAATAACAATAATAATAATATAACAACAACAAAAAAAATAATAATAATAAAAATAATTTATCAAGTCCTACCTTGAGCTCCTGTTGAATGTTTACAGGAAGCTTGTCACAGTTGCTGAGCAAGTTGGCCAAACTGGCTTTGACAGGTTCGGTGGCAAAAGCTATACTTGCGCTAGGAAAATGACGTCATCATCATTATTATAATTATGCTTCAATAATTAAAACGTACCCATTGAATTATAATTACAATTATAATATCGGACTGCCAATCGCTGCATCACTTTGGAGTCAGAATTTTAAGCATTTAAAAATAAAAATAAGAAGAAATATTTCGGTAATTCCTTTCATTTCAGTCATCCCCTTCGAGACAAAACCGTCAATCCATCCACCATTCACGTGTTCATGACGTCCTGCTGACGTCACACGATAAAATCTTTTCTTTTTTCCAAGAATTTCTCACTGGAGTTGAAAAGCCACGTGACAGGAAAGAACCAATCACGTAGCACCATTGAAGACTTGGATTTGCCATTGCTAGAGATGGTTCATGATGACGACGACGACGATGAAGTGATGATGACGATGATGATGGTGGTGATGATGATGATGGTTATTTCATAATTATTACAGAACCGAATCCAGGTGAATCTTGCCGAGGGTATATTAAGAAATATTGCGCCAAGTTGGAGTTGAAGAAAATGGATGGATGGTTGGTTCTGTCCATTAATTTTGACTAATGCCTGACCATCTACCATTTGACCAATCTACTTTTGGCCGATCCATTCATTCATCCACTCGGCCGCTCATTCATTCACCCACTCACTCACTCATTCACTCGCTCGCTCACCCATTTACTCATTCACTCATTTACTCACCCACTTACTCACTCACTCATTCACTCACTCACCCATTTACTCACTCACTCATTCACTCGCTCACCCATCCACCCACTAACTGTCAATCCCTTATTTCTAACGAAAAAAAAATTGTCCATTTCTCGTGTGTTTGCACAAGTTTCATCTCTTGTGGGCTTTTATATTCCTTTTCATTTTCCATTTTTTATTAAATTCTGCAAAAATAAAACAAAAATAGCATTTTGCATTCAATTCATGTTTTTAAAATTGATTTTTAAATGATTAATTTCGAATTTATAATTTAATATTATTTATAATTTATAATATAATTTAATAATAATAATTATAATATAATTATTTATAATTTCATTTCTCCCCCAAAAAAATCTTTCTAAGAAATAATAATAATAATAATAATAATAATAATAATAATAATAATAATAATAATTTCTATCGTTTGTCACGCCTGACTCTCCTTATATTGAAAATGTTTTTCGGAAATAGCAACAACAAAAAGAAAAAAAAATATTTCACTCATTCATTCACTAACCCATTCACTCACTCACTCACTCACAAAATGATGATGATGATGACGACGACAACGATGGCGATGATGATAATGATGGTGACGTTTTACAAGTTAAATAATTAATATTAATAAAATACATGAATTATGACATCATCATCATCATCATCATAAAGTCAATTTTAAGATACATTATTTGAATTATATTATTAATTATTTTTAAATGATATTATTTAAAATTCATTAAAAATTGAATATTCATTTTGAGCCGGAAATGATGGATCGTACGCATTAACAACGAAACGGTTAATGAGCTGAGTGCAGATTTTTATAGATTTATAATATTTATAGTTCATTTTTTAAATTAATAATTTTAATAAATTTTAAATTTTAATAAAAATAATTAATATACTTTTTAAAACAAAAATGCTCAATGCTTATTGTATTCCAGAGAATTCATTTTATTTCTTGAAACGATTATGATGATGACGATGATGATGACGGTGACGACGATGACGATGATGATGAGGCGACAGCGGTGGCGATGATGATAATGATGGCGAAGGTGACGTACTACAAGTTAAATAAATAATTAATTAATTAATTAACTGATTGATTATTAAGTTCGTAACATGTCAACCAAAATACTTTCTGTCGTCATACTTCACCGCCCAGCAAAATGAGTAACAAGTCCTAAGCGTTTCTTTTTCTACTATGATTGACTTCACCATTGTCGTCGTCGTCGTCATCCTCGTCGTCTTCCTCGTCGTCTTGGCGTCACCTCATCATCACTATTAGTAGCTATTATCCTCATCACCATCGTTGTCGTCATCATCATCATCATCATCATCGTCGTCGTCGTCAACAGCAGCACTACATTAGCAACGTTGTAATTGCCATCTTGGGTACTGTAACATCTTGGGGACTATAACTACATCATTAAACCCTGCAACAACAACAGCAACAACAGCAACAACAACAACAGCAACAACAACCACAACAGCAACGAAGAATGATCCCCATCTATCACCAATTTTGCACATCAGCCACCCCCTATCAACCCATCTAACAATCCAATCATTCACTCGTCCATCCACCCATCATGATGTCATTTTTTTAACTCAACCGCGCGCATTTCCACTACATCATTCTCTCATCCATCCGTCCGTCCGTCCGTCCATCCACCCATCCATCCTCATATTAAGCAACAGAAAATAATAACAGTAGCATCAAAAGCAACAACAACAACAAGGAGAAGTTTGTCTTGTGGAACAAACAAACAAACAAACAAACAAACAAACAAACAAACAAACAAAACAACACAGCAACAACAACGACAACAACAACAACAGAGAACCTGAGATACTCACTTACATTCCTCGACTGGGTGGATTAGTTTGAGTATCTTGTTGTGTTTCATCTCCACCAGGATACTCAACTCCCTCCTCACCAACTCCACAACCAATTCCTTCCTCTTCGGTTTGTGCAGTTTGTCGGCCACCTTCTTCTCGAAGATGAACACCGAGGCTTTCTGGTAATGGTGGTGGTGGTGAAGATGATGATAGTTGTGGTGATGGTGATGATGATGTCGATGGCGATGCTTGTAGCGGTGATAGTATCGTTGTTGATGATGTTAGTGTGGTGATGATGGTTGACGATGCATTCAAAAGGGTGAATTGTCACGAATTAAAGGTGTATTCCCGGTTGAATTGCAGATACATCGTCGATGAACTAACGCGATTTGTCAGTGAATTACAATGTGAATTGTTGTCATATTGCAGGCGCAATGCCCTATGAATTGTCGCGTGAATTGCGAAATGGTGCTCGGCGAAATCTAAGTAGACTGCGTTGAATTAATGGAACGTCGATGGGCGTCAGGTGAATTGAGTGGAGGAAGATCAGTTAAAGAGCGAAGCAGGTGAGAATTGCAGGTGAATTGGTTGGTGAATTGATTGGTGCTTGAGTTGAAAGGCAATCGATTGGTTCTTGAATGCATGTCATTAACAGATGAATTGATGAACGTAAGAAAACCTTAATGGGATCGATCGATTTTAGGAATGGATAATGAAAGAATAAAAGCCAATGTTTGAAGAAAACTTAAATACAACGTTTTTTTTTCTTTTAATTAAGAAAATGGAAGTTCAATAAAAATAATAATGGAAAGGAAATTTCGCGAAAAAAGACGAAAATTCATTATAGAAGAAAGTGTATGAACAGCAAGCTGGCTGGATGGTCGGACGGATGGATGGATAGATGGATGGATGGATGGATGGGTGGATGGATGGATGGATGGATGGATGGATGGATGGATGGATGGATGGAAGGACGGACGGACGGACGGATGAACGGATGGATGGATGAATGGTCGTTCGAATGAAGAGAAGAATAATGACGTCACATTGTTTCCAAAGAAACCAGGCATGAAAACCGGAAGTCGATGAAAGCGTCGACAGTAACAACTACTGCCGTTAAAGCAACCGTCAGGTGTGGCCTCAAAATGGTGGACCCAGAAGGTCCCCTCGGTGAGAACCGCACCCCGGAGATCATCTGAGGAATGATTGCGGAGCTTTATCAGAAAAGGTGAAATTTGAAATTATTAAAAAAATAAAATAAATATTATATATTCATACATTTATATATATTTATTTCTTAGGTAATGACGGCGTCATTCGAATGGGTTGCCATGGCGACCCTCCCCGTGGTGGGGCCAGAGGGGCATTTGAGAACGTCACTTCCTGCCGAATTCGGGACGAAATTTTTTTTGTTTAAAAATCACGGTCAGAAAAAAAGCCTCACGTGACCGAGGAAAAATAAATCGTCTTGGCCCCGTCCGTTGTCGCCTTCCGGGCCATCATCATCATCATCATCATCATCATCATCATCATCATCATCATCATCATCATCATCATCATCATCATCATCATCATCATCATCATCATCATCATCATCATCATCATCATCATCATCATCATCATCATCATCATCATCATCATCATCATCATCATCATCATCATCATCATCATCATCATCATCATCATCATCATCATCATCATCATCATCATCATCATCATCATCATCATCATCATCATCATCATCATCATCATCATCATCATCATCATCATCATCATCATCATCATCATCATCATCATCATCATCATCATCATCATCATCATCATCATCATCATCATCATCATCATCATCATCATCATCATCATCATCATCATCATCATCATCATCATCATCATCATCATCATCATCATCATCATCATCATCATCATCATCATCATCATCATCATCATCATCATCATCATCATCATCATCATCATCATCATCATCATCATCATCATCATCATCATCATCATCATCATCATCATCATCATCATCATCATCATCATCATCATCATCATCATCATCATCATCATCATCATCATCATCATCATCATCATCATCATCATCATCATCATCATCATCATCATCATCATCATCATCATCATCATCATCATCATCATCATCATCATCATCATCATCATCATCATCATCATCATCATCATCATCATCATCATCATCATCATCATCATCATCATCATCATCATCATCATCATCATCATCCTCATCATCATCATCATCATCATCATCATCATCATCATCATCATCATCATCATCATCATCATCATCATCATCATCATCATCATCATCATCATCATCATCATCATCATCATCATCATCGTCGTTGTTATCATATCTCAACTCTGTTTACTTTTGTGTTGTGCCACTAAAATCCATATAAGTATGGAAATGCCATAATCATTATCATAATTGCCGTCAGCATCGTGATCGTCATCATCATCATCGTCATCGTCATCATCATCGTCATCGTGCTTTATGGAATTTTATTTTCTGAATTTTCGACATTTTCTCGTCTAATTCGATTTTCTTGTTTTCTCAACTTCTCCTTGAAACATCTGGTCAGACTCTGTCGCCGAACGTTCTTAAGTTGAGTGCCAATTGAAAATTAATGAGGTCCACATACCCCCGTACGGATGCGGGTCAAATTAACCCGGTTATCGATGGGCTAGTGATGGGTGGATAGTTGGACGGACTGACTGACGGACGAACGGATGGAAGGATGAACGGACGGTTGGAAGGAGGGGTAGCTAATAGAAAAATGTACCTACTGAAAAATGTACAGACTGAAGTCTCACACGCACACGTGCACACGTACACACATACACACATAGTGGATGGATGGCGGGCGGATTGCGACAAGGATTGGTAAATTTCCGGAGCGTATCTCGCCTCGCAGAGTTATGCCAGGCAGTTGACCTGGGAGCCACGCTGGGGTTTTAAACAAGGACGGACGTCTTAACGTCGAATCGAACATTCCGAGCGCAAATCCGAGAGGCGAAGCGTTCCATTGAGCGATGCAAATTTATTCCAAAATTCCGCAAAAAGTGTCTTCAGAACCGAGGCCCCTCTGAAGGTCTTTTTCCAGGGGCAGGCAAACTCGATTACGAACTCTTATTGGCAGTTCGTAACGCAATTCTAAGCAGACGTGATCTGCGCCCCAAAAATCCACTCAAACCCACAATCGCCTCTCAGATCCCACCACAATCCACCCACCCAGCTACCAACCTCCACTCAGATGCCGCCTCAATCCACCCAACCATGTGACTAAAGTCCTACCTGATTCCATGATAAAAACTGGACGAAAAAAAAAAAAATAATAATAATAATTTCTTTAATTCATGATGACGTGAAATTAAAATAAATTGTTGAATTAATAACAATAAATCGTTGAATTATTTTTTTTAACTAGTATAAAAATGAATTATTATAATTGTTGGTAAAAATATTATTTTACAAAAATTTGAATATATTAATTAATTATAATTAATAATAATAAATAAATAAATAAATTAATTAATTAATCTGCAATTTAGTTTCTTTTTTTTATATATTCGATTTCTGTCTCTCAGAAATAGTGCCAGAAATAGTGAAGGCACTGCACAGTATTGCTGACGGTTGGATTGATTGACTAAACCTTGGATTGAATTCAATCAATGATTGAGGTCGATCAATCACGTACAACCATCTGGAACACAGGAGTAGAAAGGGGAATGATGGATGGCTCTGAGGAGGTCTAAAAATGCGAGACTATAAATCATAATTTCCATTTTTTATTCGGATTTATTTGGACAGAGGCTTCGAAAAGGAAAAAAAAATTCTCGAAAGATATCTTATAAAGTACGTTTAAATCGTCTTTTTGATTTTTATTATTCTCTAAATACTGGAAAAATAAAATAAATGCTATAAATATTCTGAAGTACCTGTGTCCGGAGATTTACACCTGGATTGGCATTCATTTTACGCTGCATACGTTTTATTAGGACAGCCATTATTATGCAACTAATTATTAATCATCATTATCATCATCATCATCATCATCATCGCCTTCGTCGTCGTCGTCATCATCATAGACATCACGTGACTTGCAATCAATTATCGTAGACGTGGCTAACAACTATTCGTGTCGACCGGATCTTTATCAGGGAAAACAAAATTTAAAAATAAAAATACAAAAAAAAACGACCGAATAAAAATTTTAAAATATTTAAAAAAAAAATTCATTTATTTATTAAATATTATATTCATTTATTAAATTAAATCTTTAAAAAAATTCCATAATACTTGGCAGAAATTTTTCATCAACGATTTTCATAGATTACAAGTACTGCGGAATTTTTTTACAGATTTAATTTAATAAATGAATATAATATTTAATAAATAATATATTATTTAATAATATTATTATTATTATTAATATTATTATTGTTATTATTATTCTTGTTATTGTTGTTTATAATTATATCACTGTTAGTAATAGTATTATTATTATTGTTATTATTATTATAGAAATTATAATTAAGCAATTAATAATTAACATATTTCTTCTTTCTTGCTCAAAGCCTCATCCTAACCCTAATCCTTCCTAGCCCTAACCCCTAACCTGATATGTTATGGAATTGGAACTTCATAAATTAATTTATTCATTTATTCATTCACCGTTTTTAATAATTCATTCGTTCATCTAATTAATTATTCATTAACCTACTCCAAAACGCCTCGACGATTCCATCCAATCAGAAAAGGTTACCAAAAACAAGATTTTAATGACAACATTGCTCTTCCTACGATCACATCTACTCACTTATCCACCTTTCCACCCAAATATCGCCCTCGTCATCATCGTCGTCATCATCATCGTCATCATCATCATCTTCATCTTCGTCGTCATCATCGTCGTCGTCATCATCATCATCATCGTCATCATCGTAATTACCTTCGTCATCTTCGAAGCTCCTCATGGCACTCTATCGACGAATGACGTCATCATCAGATTCCAGCATCAAAAACTCCCCGAGCTCCCCGACTCACCATCCGTCCGTCCGTCCTTCCCTCCATCGATCATGGAATCATTCTTCCATCCAACTCGTCGATCACTCATCCATCAATTTGTTCAATTTGAAGTCCGAGACAAATTCTCCCCTCCGTCCGTCCGTCCGTCCATCCATCCATCCATCCATCCATCCATCCATCCATCCATCCATCCATCCATCCATCCATCCATCCATCCATCCATCCATCCATCCATCCATCCATCCATCCATCCATCCATCCATCCATCCATCCATCCATCCATCCATCCATCCATCCATCCATCCATCCATCCATCCATCCATCCATCCATCCATCCATCCATCCATCCATCCATCCATCCATCCATCCATCCATCCATCCATCCATCCATCCATCCATCCATCCATCCATCCATCCATCCATCCATCCATCCATCCATCCATCCATCCATCCATCCATCCATCCATCCATCCATCCATCCATCCATCCATCCATCCATCCATCCATCCATCCATCCATCCATCCATCCATCCATCCATCCATCCTTCCGTCCGTCCGTCTATCGTTCCATTCTCTACCTTAAATTCACAAAATTCATCCGCCCACTCGTCATTCATGCATCCTGCCTCATTAAGTATTCAACCGTGCCCCATCCATCTACTGCTACTTTTCATCTTTCCATCTTTTCCGCTTTCGTTTTGCATTTAATTCATCCACTCCTCCGTTCTTTCTGTCGCTCGCCTATCACCGCGAAACCACTTCAGTCCGCCATGTTTGTTGCCATGCTGTATCCAAAGTACTCTCTCGATTCAAGGACGCACATCATCACAATTATCGTTATCACCGCCATCGTCATCGTAGTTGTCATCATCGCTGCTATCGTCATTATCATCATCAGCAGCAACAATAGCATCAGCAGCATAATCATCATCATCGTCGTCGTCAAAGTCCACGAGTGGACTCCTTATTAATTTGAAAGTAATGTAAATATGTACCAACATTAGAGGTCATCGATCACGTGCTTCTGACGGACTCCACCCCCTTGGAATGACCTCAAATTGCGCTCTTCCCGTTTCCAGAGAGAGAGAGAGAGAGAGACGGTGAGAAAAAGGAATGAAAGAAAAAGTGAAGAAATTAAGGAATGAACAGAAAGTGCCAAGAAAGAAAAAGTATTATACCCTTGATATGTTGTGTATCAGATTTTGGACTGCTACGACGACGAAAGAATAATAATAACAACAATAATAATTATTATAATAATAAATATTAATATTATTATTATTATTAATAATAAAGGTGATGACGTTCGTGAGGAGGAAGAGGAGGAGCAGGAGGATGATGGATTAGGAAAATACCGTCATTCCTATTAATCCATCATCAGCATCCGTTATAGTTACAATCACTGATGATGGTCTTAATCATCTATGATGATGATGATGATGTTCGTAATTATAATCATTGCCAACACTATCGTCATCATCACCACCACCACCACCATCATCATCATCATCATCATCGTGACCGTCGTCGTCGTCGTCATCGTACCTTGCTGTCCGCAATCCTATTGGCCTCGTACACCTTCCAGATCATCTCTTGACCAGCATTTGAAACCTGCCTCCCGATCTTGAAGTGACTCAAAATGGGGTTCACGTTGTCGCTTTGGTGGAGTCCATGACGGAACATGGATAGGACGTCCATCATCGGTGACGTATCAGAAGTCGCTGCCGCTGTTGCTGCTGTTGCCGCTACTGCTGCTGCTGCTGCTGCTGCTGATGATGATAGTGCTGGAGATGGTGCTGATGATGATGACGATGTTGAGGATGTTGATCGCTGGCTTTCGTCTCGGTTGAGACTCGAAGATCTCTTTTAGAATTCCAGTTGTGATGATGATGATGATGATGACGATGGTGATTGTGATGATGACGATGACGATAGTCACAAGTAAACGGTGTGGCCGATGACGTCAGACGGCGGTTTTACTGCAGCGAACGTGTTTCTGAACTCGTAACTGGAACTTTTGGAAAGGGGAAAATAACTTTTATTATTTTTATAAATATTAAAATTTTTTAATTTTTAAATCCAAAAATAAAAAACACGCGACCTGTGCTTTATTAAGACTTTTTCTATTCTTCCGTCCTTCCTTCCTTCCTTCATTTATTTATTTTTCAAACAAAATATCTTGAATTTATAATAATAAAAGAAATAATAATAATAATAATAATAAAAATAATAAAAAAATAAATAACTCTTGAAAATGGATTTATATTATCTAAGGAAGCTTTTAAAACAAACTCAATTCCTTGTCGATACGTGAGGTCTGAAAGAAATGGCGGTAAAAGTTCAGACGCCATTTTAAAAAAAAAATAAAAGTTATTAAATGAAATAAAAATCTTATATTTAGAAATGCATAATTTTTTTATAAATTATTTAATTATAATTTATAATTTATTTTGCAAATATATTTTAAATGATCCAATAATAGATCCACCTGTCATATGGCTTAATACTTGAATCCAGTGTCAGGGTTTATTGGGTTTAAGATAAGTTGATGATTAAAAATTATATTATAATTCCTAAAATATGTTATATTTAATATATTATAAAATAATTACATTTAATATTGAATAATATTCGTTGCATATTATATTATGCGATGCTAACATTGGATCGGAAATGAGATCATTAATTTCAATTTTCGCGCTAAATAAATAAATAATAATATTAATAATTATTTCAATGATAAATTAACGAATGAATGAACTGAAAATAATGAACGACGTCCTTAATAAATCTTTTTATTTATTGATTTTATTTATATTTTTTAAATATTTAATTAACTTTAAAATCTTTCCAGAAAATAAATAAATAAATAAATTTCTCCGACTTCTCGTCAATCACCATATCAATCACCATTTCAATCACCATTTCAATCGTTTCGTTTCAATCACAGTTTCAATCTCAATCTGGTTCACATCGCTGGGGACTCTTCCAACGTCACCCCTTTTGCCCATTGATGACCTCAAAGTATCTGATAGTATCCCAGTGACGCGCCCAAACATTTGGTTAAATAAGGATATAATTGAAATTATTTAATTAATTAATTAATTAACATTCATTATAAACCTTAATTAATATACAATGTATAGTTATATAAATAAATTTAGCATACTATTTATGCTTTATTTTTAACAAATTATTACATATATATTTAGCATTAATAATATTTAATAATAAATTTAAATTTAATTAACTGAACCTAAAATCTTTTGAAATTATTAAGAATTAATTTCTAGTCGCTGGAAATCTTTTTTTGAGAATATTTCGTCAAATATTTCATTTAATTATTACCATTATTATTATTATTATCATTATTATTATTATTATTATTACTTTAAAATATTGACGCCGTAAACTTGACGACAAGTTGGAGTTAAAAGGTGCATTTAATGAAAATAATTGTTTTAATGTTCACAAAATGTCCAATTATTTCGAGAAACTTGTCTGAAGGTCAATCTGAAGGTCAAACTGAAGGTCTATCTGAAGGTCACGAGGTGTACTCAGGTTATTAGATGCACCTCTAAGAGCAAGTTAATGTCCGATGAATCGTAAAATTTCATATTTATCAATAATTATTATTATAATTATATTTGCCGCAATTATTATAAACTATAGTTATATATATTCAATATAAATATATTAAATATGCATAATGTATTATAATTGTATAATTATTTATTATTATAATTATTATAATTATTGCAATAATAATTTTAATTATTAACATATATCATTACTATTATTATCATTTATTAATATATCGTAATTATTATAATTATAAATATATTTATTATCGTAATTGACATTAATGAATTAATTCTCGCAAGTGATTTCCACAATTAAATTTTAATTTCAACAATTAATATTTATTATATTTGTTTATAAATCAATTAATTAATTTGTTTATTTCTAAAAATAAAAAAATTTTTTAACAGACAATTGACATTGACGATCCGTACAGTTTATACATTTGTGCTAAACGAAGTTGCAGACGATTCTGTGATGGCGGGAATGAGAGTTTGAATTTCTCTGAGGGCGGTGGTGGTGGTAGTAGTTGGGGGGGGGGGAATTGGGCGGGAAATGGGCAGGCGAGTATTTCATTAGATGCGAATGTTTGAAATTCAAGTCCTTCCTGGATTTAATTAATTTCGTTTGTTGCTGCCATATTTATTTCTCCACGATCCAGCGGTCAACAACCAGAGCCACCACATCAATCATGCCAACCACAACGACTACACCAACCATATCAATCAACCCAACCACAACAACTACATCAACCACGACGACTACACCAACCACATCAATCAACCCAACCACAACGACCACACCAACCACAACGACCACACCAACCACAACGACTACACCAACCACATCATTCAACCACTCCTCTCTCACTCACCTGATGACGATTGAAATGCCTACTTTCCAACTCCAGGGAGGTGGAAATTGAAAAATTCTGAGTCGTTGTCTTCATCTTCAGTTTCGAGTTCCTATGGCGACCATCAGTCTCGTTCAATTCTTTTCAAGCGATTCATCAATTCGTTTTAATTATAACTGCATTTATATTTTTATTTAGTAATAACAATATTATTATTATTATTGTTATTATTATTATTATTATTATTATTTTCGATTTTATTTCAAATCGTTGATAATATTTTTTATAGTCTGCATCAATTGCTTTATGGATTGTTGTTGATTCTCTTGGCGTCGTTGTCCATAAAATGCGGTCCCCAATTATCGTCCACTTAGATTTCCATGTCGTATTTCTGATTCTTGGCGGACTAATTAAAGTCTCGATTTACGATGACGACGACGACGACGTTTATGACTTCCTACCGATTTGATTTCGAATTTATTTAATTGTTTTTAAAGATTTATTATTATTATTATTGTTATTATTATTTTTTAAAATATCCATTTAAAAACGATTTTCTTGAATATTTAGATTAATTTGGTAAACAAAATTTAACTGAACTTTAAACGTCGTCAGAATCGAAGTTAATTTAATTTAATGTCACGACGTTTTAATTTTAAACATTAAATTTAAAAATAAAAAAAAAACAAAAGAAAACAAAAAAGACTTTCTGATATTTAAACATTAATTTGCATAAATTATCATAAAATAAGCAGCGTCGAAGAAAATATACCGGCCTTCATTAAATATTCAAAACTGATCGTACCCAACTTATGAATTAAACACAAGATAAAAATAAAATCGACTCTCGACGAATAATTAAATAGCAATTATAATTTATGAATAATTCATGAATAATTAAACTGAAAGAGAGAAAGACAGATAAAGGAATGACCGTTAGACTATTTTTAAACTTTCACGTCCATCAGAAAACCTACAACAAGAGGCCGTCAACAAGAACAACAACAACAGCACCGACGACGACCACCGTCGCAGGGTTCCCGCGCTTTTATACGACCACACACGTCGATGCCCGACTATACAGGTGCCTCTTCGTGCATGTGTTCTTCTATTCTTGTGTGTGTGTGCATGTGCGTGTGTGTGTGTTTTTTTTTTTTGTTCTGTCCGTGAGTTTGTGAGCTTAATTATACAGTTGTTGAGAGCGAAAATTCAACAACAACGGCAACATTTTTTTGCCAAAATTTCTGTTTTCAACAAAACCAATTAATATGGGAATTACTTTAACCACAAAATCCTTGATCGACATTTTAAACTTGAAATTCAACAATAATTTTTTTAAATTCTAAAAAAAAATGATATAAACGAAATTTTATATAATAATTTTAAGGGTTTTGTGCGATTTAAACAACAATAACGTTATAAAGAATTCATTTCATTCATCTGATTTAATTTGATCTTGGATATGACGACGACGACGATGATGATGATGATGATGATGATGATGTCTGTATTACCAGGGATGGCGAGTTGTGATAATAAACGATTGTGGTTAAGTGAAGATGTTGCTGATGATGGCGATGATGATGACGTGAGTGTTAATTATGTCACTTGCACCCAGTAAACCCTGCCCCCCCCCCTTGCATCATCGGAGGATGGTCGAGGGTGGGTGAAACGAGTGCATTCCTCGTCCTCTTCCTCCTCCTCATCATGGCATCTTGAAAACATCGTCACGTCAATAAGTATCAATTTCCTCTCGTACTCCACTCCAGGTGAGTTTTGTTTGATTTACAGGTGAGCGTCGCGTGGACAGATTTGAAATCGTGGTAGTCGTCATCGTCGTCGCCATCATCATCATCATCATCATCATCATCATCATCATCATCATCATCATCATCATCATCATCATCATCATCATCATCATCATCATCATCATCATCATCATCATCATCATCATCATCATCATCATCATCATCATCATCATCATCATCATCATCATCATCATCATCATCATCATCATCATCATCATCATCATCATCATCATCATCATCATCATCATCATCATCATCATCATCATCATCATCATCATCATCATCATCATCATCATCATCATCATCATCATCATCATCATCATCATCATCATCATCATCATCATCATCATCATCATCATCATCATCATCATCATCATCATCATCATCATCATCATCATCATCATCATCATCATCATCATCATCATCATCATCATCATCATCATCATCATCATCATCATCATCATCATCATCATCATCATCATCATCATCATCATCATCATCATCATCATCATCATCATCATCATCATCATCATCATCATCATCATCATCATCATCATCATCATCATCATCATCATCATCATCATCATCATCATCATCATCTTCATCGTCATCGTCATCGTCATCGTCATCGTCGTCATCGTCGTCGTCGTCGTCGTCGTCGTCATCATCATCATCAATTGTTATTTATTTATTTTTTATATTTTGCCATGTAGTCAGTAAGCAATAAAGACGAATGAAAGGCATGATTGTGAAACATTCCACAAAGAATTTGTGCAAATTTGCAGAGCAATTACCGGAATGACGTCTTAAACCGGTTTTTAATCCGTGTGTATTCGTGTGAGTGTGTGTGTGCGTGTGTGTGCGTGCGTGCGTGTGTGTGTGTGTGCGTGTGTGCGCGTGTATGTGTGTGTGCGTGAATGCATGGCCTCGCGGCTGCACCTGAGGGTGTTTTGGACGAAAAAACCCTCGACGACAGCATGCACCGTTGCCAGGCAACGAAATATTTTGGAAAACATTTCTTTCGATTAATAATTGCGGATTGCATTAAAAACATTTTGGTGCAAAGACTGGTTTATTACTTTCTATTTATTTATTTATTTAATTTATTTATTTGTTTAATTGTTTAAACATTCGGTAACCCATTTGTTCATTTTTTCATATATTCAATAATTCATTTATTCACTCTTCCATGTCCAAGTCATTCATTTATTTATTCCTTTATTCATCCGTCCATCCTTCCAATAGGGCAATGATGTCGTAGATGATGACAATGATGATGACGATGACGATGTCGACAACGACGATGATGATGATGTTGATGATGATGACGATGGATGATGATGATAATGATGATGATGATGACGGCGATGGAAATGCGACTGTTAAGGACGGTGACAATGACGATGACGACGACGATGATGATGATGATGATGAAGAGGAAGATGACGGTGGCTGAAAAGGTTACGAGGATCCTCTCACGACTTTGATGGCAACATCCTACGTGATGAATCGTGCCAGCAGGAATACGATGATGATTATGACGATGACGACGACGACGAAGATGATGATGATGATGACGATGATGATTATGACGATGATGACGATGACGATGATGATGATGATAATGATGACGATGATGATGACGACGATGACAACGAGGCTGAGGATGAGATAAGCAACAGTTGAAAGCTGACTTCGTTTCAAAAAAAAATAAAAGATTAAAAAGAAATTCAAAAGGAAATATTTAAAAAAAAAAATTATTATTCACGTAAATTTACGAGGAAAAAATTATATTTTAAAATAAAATTAAAAAAATCAAACAAACATTTTTTACAGGCATTGATGACGATGGTGACTTCGAACGTCAACGACGACTACTACGATGATGATATTGATTGTAGAATGTTACTACTGCTGTTGTCGTCGTCGTCGTCGTAGTTGTTGTTGTTGTTCTTGTTCTTGTTATTCTTGTTATTGTTGTTGTTGTTGTTGTTTGTGATGATCATAGTAGTGCCAATTATCGGGTCATTTTCTCACTACATCAATGGATGCTTCGAGACTCGCCTCTTCTCTGGCATGAAGCCAATGTCTTCAACATCCTCTTCATCATCATCATCATCATCGTCGTCATCGTCATTGTCACCGTCCTTAACAGTCGCATTTCCATCGCCGTCATCATCATCATCATCAATCGTCATCATCATCTTCCATCGTTCCAGTTTAGTGGCTCGTTCGAGTAGATTGAAACGAATTCAATGAACGGTCATTTCAGTTGGTTAGGAGCTTAGAGACGACGACGATGATGATGACGATGATGATGACGACGACGACGATTATGATGACGATGACGATGATGACAATGATGATGACGATGACGACGACGATGATGACGATGAGCATGAGGATTACGATTCTGATGGGTATGAAGATAATCGTGACGATGAACAAAATGAATGCGAGAAGAATATTGACGGATGGCCGTAAAAAATAATAAACGTGATAATCATAATATTGGGAATTAGGTCGGGCTAAAGTTGAGTCAGGTTTAGGTTTAGGATTAGGGTTAGTGTTAGGGTCACGGTCAGGGTCACGGTAAGGGTCACGGTAAGGGTAGGGTTCAGTTAGGGTTAGGATAGTGTTGGGGTAAGGTCAGGGTTTGGTTGGCTTAGCAATTGGCTTTCATTTTCATTTCTCCAGGATCCAGAAAATCCGCCTCCAGCAATTCCGTTCATTAGTTCGTACCAGACCAGAACTGCATTCTTTGAAACGCGATTGGTCAGTCCGGTCACGTGAACTTTCGAACTTCCCGCCGCGTGAATGTCGTCTGCGTCGGACCATTGGCAAATTGTTCGCCTAATCTGTTTTATTCTCTCCTGCGAATAAATTATTATAATTTGCCATAATTTTTTCTTGGCATTTTTATTATCAAGTCTAACTGATAATGCGAAATTATGTTTACATATTAGTTATATTTTCGTAAATAAAGCAATAATATTAATAATGATGATGATGATAATAATAATAATAATAATAATAATAATAACGGTAATAATACGGTGATGATGATAGCGATTATTATCATCATCATAGTCATCACCATTCATAAGAATTTTATTCGCGCCAATTAAATCCAGCAGACGACACTCCGAAGTGCGCCATCGTCCCCGAAATCTCCTCCTTTTGAGAATTCTCCGAATAAAAGCGAGCGATAATAAGCCAGGCCCCATAACCTCCTTTAATATCGCTCGGCTATTTCGGCGCCCGACAACCAAGAAAAAGAAAAATATAAAAATATATAAAAATATAAATTCACGGCCAAAAAACACTCAGTCGAGCAATAATCGCTGCACGACACGTGTCCTGAATGTGGAAGTGACGTCACAAATCCTCGGGAGCACGTGACGGCCCTTTGGGTCGGCCATATTGTGGGGCTTGGGAGAGGAGGGTAGGGGCGGGTTGGGGTGAAGAAGTGGTCTGCAACCCGAGGGGAGTTCGTAGGTTTATCGCTTCTATTTCTAGAATATATTTTTCTTTTTACGCCTTTTTTCCTGTTATTTTTTCGTTTTGCAAAATTTCCACTTCCGTCCCGCAAAGGTCAACAACTCTGGCGGTAGTGTTGTTGTTTTCCTCCTCACTGGAATGGCAGACGTTTATGTCACTTCAGTCGGCAGGTGACGTCAACCAAATCCAGGAATAACTTTATTTTTCTAATAATTTTTTTATTATATATTAATTTTTGAAATGATTTTTATGGAGAAATAAAAAAAAATCGTTTCCATGAAAATCGTTCCGAAAGTAGCCGAACGTGGGGAGGCAATAGCAGCGGGGGGGAAATAATTAAAAAGCAAATCCTAAAAAGATCCACGGACAGACAGACGCACAGACGAAAAAGAAGGGGTTGCGGGTAGGTGTTTGGGGGGGGGGGAAGAAGAGGTATTGAGGGAAAGTGGGGAGAGTGGGTCTGGTTTGTCGTGGCCTCTTGGTGTAATGTGGTTTAGCAGTTCCCTGGGAGCTCCGAGTTTACAGTTTGGAGTGTGAATAGGTTATAAATCTCAATTGAATGCCGCGTGGCTTAAGCGATGTAATACTCGCAGTATCAAGAGTGGTCTTCTTTACGCTCTTCTTTTCGCGCTTTATCGGCGCTGCTGGTGGTCCTTTTTGTCGTCGTCGTCGTTGTTGTTGCTGCTGTTGCTGATACTGATGTTGTTGTTGTTGTTGCTGCTGTTGTTGATGTTGTTGTTATAGAGTTCAGTAGAATAGAGAAGTGAAGACTATCCTATAGTGTTATTCATCATTCATCATCATCATCATCGTCGTCGTCGTCGTCATCATCATCTTCATCGCGTGACGATGGCGTGAGAAGAACTAATGGAAGATCCCCTCCCTCTTAAGTGATTCAATTCGCTTCCTTTTTATCACTTTCCTACTTGCAATTTCAGGAAAGATATGATGAATGTACGGACAGATGGATGGATGGATGGATGGATTGATTGACGGACGGATGGACGGATGGAAGGATGGGTGGATGGATAGACTGAATGATGGATAGATTGCTGGACACCACGTTGGTTGGCTGATTGTTATTGAATTATTAGGAGCTTTTTTTTTTCATTTTTCTTGTAATCTTCAAAATCATTAAAAAATAAATTTGATGCAATTGGAATTATTTGTATTATAATGATATTTAGCAATTATTCAGAAATCATTCATAGATTCATAATTGTCGTCTTCATCATCACCGTCATCGTCATCATCATCATCATCAAAGAAATGACCAAAAAATCGGACACACATAAAAAGAAACGAATTAGATTTCAATTACGCATATTTTTCTGAATTTATTCACTAATTCTCAAAATTTTCATCCATCCAATATTAAATTCAACGGAATTCGGTCAGAAAAATGTTTGGAAATTCAAACGTATTAAAAATTTGCCAAAATTTGTTCCAAGATAATGGATGGAAGGACGGATGGACGGATGGACGGATGGAAGGACGGATGGACGGATGGACAGATGGAAGGACGGATGGACAGATGGAAGGACGGATGGACGGATGGACAGATGGACGGACGGATGGACAACAACATTTTCAAATAATTTAATACGTTTTAAAATAATATTGTTTATAATATCGATTGAAATTATAAATTTCAGTATTAATTTGCATAATTATATATTTATATATCATATGATGATGATGATGACCGCCACGATAACGATGATGATAATGATGATGCCAAGAATGAGAATGCCCTCCGTCCAGCGACCGATTCTTACAGATGACTAATTATCGTCCGAGCGATAATCGGGTAAACTGAACTAGAAGTTGTAAATATGATGAACGATGTTAGATTAATATGATACGTTACCACAGGTGATTCATGACGTCACGTCACCTCCCAGGGCGGACGGGTGGATTAGCGGTCGAGGGCATAGGGTGGTGAGGATGAGGAGGACGATGATGAAGATGACGACGATGGAGCCAACTGGAGTGTAACTTTTTGGCTTTTTGGTTCGTTCTGATTAACTGGATAGCTGAATGATGAGCGAAAGCTTCGACGTAAGTCGTACGAACGTGTTGGCGGACGGAAGGACGGACGGACGGATGGATGGATGGTGACGGGGATGGACTCTTTCATAGAGAATTCTTTCTCGGACAAACAAATAATTTATTGTCTTTAATTGGGAATTGTTCAGCGGAGATCCGATGACAATGGCAGACGATGACGATGACGGGGATGGAGATGACGTGGTGATGACGACCACTGTCGATTCTTTAGATCGTCATCATCGTCGTCGTCGTCGACATCGTCATCATCATCATCAACACCTCATTTTCCTGGCCGAGAATTAAAAATAGAATTTACTGACCTGACCTTATTTCCACGCTGGTCATCCAATGATGCGAAGGCGTTGATGTCTTATAGGTGATGACGACGACGATAACTGCGAAAATTATGACGGTTATGTTGATTATGAATATACAAACTTATTACTGTTAATAATAATATTGGTTTTTATTATTGTTTACTGAGGTCAATAACAACGAAAATTCGCAATAATAATGAATTACAACAATATCAATAATAACAGTTATTATTATCATCATCATCATCATCGTCGTCGTCGTCGTCGTCATCATCATCATCATCAAAGTCATGATAAGCTATCACTTGCCATCCCGGAGAATCTCTGGATTTCGTCTGCCCACCAACTCTGGCGCTGAATTAGCGCTGTTCTGGCGCCGTAGTGGCGCTAAAACGGACACGTTTTTGGCGCTCTCGAGAGGGGGAAACTAACTGGAGCTGAGCATTCTTTACGTTTCACCATGGAGATGTAAAAAGATTAAGGATCCCTGGAACAATGCTGTTGTTGCTGTTGTAGTCGTCGTCGTCGTCATCGTCATCGTCGTCGTCATCGTCGGCATTCTTGTCGTCGTTATTGTCATCGATGTTGTTGTTTTGTTTGAAAATATTACTTAAAGTTTTTATGTACCACGATGTTAAGGCAACACAATCAATCATTTATCGTAAGACTTTATTTATTGATTTATTTGCGTTTTATTATTTATTTATTTATCAATAATTATTATTATTATTATTATTTGCTTAAATGCAATAAATATGCTATAATTAGTAGACAATTTCAAATCCAATGTTTATCCAATTTAAACATCGTTGACTTAAGGCTCTCAGAAGCAGACGAGGAAATCTCGAGAAAGCGATTTGTAACAATCGTCTGCCAAGCAGCGCAAACTTGGCGCGAAAATCTACGAGCTGAGATTCGAGGAGGTGGAAAAAATGGTCACGTGCTTCCCGTTGAACCTTTTATCGCCCAGGAAATCCCGGCGAGTACCGAGGTTTAGACGTTTTACTTCCTGTCGATTCAATGGCGGACAGAAATGCGATTCTTTATTTCTCTTCTTACTGTCTTTCGCTATTTCTTTTTTTTCCTGCTTTCTATCCATCCATCCACCCATCCTTCCACCCATCAACCCACCCATCCATCCGTCAGTCCGTCCATCCATACATCCATCCATACCTCCATCCATCCTCATCCTGCATGTATTGCTTCCAAGTTTTCGTGAAACAAACGATTCTAAATTGATGACGACGGTGATGATGACGATGAAGATGATGACGACGACGACGATGATGACGATGGTGGTGATGAGGGAATATCATCAACGCTGGCACAATTACATTTATAATGACGTCATAATCACTGCATGCAGAAGCACGATTTGACTCCATTTCCGAATGTGCTTTGTCCGGCATAATTAATTAATTAATTAAATAATAAAAGAAAAGAAAAAAGTAAAATAAAAATATAATTTCTGTTATTTTGAACAATTTTTAAACAATTTGTTAGTTAAATTAGGAAATTCGTATTTATTATTTTCAGTCGGTAATTAATATGCATATTAATTTATTATGACTATGAATATTATAATTAGTTTAATTATTCTTTATTATTCAGCCTCAGTAAATTGTTTTCGGTAAATTATTATTATTAATTATTATATATAATAATAATAGTTATTATTATTATTGGATTAAGCGGTCATTGGCTAATAATGACTTTCAATCACAAAATATTATCATCGCTAGCAACTTTATCGTCGTCATCGTCATCATCGTCATCATCGTCATCATCGTCATCATGACTGTCAGCAAGTGAAAAATCGTAAAAGTCTTCTGGCCTGTTAATGCTGAGATTCAAACGACACAATGCTTAAAGGCGCCATTTTTGGCGCCATTCATGCACTTCCGGTTCCGGTTAATTGACGAATCACGTGGGAGAGTGTTCGCGGGCTTTGTTGTTGTTGTTGTTGTTGTTGATGGTGATGGTAGTGGTGGTGGTGGTGGTGGTGGTGGTGGTGGTGGTGGTGGTGGTGGTGGTGGTGGTGGTGGTGGTGGTGGTGGTGGTGGTGGTGGTGGTGGTGGTGGAGGAATATTTTTCATATTTTCTCTGACAAATTTTACAATGTGAAAGTCTTTAAAAGGTTTTAGCTTTGAACTCTTGTTGTCTTCATTCGACGATGGCGATGACGACTACGACGTTGACGATGATGTGGATGATGAGGAGATGAAGTGAAGAATGAAGTAAATGGGGAATTCCAACTTTCACTTCTAAGGACGCACCTGCCCAGTTTCTTGAGAATCTCTTAGTTTCACTTTCTATGCGCCCATGCAGAAATTTGTCCATTAGATTTGTAATGCTCTAGACGACATCATTACCATGATCATCATCATGACCATGACCATCACCATCATCATCGTCATCATCACCATCATCATCATCGTCATCATCATCATCATCATCATCATCATCATTGTCATTCCCGTGCCTCCATTGTGTCAGACTGTCCTCTTACGTTGATTGATGATAAGACCCGCGGACTGAACTCAAGAGTTCCGAGATTTCCATCCCATTATCAACCAGCAAAAAATGTCTTAAGTGATGATGATAATGATTAATAATAATAATAATAGTGTAATAACCCGGGGTCCTCAAACTAATTATAGAAGGTCAGGTTTATTGAAAGTTGTCAGATGGCTTGGAAGATGTAAAATGCTTAATTGATTAAGTCTTGAAATCTGCTGTTTCTCTATTACTCTCGCTCTACTTTCCGAGGTAAATCCATTTGTCAAGGTACATAACCAAAGAGTCTGAATAGCACCAATTTAATTCTCAAATTATATTGCCACTAAATTTAATTAATTATTAAATTAATTAATCGGCAATATAATTTTAAATATTATTTAATTTCTAGGGATCCAACACTGCCCCCTCCTTAAATCTGTTCGTCCCGAACAGACATCTATTCCCATTTTCATTTTTACTCTCGGAATAGGATCCGATCTTCCAACAATCTCATGGCTGCAAATCCCAGATCCATTTGCTTTGTCATCTTCTGGGATTTCTGTCTCCTCCCTTTTACTTCTGCGTCCCGCAAGTTTCAGCCGCGGAACATCGCCATTTCTATGCACTCTCTCCTGCTCCACGATGTCGCCAGATCCCAGACTCTCCTCAGGATCACCTGCTCCACTTTCCATGCTAGGCACTCTCCTGAAATCCCGAGCACTCCCTTCTGTTATTTCCAATGGAGCCGAAACATCCGCTGGTAAATCCATGGGCTGTTCTGTAGACTCTACTTGTTCCACCATCAAATCCGTGCGCTCCACCGGCAACTCCACGTGACTCATCAGTAATTCCTCCGGCTGCACCAATAACTCCACATGATCCACCGGCAAACCTACGGGCTCCTCCGAAAGCTCCACTTGCTCCACTAACACCTCCGTTAGCTCCCCGAGCCCTGCCGACGACTCGACCTGATCTGGTAACTCTATGGGCTCTAACGTCGAGTTCTCTAAGTCTGCCATCACGCACAGAGTTTCTGGAGACACGCACGCACTGTGGTCGGGTGTGTCTTCTAATGACTCCATCCCAATGCTGCCAGAAACGGTACTTGGAACATCAGAACTCTTCTCAGTAGAGTTTCCACCAGAAACCAAAGAGACATCCTGACATGGAACCGCTGTGTTTTCCAAATTGCCCCTAATACTCCTCCTCCACTCCCTAAAATCCTCTGTGCACTTTCTCAGAAGATCACGAAATTCTTCCTTTTTTTTATCGGATGGATTCTCAAATTCGTATTCCTCTGGGTCATGGCCATTCTCTGTCAGCCATGTCCCAAGTCGCTCTCGTATCTCAGCTTTCGTGCCTTTCCAATCCAGGCCACGATCTCTCAATTCTTGTCTCAATCGAGGCACGTACAATTCATCCAAGTACTTCGGCATCCTTCACTTTTCAATTAAACAAGCTTCTACCTTAGTTACTTTTGGACACCCTTTAACTCTAAATCCCACTCCTGACACCAATGTAATAACCCGGGGTCCTCAAACTAATTATAGAAGGTCAGGTTTATTGAAAGTTGTCAGATGGCTTGGAAGATGTAAAATGCTTAATTGATTAAGTCTTGAAATCTGCTGTTTCTCTATTACTCTCGCTCTACTTTCCGAGGTAAATCCATTTGTCAAGGTACATAACCAAAGAGTCTGAATAGCACCAATTTAATTCTCAAATTATATTGCCACTAAATTTAATTAATTATTAAATTAATTAATCGGCAATATAATTTTAAATATTATTTAATTTCTAGGGATCCAACAATAGTAATAATAATAATAATAATAATAATAGTAATAATAATAGTAGTAATAATAATAATAATAATAATAATAATATAATGCCACCAGTAACCTATGTACAATAATAAGGTATTATTACTGTTTATTATTATTATGCCGGTGACGACGACGACGATGATGGTGGCGGTGACAAGGAAAGGAGGAGGAAGGGATGTGTTTGCCCTGGGGGTTAGGTCTACCCATCGAACCCTTCCCCTCCATCCTCCAATAAAACGCTACCCTCGAGATTTCCGTTACCATCCTTTGCTCCTCCGCTCGTCATTCAATCTTTCCATCCTTTCATCAGCTGTTCATCTGATCATCTCAGTCAATGGAGAAGATGACAGACCGCGCCCAGACACACCCATATAGACACACACACACACACGCACGCACATGCACGCACGTACACAGACACAAACACACGTACGCTTACGTACACACAAATATCAACACGCATACTCGCACATCCGCAAGCACAAACACACACACACAGAGAAAAACTGAAAATCCAAGAGAAAGAACAGAATAATTTACAACTTTCCCGGAATTACTTGCAACCGACCTTTTCCATATTTTTTGATTTTATTCGTTTGAAGTAAAAATAAAAAAATAAACAAATATTAAAAATAAATTACGAAACGAAGACAATCACACACACACAAAAAAACAAACAAAATCGAGTGTCACAGAATTCATTTTATTTATTTTGTTAATTTAGAATGAAAATACGTTTTAATTTTTGGAATAACTTGAAGTTCAAAGGTGAAATGGATCAAGGAAATCATCAGTTCACATGGAAGTTCATCCACACTTCCCCCTGGTCGTCATCCTGACAATGGTGATGACGACGACGACGATGCAGCAATGATCTTCTCATCGTCGTCGTCGTCGTCGCCGTCGTCTGAGTTGTCATTATTCCCGTCACACAGACTCCACGTCATTTTTATAGCGCCTCCTCCAGAAATCACTTCCTGTTTCCGACGTTTATTTCGTATAAAATAGAAAAACAATTTTAAATGCAAACAAATATTATCTCGTCGTGCATTTAAACGAAGGAAAAACAAAACAATTCTCAAAATTCTCAAAATAATAAAATGTTTTAAAAATCGTATTATTGAGAATAAGATTTAAAAACAATAAAAAATATGATTAAATTAAACTTTCAGACTAAAAAAAAAATTCGCAGAATATTTTAAAAAAATAAAATAAACTTTAAAATTTAATTTCAAAATCGTAAAATATAGATTTTTATTTTTCAAATTCTGTCGAAAAACGTGATGAAATTTCCAAAAGTCTCAAATATTTTATCCGGCATTTATTCATTAAATCACACCTTAAAATGTCCACGTCGGAGACTGTTTTGAGAAATTTTCATTTTATGATCATTTTTATTCTTCAGTTTTTTGTGTTATTTTTATTTTTATATTTATTTATTTTTATTTCTTGTAAAATGTGAATCAAAATGTTTAATCGCAGAATATTTTTAATCATCGCGATGGCCACCACCACCATCATCATCACCGTCGTCGTCGCTATCATCACCATGGTCACCACCACTATCATCATCACCACCACCACCATCATCATCATCATCACCATGGTCACCATCATCATCGTCATCGTCATCATCTTAGTTTAAGGACAAATCTTTGGATTGTTGTCCAATCAATCAAATGTCTAATGATCCATGCTCCTACGATGTCCGCCACCAATCAGCCGCTTGAGGCACCCACCCACCCAGTCTATCACCCGTCCACACACACCCATCCACTACCCATTCAAAACCACCCACCCTCTTCCTCATCAACCCAGTACTCGTTTTCTATCCTTAAGACCGGTCGTTTTCTTTCATGCGTTCAGTCAGTCAATCATTCATTCGGATTTGCCAACTTAATTCTTCATCTCTCGGCTATTTCCTCCTCAGCACCGTTCTTAATCATTCCTTCCTTCCTTCATTCATTCATTCCTACCTTCCTTCTCTCTTTCTTTCATACACCCACCCACTCAACCACCCAACCATCTAACCATTCATTCATTCATCCATCCATCCATCCATCCTTTGAGCATCCATCCATTCATTCATCCATCCGTCCATCGAGCCAATCACATCACGCTGCAGGTTTTAGACACTTGAATTGATTTTCTCGGAGGACCTCCGTGGTCCCGATGTGAAGCAGTTTGAGTCTCGTTAAGCTTATTTAGATCTTCGGTAACCTTCCAAGATGGCGACGGCATGGACGGGGGCCTGGAATAATCCGGAAAGGGATTCCTAACATCCCATACTCGGACAGGAAATGACGCCATTTTCCTGCTCGGAATGTTGGCGATTATTTCCGCCATTTTGTCACCTTCTTCTTCCCTGTCGACGATAATATACGAGGCGACCGATCCGTCATGGCCGCCGACGTATACAGTTCTTTGGTCGGCTCCGATGGCCAAGCTGCAAATGCTCGTGTGCACAGAGATCCTACCGAGTACGATGCAGTCCTTCAGTCTAACGGCCGTCAGGAATTCTTCTTTGAGGTACAGAATGGCACTGTTGTCCAGCACGATACCCATTGGCAGGCCGAACTTGGACAGCGTATCGTGGCCCTCGATCTCCACAGGTTTGCGTCCAGGGCAGGGCTTGAACTCGGGTCTGATCTGGCCGAGCCACGAAGCGTCGCAGAGACTATAGACGTCCGACTTGGTGTCGTAGACGCGCTGCATGTCTCGCGCGAATATCACCCTATCGAGTTTTGATTTCGGCGGCAAGAGGTCTTCTATGTGGCAGACGACTTCGACTCTCGGTACGTTTACCACGAGAAAGCCGAAACACGTGAAATCGGCCTCACAGCAGCAGGGATCGCACTTGTTGGTGAAGAAGACGATGATGATGTCCTCGTCAGTAGGATGCTTCCGAAGTTTCAGGATCCTCTGAAGGCAGGGTGCCCAAGTGCGAAGATCAGACGGGTAGATCTGAACGATGTCGTCTTCAGGATCGAAGGTTTTGTGAGCGCCGTCCGCGCCGTTCCCGTCGCCTTGAGCGCCGAATCCGCTGTCGCCATTTTCGTTGTCGTCTTCCTCCTCTCCGGAATCGCTTTCCATCTTTCCAGTGTTAGAAATATGAGAGGCGTCGTTGTAACAGGGAGGTCGTTTCTTGACTTTTATGGCGAATATTTTCTGGCTGATGAAGTTGTCCTCTTGGCCGTCGTGATAATCATCTAACAACAAGATCAGCCAGCCATCTTGACACGTGACGAACGGCCTCTGCTTGAACTTCGTGACCCGGACGCCCGTATCGCGAATAGACGCCTTCCATTGCTTACCTGTCGGAGGTACGGGCCGGTCCGTGACGTCATCCTCCACGACGCAGCAGCAGCAGCTCCTCCTGGAAGTCTCGACGCCGGAAGCGCAAGTGCAAGATCGCGACTTTCTCGTCCCCCGTGGCTTCGACGACAGCGACGGCGAGACGCAACTGAAGCTCCTTTCGCAGCTTCCATCATTTCCGTCTCTATTACTTTTCCTGGCGCATGACGTCTGCCCGACCACTTCCGCTCTCTGATCGATGACCTTCCTGACGGGCTTGAAGGTCACCTTGTAAATCTTGAATTTCTTTCCTTCGTCGTACTCGGCGAAGCAGAAGAAACGCTGTTGCGTCTGAGCTGCTATAGCGACGGAAGCCGAGTCTTCGAATTCGGCCAACATGCGCCTGTTTTGGACGTCCCAGATTTTGTTGACCCTGCCCTTCTTGCCCCTGACCAGGGACACCAGCATGAAGTGACCGTCTCTGAATGATGGACGAGAAATGAATGTCCGTCAACAATCGGAGATCTCACCTTCTCTTAGTTTTATCAAAGAGAAAGAAAGAAAATAACAACAATAGAGTAATCCACTTATTTATGCATAATTTTTCCACAATTTTTTCACAATTCTGTGTTTTTTTTTCTTAATTATTTATTAACGCCTGCTTTTTTGTTAGATTTTTTGCATCGAAACTTACCCGCTCAGGCAGAAATCCTTGACAGGTTCTTCGTGGGTTAAGAGGTCAGCAATGTGACCCGTGACGGGGTCAAACACCCCCACCTCGTAACCGCATTCGCCCCTGGCAGCCACCACCTTTCCGTCCGAACCAACCTCAATCTGTCGAATCACGCCAGTAGGAATCCGATCGGGTCCATTCACGTGATCAGTTGCCCTGTCCATCCGCCATATTTGAATTTTTTCGTAATTGTCGGAAACGGTGGCAATCAAAGATGGCGGTGGAGGACATTCCTCCTCTTCTTCGCTCTTCTCTTCCGGCTCCGATGCGAAGATCCTGAGCAGACGTGCTATCGGAGTTTTGAAGATGGCCACGAGACAGCCATCTTGCGAATAGATTCTGACGTCTCTGAGTACGGCCGCTGCCACGTGATCGCCGACAAAGATGGCGTCCTCGAATTTGATCTTCGTGATTAGGGGCGATTTTGGAAAGCGAAACTCGTACAAGAGGTTCTCGGGTTTTCTCAGTCTAAATTTAATGCAAAAGCAGCAGATCTCGAAAAGTGCCAGATAGTTGTCCGACCTGACCAGAATTTGACCTCTCTTGTGATAGGCCAGATCCCTGATGACGTCACCGTTAAAGTAGGGAAACATTTGAAAGGTCTTGTGGAGTTTCAACTCGCGTTGGGAAATATCGACGACCGAGAGGTCATTTCCCTGCTTCATAAGGAATTTTTTTATCTTTAAATTATTTTTTTTTTAAGAAATGAATTTTTATTTTAAATGATTTCTTTTAAATTTGAGTTAAATTAGCTATAATTTGACTTCGTAAAAAGAGAAATACATTCTTATGAGTGCAACTCAAACTGACCTGGTAAGCGACAAAAGCCACGTCGGACGTGTGGTTGAAGCAGATGCAAGCCGGTAGCAGATTCAAATTCAAAGTCAATAGCTCGCCATTGGCCAGTGGTGGCATGATAGGGCAGCTAATGAGAGACCTGCCCGAGTTCGTAAAGACCGTCGATTGGTCTGGCGTGAGACGACATAGGGATGGGCGGCACTTTAAGTCAACTTGAGCCAAATCTTTGTCCAGGTGGCTTCCAGTGCCGTCGAGTGCTTTTGCCGAGAGCCAGCTGCGTTCGCCGGAAACGGCGTAACAGATGGCATTGTCGGAGAGGACCACGTGACTCAGTCTATTGTCCTCGCCCGTCGAACCGACGCCGGCAGAGACGACGACGTGACCGACGTAATTTCCGTCGTTGAGGTCGTGAAGGTTGATGGACACCGATGACCCCAGTGGCCACTCGACCGTGGCCAGCCACCTGCCGTTCGGCGAGGCGTACAGGAGACCGAGGGAGGTCGTCAACGAGGCCAGGTGACGTCTCTCTCTGACGCTGACCACCTCGACTTCTTCTTTGATGGGGTTCTTGCACAACAGCAGACGCCGTCCGAGACTGTAGGCGCTGGATATGGAAACGACCGGACTGTTGCACTCCACCTCCGCCTCCAGAGCGCAGACCGGGATCCTCCAGAGAGGAAAACCGACGACGAAGGCACCTGAACTCCTGTCCATGGAGTCTATGAGGGCTCTGATTCTCGGGTGAGTCTGGCGGAACATGAGCAGACGTCTCGTCAGTTCGTAAGCCATGTTCGTGACGTCGTCGTTGATGAACGGTTCGGCATCGATCATAGCTTCCTCTAGGATGCGTACTTCCTGCGTCAGAGCGAGACGCAGATCGTAAATAACCCTGCGCAGAGAAAACGCCACCGTCTTACTGAAAAGCCACTCGAAGTTGAAGACCACCCTCTCCAGGAATTCGTCATCTCTCTCCGCTCTCTTCAGATGAATTGGCAGCCGAACCAGCAGCCTCTTGTTGTACAAGGGAGCGGTTTTCGAGCAGAACTCGAAAACGTCTTTCGTGTCGAAGCGAAGCGGCTGTTCCAGGAGCACCTGTTTCCAGTTGTCGGGGCCTTTCTCCGCCAGCCAGTGCTCCACGAGACTGCAGTTGACGGATATGGCGTCTTCCACCCTCATCAAGTACCTCCTGGTCGCCATGGTCGCCAGCGACTCGTTTCGCCATTTCCGCACGACTACTCCGTCCGTGTACTGCTCTCTCAGGAGCGGCCTGAGAACGTACCTGACAAACATCCACACGAAGGCCGGGAACTTGAGGCAGGTTTCCTCTGAACCCGTTAGATGACATCTGACCGCCGGATCACGGGTCATGACATCCTCCAGCTCGCAGTCGCTGAGACCGCCCGCCGACGTCATGACGCCGATCATGCGCGCCGTCAAGTCACGGCCTACGAGGTCTTCTATCTTTTCCAGTAGACTGTTGAAGCAAGTCTCGACGCTGTCGAACTGACTCATGCTCTCCGCATCCAGGCTTTGCCAGGATTCGTGAACTAGCACGTGACTGGCCATGGCCAGCGGTAGGAGAGGCGAGATGCTCGTGGAGTTGAAGCAGTTCTGGGAAACGACGGTAATCTGTTCTCCAGTCAGTGTCCTTCCATCGGAGGCCATGTTCAAAAGCAAGATGGCCGTCGCCTCGCTCTCCGTAACACCGCTCAACTTTAGAAAACTGGACTCGTAATCCTCCATAGATTCGAGCGACGTCAGGACATCGCTCGGGCCATCGACGGTCACGACGACTCTGACGTTGACGCTCAGGTCGACCGGAAGCCAGCGCATTGTCCTCGCTTCGTGCTCCGGATCAATGGAGTCCACGGAAACGAGAACTATAATGAGCCTCTTGTCGCACGGCACGCTCTTTAGGGTGCGCTGGAAAGCCTCTAGGACCTCCCTGATGTCCGTAGGGGGGGTGGTCACTTCGGACACTTCCCGGAAGTTGAGGGCCACGTTGATTTGGTTGATAATCGAATCGAGAAGGCTCACCAGCCTGCTGGATTCATGACTCGATCCGACGAACCTAATGACCCTGATGACGCTGGCAACTCCAGACAGCCAATTGCAAGACTGTAAAGGGAGCAATTGTTTCTGCTTATTATTAGTTTATTATGCTGGCAATAATAATAATAATAATAATAATAATAATAAATAAAAATTAATTAATTAACTAGCGGCCTAATAACAGATAGGATAAAAATATTTGTTTGAGGAATAATTCATGTACGCTTCAATGTCGTCGCTTCTGACCTCTTGGAAAATTTTCGACCCAAGCGCGGCTTTTCCAGTGGCAGGCTCTCCATGAATAATTAACGAGGTCACGTGATGACGGCTACTGCATATGTATGACATGCTCTCGCCTAGCTCCTCCTCTCGCCCGACGAACCTATCCACGTGATTGGCTGCCATTTGCAGGTGATGGAGGACTTCAGTCTGTAGGGGAGTCAGCTGCCTCAGGGGATGTGGGAGGAGTCTGTTCACCTTGTCCTTGACCTTTGAGAAGAGTTTGTAAACAAAACTTAAAGAGGTGAACTTGAACAGGAGCGGAAGCGATTGAGTGATAGATGGAGAGTCGGACAGATGGACGGACGGACGGAAGGGCAGATGGACGGACGGATGGACAGTTGGACGGACGGACAAATGGTGATGAATGGAAGGAATGGATTGATTGGGCGTGCGGAGGACGAAGTAAGAAGATTGGGTTAACGGCGATTTGTCATGCTTCAACATGATGGATGACATTTTTAACGTCGTGGCAATTGTTGATGACGTCGATGATGACGACGACGACGACGATGACGATGGAAAAAAAATGAAGGAGAAGATGACCAAAAAAAAAGTTCGTTAGGAGGCTGATCATTTCTTTGCTCGATTCGATCACTCCATCAATGTCCACGCTTATTATCGCCCAAGCAATCGGTTTCTAGTCACCATCGACAAGAATTCGTTTCCTGCTCGGGTTCATTCGGTGCACGGCGTTGGTCGTCGTTGTTGAAGTTGTTGTTGCCACTTCCTAGTTCAACTTTCTCAGACACCACCATCACCATCACCACCATCACCATCATCATCATCATTACCTTTTTGAGTACGCTGTCCGCAATCTTCTTCAGGTAATCGGCGTGGAAACCGGCGTCAATTCCTCCTGGAAACCTCCAGAGAACTTCGAACCTTTCCACGTCCTCCCTCTTACGCCTGAACTCCTCCAGCAGACGTTCCAGTCTTCCGGAGTGGCGCGGATCGAGCCTTCCGTCCGACGTGAACTCGGCGAATTTTGAACTCTGCTCGCAGCAGTGGAAGTTACGGAGGTCGCAGATGCATCTGGAGACGATCAGGCATCTGTCGCACGTCGCGCGATTGTCATCAAGGAATTTTTCCAGCTCCTTGTGGAAATCTGCATCCGTCATGATGATGATGACGATGACGATGGCGATGGTGATGATGATGACGACTACGACGACGATGATAATGATGGTGATGGCGATCATAGTAGACGCGACAGAAATTGCCAAACAATTAGAATGGATTATAGCTGAGATGGAGATTTAAATTCCTTTTTTTTCCTTTAAATGATTAAAATGATTTCGAACGTCAATTTAATGGGAATTCAGAAAGCGTTATAAAAATTCAAAAAGAAGTTGCAACAAAGAAACAATCAACGTTTGCTTCCAAACAATGATGACGACGACGACGATGACGGCAATGAAGATGGCGATGACGATGGTGATATCGACGATTTTATTAACGCTTTCTAAACGCTGAACAGATACGAATCTAAAAATTTAAAAGAAAAACACGCACAAACAAACGGATAAACATTTAAAATTGATTAGAAATTCTAAAAATAAATGTAAAAATAAATAAATAAACAAACAAAGTGAGTAAATAAATAAATAAATACTTACCGGATTTGAAACATTCGAAGCTATCCATACTGGTGAACTTGGTTTGGCAGGTGGCCAAATTGGCTCCATACCTGAGCAGACCGGAGATCATCATCAGGACCTCGTCGTCCGTTATCTTTTCCAACTCTCTTTCTAATGCTCCATCTTTCTGGAAGTATGTGTGATGGACGGACAGATTGATGGACGGACGGACGGATGGATGGATGGATGGATGGATGGATGGATATGCGAAAGGAGGATGATGATGGGAAAAGAAATTATTGTGGAAAGTGAAAGACTCTGATTGCAATTACGGGCGCGAGCCGATGTTGATGACCGTGATGATGATAATGATGGCGATGATGATGATGATGACCACGACGACGACTATAACGAAGGTGATGAGCATCACTGCATAAGATGTTCATTAATGTAATGCAAACAGCCATATCTATCAACGTCCGTCCATGGTCTTTCAGAAATCTTCAGATTAATTACATAGTTAAGCAAGTGGTCATTTTGAGACGGTGGTAAATTCATGTCATCGTCGTCGTCGTCACCGTCATCGTCAACATCATCATCATCATCATCTTCAACAACAAAATGACCCCACTCACATTCCCCTCCATGAACTTGAGCGAACCCCCGACACTGTAAACCCTGAAATTCTTCTCCAGCCTTTCTCTAACCACTTGAAGCGCCTGACTGGTCATAAGATATTCACGCTTCAGTGAATTCTTGTCCTGATGGTAGCAATCTCTGAGTACGTCATGGTCCCTCGAATTTCTGGATTTGTCCAGCTCCAGTGCCGAGTATATGCACTCAAATTCGTATCGGCCAATCATATAGGGTGGCTCCAATGACCCGTACTTTTGTCCGACCAAAGCCTTGGGTGAACGTCAAGTGGTTAAGTTTAATAGTGTTGGATCCCTAGAAATTGAATAATATTTAAAATTATATTGCCGATTAATTAATTTAATAATTAATTAAATTTAGTGGCAATATAATTTGAGAATTAAATTGGTGCTATTCAGACTCTTTGGTTATGTACCTTGACAAATGGATTTACCTCGGAAAGTAGAGCGAGAGTAATAGAAACAGCAGATTTCAAGACTTAATCAATTAAGCATTTTACATCTTCCAAGCCATCTGACAACTTTCAATAAACCTGCCCTTCTATAATTAGTTTGAGGACCCCGGGTTATTACATTGGTGTCAGGAGTGGGATTTAGAGTTAAAGGGTGTCCAAAAGTAACTAAGGTAGAAGCTTGTTTAGTTGAAAAGTGAAGGATGCCGAAGTACTTGGATGAATTGTACGTGCCTCGATTGAGACAGGAATTGAGAGATCGTGGCCTGGATTGGAAAGGCACGAAAGCTGAGATACGGGAGCGACTTGGGGCATGGCTGACAGAGAATGGCCATGACCCGGAGGAATACGAATTTGAGAATCCATCCGATAAAAAAAAGGAAGAATTTCGTGATCTTCTGAGAAAGTGCACAGAGGATTTTAGGGAGTGGAGGAGGAGTATTAGGGGCAATTTGGAAAACACAGCGGTTCCATGTCAGGATGTCTCTTTGGTTTCTGGTGGAAACTCTACTGAGAAGAGTTCTGATGTTCCAAGTACCGTTTCTGGCAGCATTGGGATAGAGTCATTAGAAGACACACCCGACCACAGTGCGTGCGTGTCTCCAGAAACTCTGTGCGTGATGGCAGACTTAGAGAACTCGACGTTAGAGCCCATAGAGTTACCAGATCAGGTCGAGTCGTCGGCAGGGCTCGGGGAGCTCACGGAGGTGTTAGTGGAGCAAGTGGAGCTTTCGGAGGAGCCCGTAGGTTTGCCGGTGGATCATGTGGAGTTATTGGTGCAGCCGGAGGAATTACTGATGAGTCACGTGGAGTTACCGGTGGAGCGCACGGATTTGATGGTGGAACAAGTAGAGTCTACAGAACAGCCCATGGATTTACCAGCGGATGTTTCGGCTCCATTGGAAATAACAGAAGGGAGTGCTCGGGATTTCAGGAGAGTGCCTAGCATGGAAAGTGGAGCAGGTGATCCTGAGGAGAGTCTGGGATCTGGCGACATCGTGGAGCAGGAGAGCGTGCATAGAAATGGCGATGTTCCGCGGCTGAAACTTGCGGGACGCAGAAATAAAAGGGAGGAGACAGAAATCCCAGAAGATGACAAAGCAAATGGATCTGGGATTTGCAGCCATGAGATTGTTGGAAGATCGGATCCTATTCCGAGAGTAAAAATGAAAATGGGAATAGATGTCTGTTCGGGACGAACAGATTTAAGGAGGGGGCAGTGTTGGATCCCTAGAAATTGAATAATATTTAAAATTATATTGCCGATTAATTAATTTAATAATTAATTAAATTTAGTGGCAATATAATTTGAGAATTAAATTGGTGCTATTCAGACTCTTTGGTTATGTACCTTGACAAATGGATTTACCTCGGAAAGTAGAGCGAGAGTAATAGAAACAGCAGATTTCAAGACTTAATCAATTAAGCATTTTACATCTTCCAAGCCATCTGACAACTTTCAATAAACCTGCCCTTCTATAATTAGTTTGAGGACCCCGGGTTATTACAATAGGTTAACATGTATTGGTTTTGTCACGGTGTTCTATAGTTTCGCACAATGAATAATTATATCGGCGTTATTATTATTATTATTATTAATAAAGTTTGAACTTTAAAAAGATAAACGAATAAATTTATTATTTAACCAATTAATTAATTAATTTATTATTTAACCAATTAATTACCAGAAAGTAAGGTCCGAGTGAACAGAGGCTGCTCTCGTGGTAAACCATTTTCTTGATTTGTCCTTTGAAAGAATTTAAATTCGGGAAGAACTTGAGACCCCAATCAGGGTCGAAAACCTGATTTAAGGAGTTTAATTTACGATTTTAAAAAGATTTAAGTTTAAAATTTAAAAAAAAACACAATTTAGTAGTGATGATGATGATGATGATGACTACTGAGGAGATTTATATAGCTTATTAATATTTAAATACTTTTAAGTTAGTATTAGCAACTAATAAGACTATGATTGACAAACCAAATGGCAATAACAACAATATCAATAGAATTACAACAACAACAGAAACAGATGTAACGACACGAGGTAAATTATAATAATAATAATATTAATTAAAATAATAATAATAATATTAATTATAATTAATTACAATTGTCATTAAAACGTTAAATAATTTTAAGCATCGATAATTCAACGATAAACAACGACGTTACTTGTCATTTACCAGATGACAAACCAACAACATAGAATAATAACATTCATAAATTAATTTCCATTCTCCAGATGGCAGACTAATAGTATAAAAATATCCACAAATTATATTTCATTCGCCAGATGGCAGGTCGACAAACTAATATTGATGTGTTACTTTATAATCGTTAGATAGCAGGCGAATGTTGGCATTCGGAAATTAATTTTCATTCCCTAGATGGCAGCCCAATTTTAAAGCAATGTTCATGAATTACTTTTCATTCGATAGATGACAGGTCAAATTTAATAAAGCTTATTTTTATATTAATAAATTATTTTTCATTCGTCAGATGGCAGGGCTGTTCGCGGATGTTTATAAATTAACTTTCATTCGCCAGATGGCACACCAATTTGGTAATGCTCGCTTTTGACATTAATAAATTATTTTCAATTCACTAGATGGCAGACTAATTTCATAAGACACCACCCACACATGTTAATTATCATTGGCAGAGCAAAAATAAAAGACTGACGTAGCATTCTATGCCGTACTTGCAGCGACAAAAATGCCTCAATTGCTTGTAAACTTGTGTCATCAGAGTCATCCTTTCGACATCCATGTCTGTAATTAATTTTTATTAATCAAAAATTAGTATTATTATTATAATCGAATAGTTTTGATTGCTAGGGACATGATAACATTTTCAGAAAAACAACTAGCTTCATCTGCATTGAAAGCATTCATCTTTTTATTATAATGAGTTCATGTAGAGCATTGATTGAAATTAAAAATTACCAAATAAAAGTAATTTAAACAAATCAGAAAAATCTTTAACAAGAAGGAATCTTCAACCTCCACCGACGATGGACATAAACAATCTGACTTCCCTTTTGATATGCTTCAATTTCGAAATATCTATATTCTGTCCGCTCATCAAGCAGTAGAAATCTAATTCTTCCAGTGTGGTCATTTTCTTTTATAGATAATTTATCAGCTAATCCTTAGGCCAATAATCCAGTAAACTTTTAAAAAGTGCGTTGGCTGTACATTCAGTACGTTCGTGGCTCGGTTCCCATAGAAACAAATTTATAAACAACATCGCACAAACATTGCACAAAAATAATTCGCGTGAATATTTTCTAAATAAACAAATGAAATTAAATTATAAACCAAAAACAGATACAAACAATTAATATTGATAATTAATATCAATATACATTACAAGAGAAATCAAAGAACCGAGCTCTAATAATTTGTATAACTTCACTGTGATTGTACTGGATTGCTTGTGGATACATTCTCAATAAGAATTCTCAGACCTGTAGCTTAATTTACTAGTATGTCGAACCTCAAACATTTCCCTGTGGCGAGACTTACCCCCGTCACTGTTCCCAGCCATCAAATTTTTAAAATATTTAATAATAATGATAATAAATCTAATAATAAAAAAAATTTCCACAAATCCCGTTTTTCCGAAAAATTAAGGAACAAACTGGAGGCGCGCTCGTGAACTTTTTACTAACTCCCAAAAGAAAATCAACGATACAGGTATTGATTTATAAAATACACGAATCCGAAAAAAATGCTGACAAGCATTTAAAACTAACTAAAGGAATTATTCTTCTTTAAGTACAACTGGATGATGAAATTTCAAGTTGACCATCGACTTTGGGTGTACAGAGCGAATTGCACTAGATAGTTAAACACGAAATTATTTATAAAAAAAAACAAAAAAAAAACAATAACAACAACAATAATAACAACAACAACGATAATAACAGCAACAAGCTTAAGAGATTTTTCTTCATGTTGAGTGGTGACGGCATTATAAATAATGATGAACGATACTCAAACGAGACAGGAATGTCATAACAGTCAGGACACATCTCTGATCGATCGAATACTTTTTCAAACGTTTTGAAGGAAAATGCTCTCTGTACGTAAACTTCGAAATTCGTCTTTTTTTGAAAGGAGGCTCGCGCGCGACTTCCATTGCGGCAACGAGCGACCGCGAGCGACGGCCGTCGCCGCCGCCGGCAGAGAAAGGGCAGGAATCTCTCAAGTTCTGATGTTATCATTATCATCATCATCATAATTATTATTATTATTAATGTACCCTTTGAAAAGGGTACAAAGATGGATCATGATTGCATACGAGTTGCACACGATGACGACGACTGCAAGCGACGCCTCGACGCCCTCCGAACGACGCCGCAAGAGTCGCTCGGAACGCCCGGACCGCAAAGAAACGTTCGGTATGATACAAGGGCAAAAATATTAACACAATTAATTCATCGTTCGTCACTTTCTCCGCAAGGGGGCGCAATCGCTAACAGCGGTCACTTAGCCAAAGTCCGCCCGAAAATATTCTCTCTGGGATAAAGACAGGAAGGATGGATGGAAAAAGAAGAGAGAGGGAAAAGAGACGGCGGATGCAGACGAATGGCGTGCGTGCATAGGGCGCCGTCTCGCTCCAATGAAGAAGGGGCTCCTGTAAGACTTCCTAAGACTTCCAAGATGCACTGATCTGAAACTCTTCTTCTGGCAGACTTAAGAACAAAGGAACGCAGGTGCGCCGACCTCACTGGAAGTCCACGCGTCGAAGACAGAACGCAGAACCCGTGGGAAACGGAAAAAGGCGATAACAGCAGAAAATAATTATATTTAAAATAATTATATATTGCCAATAAATATTGAGGCAGTATGGATGCCAATAAATAAAGTTCAATCCATCATTAAAATCATCATCATCATCAGCAAAAAAACATAATGGTTACCAACAATAATTATAATGGTAATAGTTAACCTTGTTATAATAATAATAATAATAATAATAATAACAACAACAGCAACAACAACAACATTACCAATGCAAAGAGAAAATCATCAGCGACCTGTGAATCGAGAGGAGAAGAAGGAAGCCAACGACGGAAATGTTAATTAAATTAAATCCAAAGTTCAAAGGTCAACTATTTACAGCCTGAAGAATTGGAGACGACGACACGAGAAGCGAGCGACGCGACGCTCGGATTTCGCTTGCAGCAGAAAAACCCCGGGATCGGAGTCAGCAGGATGAGGTCGAAAGAAGGTCATGTCGGGGGTAACCATGGCAACGGACGACGAACGGCGGCTGCGGTGAAGTGGGCGACGATGACGGCAGCGGAGTGCGACACGCACGTCTCGAACGTCGTGAAGTCATCGTAAGGGGCCTGAAGGAAGGAAGGAAGCAGGGAAGGAGGGAAGGAGGGAGGGAGGGAAGGAGGGATGGACGATAAAAAAATTACTGAAAAAAAAAAGAAATCATCGAGCTTTGATTACCATCGAATTTCATAAGAAAGACGATAATGAACGGATGGAAAAAATCGTCGTGAAGAACGAAACACAACCTTGCAGTTCATTTGAAAAATGGCGAAGTCCGCCAGACGGAGCCACGTTTAATACGATTTCAACTCACGCGCGAGAGCGACGTTGGAAGGCACCAAAAACCACCAAATAGATAAATATTGATAAAAAAGTCCAATATCATGATAAATTATTGAAGACTCATTACGGATTATGGTTTCACTCTTATCCACTGATGACGATGATGATGATGGTGATCATGATGATGACGACGACGATGATGATGGAGATGATGAAGTTGGTCGTTGATAATCAGAGACTTAGCCAGTGTGCAGTGCACAACGACAGAACAGAAACATTAACGAGTTACGTCGTGAACGTCCGGCATGAATATCATCATCATCATCATCATCATCACCACCACTCTCCAATTACAGCTTACAGTGGCCTGACAACTGTGACTAGTCAAATTTGTATTGAAAACATGTGGAATGATACGCAGGCCTGAAAGGGTCATGAGAGTATAGTTTTTGGCAGGAAGAACAAGAGGAGGAGGAGTAGGAGGATGAGGAAGAGGAGGAGTCAATCCATCGAAAGGCCTCCTTTCCGTCTCAGGACAGCCAATGGAAGCAAAGGAAGATTGCAAACAATGGACCAAACGAAAAATGACCACAAAACAAGCAAACGAACGAACGAAAAAAGAAAGAAAGATCCAAAGATTACGGTGCAGAGTCAACTTGGTGAGACACGAAAACAATAAGGAGGAAAAACAAGACGACGACGACGTGGCCGGAAGCATTTTGTACACCCGCATCCCGAAGACGGCGTCGCCACGGAAGCAGTGGCGTCAGCACGACGCGACGCGACACGACACGAGACAAATCCCTGCTAGAAAAGATACTCCACCACGACAGACATCCGTTGATTAAACAGCTTAATACTAAAAATGTAAGCTTTCATAGTAAAAAAAAATCAATAGTAGGAACCAAAAAACGAGCAAAGAAGATCCTCCAGTCGTGGCGAATAAATAGTCGTTTACAAACAAAACAAACACGAAACCGGAGCGCATCCAAAATCGGGAAATTCTGAAATCATTTTGCTATAGGTCCGAATAATATCAACGAGGAATCGTCCTACAATTAAACCCAAATGAGAGAGAGATATATAGATAGACAGAGAGAGAGTTGTATAGCCTGCGAGAAGAAGAAAAGGGAAATCCAGGTCACCGCCAAATCCTAACCCCGTCGAATTGATGAAGCGCGACGTCTGTCGACAAGGCCGAATTCGAAGTCTGCCGGGTACCGGGGGGCCGCGAAAAGCACGGACGCGCGGAAAGGAACGAAGAAGACGACGAGGAGCACGGAAACGATCGGATGCATATTCATTACAATTCCTGACGTGGAGATTGCAAGTTCATTGAGCTGCTTTTCTGGTCTGTGAACGAACGAACGATGTAATTAAGACGAAGAAATGATGAGAACACGATCAGATGCCTGTACAAAACATCCCTTGCGGCAGAATGGTACGAACGACGACCATGTCCTTTTTTTGATAGAATGCCAGTAGACGACGAGGCGGCGGACAGACAAACAGATGGATACGTGCGGCGTTTGTGTCCGAGGAAGCTATGCTTGCATATTCCAAGACGACGACGTCGATGGCCATCGAAATGAATGACCGAAGAAAGGAGGAATACAAAGAAAAAACCACCCAATCACTACCAACCATCGACCACTTTGCGACGCATCCTACCAAAGGAACGACGAGAAAAGCAAAAAGCTTGAAATCAGAGCCGAATTGTCGCCAAAAACACTAAAATGGAACAAAGAAAGGAAGGAAAGAATGAATGGGAAATAAAGGAAAAAGGGTCCGTAGACCATTGACCGAGCACGGATGAGTTCGATGCAGGACAGAGGGACAGAGGGCGAGAAGGTGCCCTATCATCTGCTAAGCTGCCCCGAGCCACGAGGGGCGCGACTTCGAAGAGATCTCTCGGCATGAAAAATACGCATGAAATGTATTATGAGAAGGGATCGCGTACTGCTAACTTGGAGCGCTGAAAGGCAACTTGAAATATCGAGGAAGCTGTTTTGTGCATGGCTCCCTAACGAAGAAAGTTAACTTTTAAACTACAGCTACATAAATAATATGTTTTTGTATGTATGTATATATATGTATATATATAGCCTCTAGGTATGCTGAAATATATATATATATATATATTTCGTATATATATATATATATATATATATATATATATTTCGTATATATATATATATATATAGATATATACATGCACAAACACACACACTCACTTACATCCACGCTATGCAATCCACGGGGAACGGGCAATGAAGGATTTAAACAATACAATGCCTTTGCATGGTGTAAAGCGGTCCGTAAAAAATATTGACGAATTCAAATTTAGACGACACCAGAGACACGCAGAAAGACCAAGACATTCGGGACGCCAGCGGGTGGAGACCAAGAAGAAGGTAGGAAGGAAGCAAGGAAGATAGGAGGGAAGGTAGGAAGGAAGAGGAAGATGGCATACTGCGATATGTATTCTTAAGCTATGTCCACTTTGATGTCCGATCCTACATGACGAAGATTCCGTTTGGCAAAAATAACTATTGTAACAAACTCAAATTGCCTTCGGTGCTTAAGGCCGACCCTGTTATGCATAAAGGAAGGCAAACAAATACAAAGGAGATGTTATTATCCAGAATAGTTATTGGATGGCCAAACCAACCTAAATTATGAAATGTATGCGTCGTGGCGGAGATGACGACGACGAACGACGACGGATTCGCTCGCCGAACTGGAGCGCGACCGAACGCGAATACAAAATTATTACATCGGCCGTCGCGGTCGGCGAACGGCAGACCTCGGATAGCACCGTCACGGATGAATGCATTTCCACGAACGAAGAAACGAAACCGCGACCGACGACGTCGCCGAGAGACGGAAAGACACGCCGACAGCAGCTGCACGTTTGAAGCGGGACGAGGCGAACCGAAAGAGACGACGATCCGAGTGAAATTGGGGGAGCAGGGCGGGGGAAGGAGCGACGCGGAAGTCCGACGCGCCACGCCGTCCTCGGGTCCTTCGGGAACAATCATCGAAAATCAATTCATCAGTTTCAACTCAGCAGACGTTACGAAGGAGATCGAGGGGGTGGGGTTTAGATGCAACGAGTCCATTCCAACCGGGTGACGGGCACGACCGCGTCGGGCAGACGAAGACTACCGGAACGTCGACGCTGACTGGAAGAACAAAAACTTGAACGTGGCCCACGACGAATCCGAAAAATACTTTCCACCGTGTCCGACGTTCCGCACCACCGAGCGAGACGAAGACGTCGACAAAGACTCTTGCAGCATCACACTCACTGGACAATACACGGGCGAAGATGATTGGCCGCCACAGGAAAGTACCTTCGAGAACAAAAACTCGTAGCGATCGGAGAACTAAACTAAAAAAGAAAATCACTACTTTGCGGTTAACCTGAAGCAGCCTGAATTTGGAATAAAGTCGTTAGATTCAAGTTGGGCATTAATCATTTAAGTCCTTCTGAAAGTAAGCAGCTTTTAGACATTTTGTGACAAAGTTCTGAATATTTAATGACACGAGCCCGATGGCCTGTCGAAGGGGGCAGATGCAGAGAAGACTTAACTTCGTGTTGAACCATGATGAGACGAGCAAAAATAAATAACGCCCGGATTCCGGCCAGATGGAAACCAGACGGAGAAGTGAAAGTAAAACTTGAAAGTCGTTCGCATGAAGCGCGTCGTGGCCCGATTCTTACGACTGTCGACCAATCGTGACACGTCCCGACAGGAAGCTTCGAAGCAGCAGCAACAACAGCATCGACAACAACGTCATTAGTATTAATAAAATATTACTGATCGATAATATCACAACGCCATGTACGTCTGTGATCGGCATCGTTCCTTAGCAGTTGAACAAAGGTGCATAGAAGCTGTATTGCACGGGGAGTGGTCACCAGGCAAGTGGGTCCCGTAGAGGGCCTGCCACCCCCCCGGTCTGCAGTCCACTGCGGATACCGGTACCGGGCCTCGGCAAGACGGTCAAGTGAGTCGTGAACAAAGAACGCACGAAGGGCTCTCCTGACTATGGAATAGGTCAAGGCAGAAAGGAGCAAAAGGAAATCATCATCAGATTATTGACCAAAAACAAAACGAAACTCTCGTCAACAACAACAATTGTTGAACAACAACAACAATTGTTGAACAACAACAACAATTGTTGAACAACAACAATGGCAACTTAAAAAAAAAGAAATCTGCAAAACAATTTCATCAGAATGAATGAAAGAAAGAATGAAAAGAGGGAAAAAAGGAAGGATGATAACATGATGGTTCAATTTGCAGTCGCATCACACTGGCAGTACCATTCTTTTGAGACGTCGAGGGAAGCATATCGAGGTGGCGATAGGTAGTGGAGTATAATATCAACATCGCATAATAACATGACGAGACATATATGAAGGAGTCAACAATTAGGAACAGCAACGATGAACCTTTTTGCGTGGAGACGGACGAGCCCCGAAATATCAAAAATATTTTACACTTTGTCCATGTTTTGCATGAGAAACTACGTCCGAGGACCGCACGCAAAGAACGCGGGGGCGACGGCCGTCGTCGGACGCACGCAAGGAGTCATAAGCGCTCTCGACGTGAATACTATCTTGCGACGAAATAAGACGGTCCGACCGGCCTTTAAACGGGGCGATGATACATCCGATATAGAAAGTCGATCGTATATCACAAAGCAGGTATAGGCAAATTGATTGAGAGTGGAGGTGGTAAAGTGACGAAGACGTGAATGAATGATTGATATCAACAACTGTAACAAAAATAATATTATTATATCGTAATTATTAAGGACAATGGTTAATACTAAATCTCACAGATTATTGCATCAAACAATAAACAAACCATCGCACGCAAACAACCATCATCAACATCATCATCATCATCACCAGGAGGCCTTCAAATGGGTGGTTAAGTCGATCAATATTGAGCTAGAACGTTTGACACCAATAATGTCTGTCAGTAATTCATGAATTTCTAGAAAAATAACTTCAAAATAGTTAAGTAATTAATTAATCAACAGTGACGTAGTTGTTGGCATAGGCAAAGACATCCACGGCTCGATCTAGAATGAAATGCTATAACTTAAGATCGGGACCGACAGGGCATCGAAACGAAGCCGATTACTTTGAATTAAACAATAATTCATCAAAAAAAAAAGAGGGGGTGGAAAAAGACAAACAAAATTTTGTTCTTGGCAACTGGAAGATAAAAGAGGAGACGAAAAAATAGCTCCGAGCGAGCCACTGCTCTGGCAACAGAAATCAAGAAGTCAAAAAATAATAGTAATATTAATAATAATAATAATAATCAACACCGCGACAACGATAACGAAGCAATTTCGCGGTCAGACGATCCTCGCACGGTCCGGAGACTCCGAAAAATAAGCAGCGGCAACTTCGGCGATCTGCTTCGAGCGCGCGTGCGCACGAGCGCTCGGTCGGCAGAACGTTTATTGCAGTGAAACGAGCGATGAAATTGTACGCGACGATTGGAGCCGCGCTCGGACGCGTAGAAAACTTTACAAAGCAGTTTTAAGTGAACAACCATGAGCATTTTTTTATGGTTCTTAATAAGACAAAACCGGGAGTCACGTACGAATGCCCAGAGCCAGGCGGGGGGTAGAGCCCCGTCTGTCCGCCCTCCCGTCGGGTCGGCACCTCTCGGGGGGTCCAGCGGCGTCGGAATACTTTGAAACGACCGGCTTACACGATCGAGTCCAGACGGTCTAAGTTAATAAAAAAGAACAAAAAACTCTTACGTAACTAGAAGTTGCATAATTTCTGAGACACGCGGTGACGTTGCGACGGGGGGCGGGAGTCGACATCCTGGCGACTCCCGAGACGACTTCGGTCGAAGCTGCCGACGAGTGACGGTGACGCGCTGGGGGACTCCGGACGACCGTTGCCTTTGCCGGGATCGGAGACTTCGTGGAAACGTCCGGCACCGAGCAGATGAAATGAGCACGATTCTGCTCAGGACGTACTCGCGACACCCAAAAAAAAAATCACGGAGAAATGCAAAAAAAATCAAAGAGAAAAAATCATTAAATAGCTGACTAATCAGACACGAAAAACAACGTCGCCTTGAGAGAAAATTACTGGGGCTCGATGAGAGTAATTGCAAGATGGCAGCTGAGAATTGAGACAAACTCAACCAAACTGGATAAAGATGGCGACGACCACGAAGGACTTGAAAACGTCGAACCGACTCTGAGGAATGACTTGCATTTGCAGTGCATCGAGCTTCTTCTAATCCGATCGGTCGGGTGCCGAAGATAGAGACGGATGGAAGGATGGATGGATCGACGGCTAGGAAGATTGCTGAGGAAGGCAAGATGCGGTCTCCGGGACGTCTTCCGATTCGTCCGGCCGTCCTTTGGCAAAACTGGATTCCCTGGCGGGTGATATGTGTTTCCGTACGCTCGATCTTTTCCTTTCCGATTCTCTTTTTCTTCTTCTCCCGACGATTTGCAATCCTTTTCTGCACCGGTTCGGAGATTTTTCCGACTCCGCGGAAGATCGGAAGGATAAACGGTCGAGTCGGACGACAATGGAAGCGTCGGCTCGAGACGAGATGAAAGATTTCGAAAGGTCTGTCGGTTAGGAAGAAATCGTCACGGCCCAAACGCACGCGCAAAACACGAAGGGGCCGGGCCCGTGGTCCTCCTCGGCTCCGGCCTCGTCTGATATGCTAGGTATGTACAACGGAGGTCGGTGAAAGTAAAACCGAAAACAACGAGAGAAAGACATTCTCCAGGAGATCTAGGTGTGGTTATGGCCTTTTGGTTTGTGACTCGTGGAAACTATCCGTGACAAGAATAATAATAATAATAATAATCATAACCACCATCATCATCACCACATTCATAGTAATAATAATAATAATAATAAATATTATAAAAATTTCACCCTAATTGGTGAGACGTAAAGAAGGTCCTTGAAATGGGTGATCAAATGTTTGCTGCGATTGTTGATGACAACAAAGAGGTGGTGATAAGAGAAGCACGACTCTCACTACAAACATCTACATTTGACAAGGCTCTTTGAGTTTTCAAATCAAGGAATGAGGGATGGACTGAAAGCAATAAACGAACAAATGAGAAAAGGAATGGACAGAAATGCAAACAAGCTTCAGAGGCCGCCCCCCTGCCTCCATCAGATAGACAGATAGGATGAAGAAGGAAGCAGTTTCGAGAAGCAACAAGATTCGAAGTAGTCAAAGAACCTAAAAAACGGCAAATCCTAAATTATCGACAACTTATCGGTTCTTAAAGCAAAAAAAAGCCTCATGGACGAAATAGGTTGGCCTCAAAATCTTGCAGTCGACAGATGCAAGAATGAAACAGTGTCAGGGCAAGACTTCATGATCATTGCATCAACCAATACAATAACTACAACAACAACAATAACATCATCATAATCATCATCAACTAACTGCAACAACAACAACTGCGGGCCGTCGGCATCGACGAGCGACGAACAAACGCTGAACATTATCACGATTATCCGAGTAAGTGGCGAGCAATCACAGTGCAACTCCGGCAAAACAAGCAGACGGGTGGATGGAGAGGCGGAGGCAGTACGGGTGCAGATATGGAAAGAAAGGAAGGCTAAGACGTCGTGGGGTGAAAAGCCTTGGAAACGAAAGACGGCCGAGGAGGCGTCCCCGGGGAGCCTCAAAGAGCGCAGGAGGGAAGGACCCTAGAAAGAGGTCGCATTCCGCCAGACATTCAAAACCTGACTCCGGCACCCCAAGCCATGTTTCCGCCTTGCATAGGAAGAAATGAGGGGTGTTGGATGGCAGCCATTTTCGTCCAACCTCCCTCTTGGATCTTCTGGTGGGCAGTGTTGTTGTCCAGCAGGTCGCAGGGCACGCCCTTCATGGCGAACGAAGCCTTGGCCTTCATCGAGTCCTCCGTGGTTTGGAAATAGATGAGCACAGAGTTGCTGTTGATGCTGCAGAACTGGCAGATGGCCTTGCATTGCTGGCAGATCATTTGCAACGAGGCGAGATCCTGAGGCGAAGGAGAGAATAAATCGTCCTTTTGAGAGATCGTCGATAAAAATGACTTTGCTCGAAATAAAAAAAATAAATAATCTCCTAAAATAATGTCATTAGACATCCCAGGCTAAACTTAATGATTCAAAATTTAAAATGACAAAGATTCATTACCCCTGAAAACTGCTTGATTAACAACCAGTTGTAGGTAAGATTTGCAGTGTTGGGAGCTGTAAAGAAAAAAAAACAAGATGGCACCGGCATAATCATCACCAGGATTAACCAATCAAATATCACATGCAGTTCAACATTCCTTAGTACTTAGAACTAGTAGTTAGTTGCCATAGTAACTTCTGAAGTTGCCTAGTTAGCCATTGCTGCACCAACTAGGTAGTTTACTACTAATGTGTTGACAACCTCATCAGTCCAAATCCTTCTAAAGACTGTCACAAAGTCACAGCTACAAAAACACGAAATGGATTGAAACGCATCTAACTCTAACATGCAGGTGCATTTCGACCAAGCACTGCTCCAATCGATTTCAAGCACCAGAAGAGAAGAGGAGATAAGGGAAGACCAAAGCACAAACAAACCTGGTTTGTTTGGTTGCCAAGAATTCAGCCTATTGCCAAATAGTGGGTTGTTGGCCCCTGCTCCGAAAAGGGCGTTCGGATCTTCCATCATTTGATTGACGTGCCCCATGGGCGGACCCGACCACATGTTGCCCATGTCTGATCCCGGTTGCTGGTACTGCTGCATGTACCACGGCAGATCCTTCTTTCCGTCGAGCCTCATGTTGTTGAGGAGGTGAGCCAAGACCACCTCCTTATCCATACCGGGGACGTTCTTGGACTGGTCTGCCATCATCATCATCATCAGTTCTGCGCTGTTACCTTGTTGCTGTTGTTGTTGTTGCTGCTGCTGTTGCTGTTGTTGTTGCATCAGATGAAGAAGAATTTTCTGAGCATTTTCCTGTTTGAACGTAAAGTTTTTTTTTTTGGAAAATGTTATTAAGAACTACGAGTGAATTTCCAAAAGGATTCTATGTCTCAAAATATGTTTGAAACTCTCCCACAAGATGTCTTCAAAAAACCAATTCAGAAAGACATTAAATGAATCTTTAATGGACAAGTTGTTGCAATCATGCATAGGCTTTATTTAACCTTTAACTAGACAGAGATAAGACGGGCCTGCATATACACCTTGGCATAATTAGCTCGTGCACTAACAATATAATCAAAGACTAAGAGTTGGGAGACAAATTAGGCCCTAGTAGTGCATGGCTAGCAAACAAATTGGAGAATAGCTTGCTGCTCGTACAAACATCATCATCATCAGCCTCATACAGCTATCTTTATTTTGGCAGATTTCATGAAACAGGTTGTTTTTATAAGACATTAACTGAAAGTGTTAAGTTTTCACCTAAACAAGATCGTATTAACTTGTAATTCTTGGGGAATGGTGCAAACGTTGCACAAGTTTTATAAAAGAATATAATCATATATTATAATTACATCGATACTTAATATAAGATTCAGAGGCAAATACAAAAAAATCAAAACATTACATTCTATTATCGTACATCAATTTAAAAGTTTAACAAAAGTTAATTTTAAAGTTTTCTCAGTAAAATGCTACGTAGACTTTACCTAAACATTACAATTGCTGTGTGTGATATTAAATATTATGAAGCAACACAAAGCTAGTCTTAACTACTCTTAAATATGCTTAACTAATTCTCCAAATCAAAAACTATAAAAGAAATGACACATTTTCTAGGAAATACAAAATCAGGAATGCTGAGGCCATCTTTAGAACTTTTGCACTGTTAAGCATGTCCCTCAACTCTTTAAGTCTATATTGCTCAATAAAAGATTCTTCAAAATCATGCTTGTATAACTCAGATAACTGAGGTAGCTATTATTATTATTATTATTATTATTATTATTATTGTTGTTGTTGTTATTGTTATTATTATGCTTATTATTGTTACTTTTGTTACTGCTATTTCGGATACTGCCACCATGACTATTGCAATTATTATAATCAGAGTCGTTGTTGCATCTGTTGCACAGAGATTATGGACAAAATAATTATCACCTGCTGCTGGTTGGCAAGGAACATGTTGTTCTGACTGGCAGATCCAGGATAAAGGTTCGGAGGGAGCAACTGCTGCCCGGAGAAGTCCATCCTGGATTGCGGGGGCTGGTTGTTGAAAGAGAAAGAAGGAAACTGGGTGGGCAGTGGCGACGGGGCCGGATTGTGGGCCTTCTGAGGGAAGAGGGGTCTGCCCCTCGGGCCTTCGAATCCGTACGGCTTGCCAGCTTTATGAGAACCATTTTAAGGTTTAGAGTAGATTTTTAAATAGGCTTACTATTATTATTATTATCCTCATCGATGACAATGCGGGCACGAAAGTGAACAATACCTCGTTGCAATTATGTACGACGTCATTTTTATGCCCGTGAATAAGCAGCGCCGATCAAAAAAAAAAGTTGCCAGTGTTTGATAAGTCAACGCAGTTGCTCAGCACAGAGCCCTTGAATGTTTACAACGACCAATCGTGACTGTCGAAAGGTACTACCATCGGCAAAACGTTACACTTCACGAATTAAGATGAAGGGGAAGTTGCAAGCAAGTCGAGAGGATACTCACCGTTGTTAAAGATGTCATTCTTAGGCTCGGATCCCTGCAAGGCCTTTTGCGATCCCTTAAAAGAATTTGAAAAAGAATCGTCAATGTAAGAGTAGTCGCCTGACCATCGGACTCTCCTCTCCAATGTCGCTATTTACACACTTTCATTCAAGCTATGTAACCTTGTAAAGCATTTGCTGAAATAATCTCAACATGCCAAGATTAATTTTCGTATTTTTAAAAAAAAGTTGAGTTTTTCATAGTAATGGCTTTAACTTAATCGCAGTTAGCTTGAAAACAAGAAGCGAGAAAGGCCAAAAAAATTTCATTTTTTTTTAAAGAAGATTTTTTACAGAATAATTTGTTTCTAAAATGACTTATTTTTAATTTATTTGAAATTTATAATATAAAATATAAGGTGTGAAGGTAAAAGAAAGTATAGTTGATGACATCATCTGTGAGATCTAATGCTACTATGGGCTCTTTAATGGGAGTCACCTAGATGCAGTACTTGAATGTACAGTTTAGAACATTTAGAGAGCATGAATCATATTGAACAAATGATATTTAAAAAAAAACTCTCAATTTATTGCCTGCGATTGCAGTGATTCAAGTCGTGATAATGCATTAAGAAACTTCGATGGGCCTTTCCTCTACTGCCTTCAAAAACCATCGCAGTTGATTAACGCCAAGACTTTGTTAAGGTTGGGATTGACTTTGTTAATGGATTTTAACAGAATAAACATTTGTCGAATTAGATAAAAATAAATTATTTCACTCACGGTCAAAAGCAGCTGTAACAACGGATCCGTTGCAGCTCCATCAGCTGATCCACTTGCCATCATCTGCAAAGAAATCTAAAGCCTTCAGAACCCCCCAACTCGTGCATATTTGCAGACCAGTTTCACAACTTTGGATTATTTATCTTTAGGCAATTTAAATGCTTCTAGAGCACTCACTCTCTGGCCTGAATTCCACGGATTGTAAATCTGGTTTGATGTGTTAGACTTGCTCATATCCTCCCACATGTTCGAAGGACCGGGCAATTGGGATGCAACGGAGAGGGAGTTCATTAGGGGCTGAGAGCTCCACTTGGGGACGGCTTTGGCTGCCGGGTCTTCCAGTTTGTTGGCAACAGCGGCCGCGAGGAAAGCCATAGAATCTGCAGGATTAGGGGGCCAAGAAGGTTGGCCACTTGGTGTTTCCACTCTTTTAGATCCAAGGTTGTTCTTCCACACTCCAACTCCTGTGCTTGCCAATCCGCTCAGACCCGAAGAGCCCGGACTTCTGCCTGGTTCGCTCCAAACTCCAAAGTTTCTGTCAGATTCGGAACAATTAGCTATTCGAGCATTCTGATCCCAGAATGGGCCTGTTGCTTCAGGCTGCTGAACTTGAGCTGGCTGCTGGTTGGGTTCAGTCTCCTCTCTCCTTGAACCGTACATGCTACCTTCGATGGCCCAGGGAGTATCCTGACGAATAGGCTTTTTGCCCCAACCTTCATTGCTATTGATTCTCTGAGTAATCAGCTGAGCCCTTTCCATAAAACCCATGGAACCCTGGCTTGTGGGAGGTGCCAAAATGCCAGAAGAATTTCCAGAATTGCCTTCAGCTCCAGCAGAGGCAGGAGACTCCAGATCGCTAGACGTCTTCGCCGACTCATTTCCTCCGCTGGTGATCGTAGCCTGCTCGTCCTTGCTGAAAGAGCTCGAGCGACGCAAAAAACCGAGACCTTCGTTGTTAGAAAAATGAGCAAAGGCACTTGGATAATCTCCTGTTGGCTTTGTGCTGCTATTGGTCATGCACCCTCCTAGCAGAGAAGTTTCTGAGCTTGTAGAGCTAGCACCATTTTTCCAGAAGTTATCAAAACCCTGTCCCAGGGCACCGGAGTTTGAGGTAGAAGAACTGCTCTTGGGAAATGCATCTTCACCATCGTTGGAATCATCACCAAGACTCATGATTCCCTTTAGAAGGTCTCCACCAAGCAGTTTTGATGGCAGGCCAGACTCGTTGAAGACATCATCCACCAGAGCCCCGCCTGAATTTTGTGGACTCAAAAAATTTTCGGATGCCGAAAATCTTATGTCAAAGGCATTGCCGCTGGTCATATCTTTCCATCCATTGGCCAAAGAGCTGCCTGATGTAGTAATGCAACAAACATTGTTACAAAACACTTGGGTAATCATCTAGGCTACAAAATTTAGGCAATCCACGACACTAACTACACAGATAAATAATTAAGTTTTGCAATTTGTAAAACGAAAATCGTCTAACCTTCGAGTGACAAACCGTTTAGGCCGGGAAATGCTGAGTGAGTCGCTTGTTTTGACATAATAGATTCTTAGGGAATCAAAAAGCAGATATCACCGGAATATATATATGTATAATATATATTCAATTCTCGACCACGTATGTTCTTTTTTGGTTTTGTATCAAAGGCTGACGCTTTCGATCGCAAGTCAGCCTGAGCCAAGCACAAAAACAGAAATTTCGCAAAATGAATCGGCAAAATTTTCCACCTTATTTTTAACAAACAAAGAGAAACATTGCATCCCAACGCAATATAGCGGCATCCACGACAGAAGGATCCAGTTTTCAGTTAAATTTATCGAAAAATCGTCGACAATGATGCACCGTCGAGAAAAAAAACCAGAGCAGTCACTTACCGATAAGGTTATTCCGCTGAGATAAATCATATAAAACACGCCGAAATAAGAAAATAAAAACGTATAATTTAAGTACTTATAACTAATATTAATATTCTTGAAAAGTCTCCAACATTGCGAATAACAGCAGCTACAGTAATTTAATTAACCCTAGCGTAATTATTAGCCCGTACAAGAACAACGGCGAACCAATGGCGTTTGATGGTTTGGTTATTTTTTTTAACAAATAAATTACTTTACGATTTGCCTTTATTTAATAAATACTGCCAAATTAAAAATGTCCAATAATTATTAAAGATGTATCTAACTAGACGTTCTACATTCTCAAGACATAGTTTAATGTAACATTGATAATTATAATTCTTATATTAATATTAACATCGATGTAATACCAAAATAATTTGTTGCGCTCATTAATAAATATAGAAATGATTTAAATATTTATTAGTAGTTTTTGGTTATTAACTTGAAGAACGCTGATATTTGAGAAATCCATATTACCGAGTTATTGCCGTACTTCTGGACCTTGAAATATGGTAAGAAATTGAGCTATTGTTTTTTTTATATTTTATTCTAAATATGTTTGTTCTTGCAGTTGCCTTTGTCGCTCTTGAGAACTGCCGTTAATCACCCTATGGTTGGTACACTTTAGAGGCCTATCACATAATATTTACTTTTTAATGTTTTTTTACATTTGTTTCAGTTGGTTGAACTTAAAAATGGAGAAACCTATAACGGACATTTGGTGTCATGCGATACCTGGATGAACATAAATCTTAGAGAAGTGATTTGCACTTCAAGGGTGAGTCTCATTTAGAAATTTACATTTATTGGCATGTTTTCATATGTTTTTTGCTCTACTTTTGGACACACTTTTATTGTTAGAATCTATGTTGATTTTATTCTTCCTATTTGATAGGAAGGTGACAGGTTTTGGAAGATGCCCGAATGCTACATCAGGGGCAGTACAATAAAATACCTTAGGATACCAGATGAAGTCATTGACATGGTAAAGGAGGAAGTACAGCAAAAGAATAGGAGCAGAGGAGACATGAGGGGTGCCACGAGAGGACGTGGTGGTCCAGCAAGAGGTTCAGTTTACTCTGTTTTCACCTTTCATGTGCACTAATGTGCTCTAGTTTTGCCCAGCTTTTCTTCTAGTAAGGGACAAAGTTCCATCTATCTTATTTATCATTTAAACAAGAAGAAAAAGGGTTTGTCCCCTTTTAGGGTTAATGCAGGCTTCTTTTATTCTTATAAATCACATTATTGCTATTTAAACATATCTAAATATGTTTTGTTGTCTTAAATCTTTTATTAAATAGTTTCTGAAAAAACTGTTTATCAGAACCATATGCTGCTCAAATCCTTTTTGACACAAAATTTGGCCCCTGCTAGAGCTCATTGAACTGCAATGTTCTGATGATTTTTAACAATTCAACTAATAATAAGTGAAAATGGCTAGAAAATTCATGTGGTATTTTTGCTTTCAGGTTTTTTTGCAAATAGAACGGGAAAACCAGAAGCTCCAAAGACAGTAAAGGGCCCCAACAAGCCTCCAAGCAGAGGCAACAGCAAAGTCAGGGGAGGCTCTCATGCTTGATTGTTAAATCAATAACTCAATGTAAATAGAGAGTGATAAACAAGTTTTTCATGCAAATAATCTTGTTAATTATATTATTTTATGATAGTGCACTTTGCCTTGACATGTGAAACAGTGTTAGAGTTAACGTTTCGTTATGTTGAGATTGCTAGCATCGGATCAGAATTACTTCTAAACTCAATTGTGGATTACATTGATGAGTAGCAAATCCAGTGATGGTCAAAATGACAAATGATCCTCAGTCTTAATTGGAATTGGGGGTGGTAACTGTGACTAAGCTGTGAAAGTTGCCCTGTCAGGATGTAGAGCCTGCTTCTCTGAAAATGTGTGTAAATAAACATTGCTGTAAGCAGTTACATTAACGTCTCTGGACTTGTTGAAATTTAATAGCGATTTATGGGCAAATTATCGTTGATGTAGAGATCGGGTCAAAACACTCCTAAAGGGAATTTGAACTTTTTTGTCAGCTTGTTTACAGGTCTTAATCGCCGTCAATAATTTATGTAGTAGTGTAGGCGGCTCGCTGCAGCCAGTTAAGTAATAGGATCAAGTGTTTTTAGAAGTCTATTATTGGATCTTCTCAGGATAATGTGAAACCAGGTGAGAAGTCTTGCTCTTCGTAAAAGTCAACCAGGTATTACAGCCCATTCATGCTCAGCAAATGAGAAAAACAGGTCGATATCCATCAGCTGCTTTACTCCGAATACTCTGGCCATTTCGGATTACTTAAGCGCGCCAGTAACAGATCCCTTTTTGTCAGGTCAATGCGAATCGTTTAATACGAAATTATAGTCTGTGTTTTTGTAAAGTTCAGTTTTCGCGAAAGTTTGTACTCAAGTAATACCAAAGTGTTTCATCTAGATTTGAAAATGATTCCAGTAACGCACGACACGAATTTTTTTGGTCCAAGCGAATTGGAATCAGAAACGAGGGCTATCGTAATGGATTTTATGGGTCTCGTGCCATTAAGTTGCCCTCCAACTTCAGCCTTTTTCAAACCATTCGACGATCCTCAGGAGAAACCGATCAATGAATTCAATTTTGACGACTCCGTCAACAACAACAACAACGTAAAAAATAGAAGGTCAGTGCCTCTCTATTTCACTCCCAGAAACCATAATTCTGGACGATTCTCTCTGACAACTCCATTGACAAGAAGCATCAGGCGGGAAAATAGTTTTCGAACCATAATAAGGAAGCGGGACAAGTTAGTCGTTCTAGAAGAAGCTTCGAGGGACGATGACGAGGAAATTCTTCCCAAATCTTGCGAGTTGAAGAGACGCATCAAAAACGGAGAGAGGAGAGTTAACTTATCGTTGAATGTTGATATTTCGGGTAACCACAAACAGAGGCCTATCGATTGGACAGCAACCTCATCTTCCTTTGGAAACAATTTCGACCAAAGTGATGTTCAGATTCTTAGACGAAGTACAGATTTAAATGATGGCAGCTCGGTAGACAGGAGTAGTTCCATGCTTTCGTCAGCAAAAAGTATTATTGGCAGGTTGAATTTGAGCAGCAAGGAAAACCTTTATGTTGACATAAGCAAAATCAGCAGTCTAGAACAACTGGTTGACAAAGGAGAGCTTTCGCCAGTAGCAGTTTCATTACAAAATGAACTGAAAGGGTTGAGGCTGAGTACAGTTGGATCAGGTAAGCATGAAGTTTGGTTAAACTACATTATTTTTAATCTTGAAAGAATGTTAAATTATTATTTAGATTTTAAATTTACTTGAGTAATAACCTTGATGAAAAAGAACCTTTGGAGATTCTTTATGTCCATTTCGTTGCTGAATTAGAAAAAAAAGGGAAATCATTCAATATCATGCTAATATAAATATTTGTTGAGGTATCTGTGTCCCTCTAAAAATTTATTGTTGCATATTATTCTTTTTTTAAAGTTTTTCCTATTACATATAATTACATGTTACTCAGTTATGCAACCAAATTCTTACTAATTTACACAAATGAATTTTTAATTTAATTTAAGTTGGGAGAATCAGTTCAGTAATGCCAATGTCCCCCAGTGCTGAGGTAGCTGACACCTTGAGGGCAATAGCTGATCAGGTATTAAAATGTGATAATATGTTGGCATTAACAAAATAATAAAATCTTTGTAAATCCAAACTGTGTTCTGTTCAACAAAAAACATAATTGTATTCTTAAAGCAAATCTATGTGTCATCTTCTGTAACCAACTTTGTCATCAATTTCATCAGAAGATAGTGGCATGTTACCATTATTAATTTTTTGAATTGTATCATAATAGCTGCTAAATGACAACAGGTTCAGGAAGAATTCGCCAATGAACTCAATGGAGCTGTTGGGAAACTGGTGTCTTTTGAAACAAGCAAAAGACTCACTTTTGAAGTTCTCAAAGAAGTGACCATGGAATTGACAAAAGATATTGCACCTGGATGGGCTAGGGTATGTCAGAGCAAATCATCATATTGTGAATGTAAACATATTTGAAATTCTAAATCATGTATGTGATAAATTAGTTTATTCATTAGGCTGATTGATTAGTTAGAATTAATTTACATGACAGGTAACAAACTTACTAGTAAAAAGTCAATCAATTTGAAAAAAGGCCATGATGAAATTATGAATAACATTGATCATACCTGCAGCACATTGCGATGCAACGTGATTTCCCAAATTTGATGATTAACACACATCTACATTTACTATTTTAAAGGTTGTTGTGCCACTAGTGTTGGGCCAGGCGACGGCAATGGCTTTGTTGCTCCTAGGAAATCGCAGTGTCGTCGGAAAGCTGGTGGACTACACGTCGAGATTCCTTTGTGACGACATGGATGACGAGTTTTTTGAGTCAAGTGGGGGCTGGGTGAGTTTGACTCATTTAGATAATTAATTATTATCAGTTAATTAATTATTATTAATTATCAGGTTAGGGTTAGTCAATTACTGGATTAAAAATTGCAGGGAATGGGCCAAATCATTTGTCAAAATATTTCCTGCGATGGCACACCAGCTGCAAATGTCTTACTCTAAAAACATCACATGAGAATTATTGATCGGCACAGTTTTTGTTTCCCAGTAATTTTTAGAAACGCATTTGTAATAGTCATTGTTATTCATTCTGCAATTGATTTTACGCCTTATTCTTATGTTAGTGACGATGAATTGATGTTTTTTTCCATGAGCAATAAGTGAATTAGAAAATAATTTGCACATCCACAGGATGGGGTCAGAAACAATGGATTTAGAGAGTTCCCAATGTCCATGGAGGAGTTTCAGGCAGAAAGTCCAAATTAGACCAATTTGCCAACCACTCAGTTTCTATTCCATGATTGTCAATTTTTTCAGTTTATAACTGATATTTGAATGCATTAATTGATCTCTATTTGTTCGTTTGTCTTTGTTTTATACATCGAGTATTCCCGTCCTGTCTTGTATGTTAAATTATCCTTGATAATTTTTGTAGTCGTGAATATTTGGCCATTAACAATAAACTTTCAAAAAATTCCAAGTGCTTAGCAAACCCCTGATACTAAGGCAACTAATGGTAACTGATGTAGCACCAGATACAGCAAATATAATAAAGAACCATGTGAAGGATTGCTAATAGCCACAGCTTTTAAGAGACCAAAGCCCTAACAACTACTGCCATCTCTGACCAGGCCAAAAAAAAGCATCATCTGAGAAACAAAAATCTATTTGACAGAAAATTCCATATGAATGCGTGTATCCAATCGAATGTTCATTCATGTTTACATAGTTGTCATTGGTTCATTCTGACTGCCTCATAACCTAAGATGTGGCCCGTAGGAGCAAGCCAACAAGAGACCATGACAAACGATTATCATTAGGCAAATACAAATATGATTACAATAACAAATAAATTAAAAAAATAAATAAAAATAATTAGCGAACAACACTTTCGAAGGCAATTTTGGCATTTTGTCCTGGGATAAGCGAAACCTCGGTCGCCATGGATACCGATGTCATCGGACCGAACTGCAAGAGAGGTTCGACTGAGAATCTTTGAGGGACGAAATTGATAATGCCTACAGCGACGACAAGATGCTGCGTGTCACACGGAGCGGACGGACGGACGCGCGGTTGTCGATAATGATTAGCAATCGATCTCTCAATGTATCCTGGAATAATCACACCCGGCACAAAATCCAGGTGGTCCCGGCGGACCCTGGGGGCCCGGATGACCGGGAAGCCCAGGTCTGCCCATCAGTCCCCTTTCTCCCTGAGGTCCTGGTACACCGACTCCTGGTGACCCAGGTAACCCTGAAATCATGTAGTGAAGAGTCCAATCCTTAGCTTGAAGACATTTCAACTTATTAAATCTTAGCTGGATATAGTGTAATAATGGATTAACTTAGTTATAGTATACCTTTCAGTTTGACTATCCAATTGTCATCCTAATCAGTGCTCATTTCCATTTAAATAACAATGATGATGATGATGAAGATGGTGATGACAAAATTAAATTGAGGTCATTAGTAGGTCAACCACCTTGCAATCCCTGTATGTAAGACGGAGGTGCATGTTCATATCTCTCTCCATTGGAACCTCTGTCACCCTTTTCACCTGGCTCACCTGAAGATTTGGAAAAGATTTGGTTCATGCATTAAAACAAGTTTTATCAAAACATAAGATATCGTAATTAAGTAATTTTGTATCAAAACGAAATACTTATCCATATCAAATGATGATGATGACGATGATGACAACAATGATGATTTATTTAAGATTTGGTGCAAAAGTGCAAGTATTGCAGCTGATTGGACCAAAGAAACTTGTACTAGTAACATTTTAATACCAAATTTAGCATTAGTTACATGTCCAAAATAGGTTTCAAATGTTTTAGTCCAATGCACAACTGTCAGACATGTCACCTCAAATACAAATCTTAAAGAAGACACCAAACCTTTTGGTCCCGGGGGTCCTTCAGCCCCCTGCGGACCCTCTTGGCCCGGAAAGCCCCTCTCGCCTTGCGGACCTGGAACTCCTGGATCTCCTAAGGTGAGGTTAATGATGGGATTTTAATAGAAAACAAAAGTGATTTCCATAAGTGGTCAATCACCTCCATGAACATATAAATATCTTGATGAGCCATTTCAAAACTATAACTTTTATAACTATTTTGGTAATCAAGCAATCACCAACACTATAACACAACAGCACAGTTATGTAATGTTCCTTATCAGAAATACTGATACATAGAAGGACACCTTTATGATAATCTCAATCTACCTGGTATGCCTTGCATTCCAGGGGGTCCCGGCTTCCCCTGAATGCCGAGACCCGGAGGACCAGGTGGGCCGACCAAGTCTTTTGTGATTTCCTCGAATCTCTCTGGGTTTGATTAAGATAATCATTAAAAGAAGTGATAAGAAAAAAGATTTTGATTATATTTAATAGAAAAACTTTAGGTTAAATAAATGTGCATATTCATTAGAGCTATTTATTATTAATGAGCAAGATTTGAACCATCACCTCTCAGTATTTGCATGCACATATCTCTAACTTCACCTATGTTGACCCCTCGACCCTGCAATCAAGCAACATTTGATGCTGAATTTCATTAAATAATCTATGAATAATTGAAATATAAAAATGATAACAAAATAATAGTGATGATACTATTCATTTTAATAATAATAATAATAATATATTAATTCTTACTTCTTATTAATTTATTCTTATAATAATAATATCAATATTAATATAAGCAAATACTAGAACAAGATTGCTTATTAATATATCTCAAATGGTGAAAAAAACTTGTAAATGTTTTTAAAATATTAACAACATTAGTGCAACCACCTTTAGAACAACATAATACAATTCAACTAACAGGTGGGCCTGGTATTCCAGGCATGCCATTCTGCCCTCTGTCTCCAGGGAAGCCTTGAGGTCCGACCGAACCAGGAGGACCAGACACACCCGGGCTGCCAGGTACGCCATGCTTACCCGGTTCACCTTGTAGACCTCTGGGTCCTGATTGGCCGGGTGGGCCTGGTGGACCAGTTGGTCCCTAAATAATAATAATAATAATAATAAAAAATTTATATTATTCAAGAAGGAATTGTTATTTGAAATAAATAAAAGATAAATATTTAAAAAATGGTAACTCTAACAAAATTACAGTTATATGTTGTACAAATATAATTATACAAAGTAATAACTAGTAATAATTTCTTCATTTATTTCTGAATTCAATGCTCCGACTTGAATTTCAAAATGCCAAAAATAACAGCCAATGAACTCACCGGTGGGCCGGGAATAGGGGTCATTGGAACATACTCCACATCCCTCTTGGGTGCGTAGTCGAGTGATGCATTATCAACCTGTTGTTGTTGTTGTTATTGTTGATGATGACAATTGCATTCAATCATAGAAATATCATTTATAATCATCACCATCATCATCTATCGTTTATATCTGTTGCTCGCAAGAAACACTATAACCAATCCAATAATTGAGCAACTACTTATGTTAAAAAAATCATAATAAATAAATAAATAAATAAATAAATAAATAAATAAATAAATAAATAAATAAATAAATAAATAAATAAATAAATAAATTAATTAATTAATCAATCAAACAACTTGTCATGGGAGATTAACTAAGCAAATAACTAAGAAGACTTTCAAACCTTTCCTGGAGGTCCTGGTAATCCCTGTAAAGTTATTAGAAATAATTTTTACCATTTAATCAAATTAACCACAAAAATACTTTAAAATAATCCAGAACATGAAATTTCAGTCCAATGGCAAGTCCAATAACTAGGTACCCCAATTTAAGAGGCACGTCAAGATTGAGAGAGATATTTTATTTTTACTCTTTACAGATTAATAATAATTTCCTAGCACTTGGAAATAATTAATTATAATTAAAGTACAAATTACTTACTGCTCATTTTTAAGCTTATGTCAAATTAACATGGAATTAACAGAAGAATTAATGGAATTCTATCTTATTAATATCACGTGGCATTCCAAGAACTCGATTGAAACGAATGAATTAGGTCGGTTTCTAGTGCTGGGTCAGTTATCTTAAATTTACCGGCATTCCTGGCGGTCCAGGTGGCCCCATAGGACCAGTGAGCCCCATTGGTCCTTGGACCCCTGCTGGACCCTGGAGGCCCTGAAAGGTCAAGGTCAAAGCTAAATATAACTCGATCAACAGTTCAATTAAAATGCAAATTAATACTACGTTAATAGGTTAATTTTTAATATTAATATTAATTTATTAAATATTAATAAATTCATTAATTATTAATTTATTAAATATTAATAAATTCATTAATTATTAATTTATTAAATATTAATAAATTCATTAATTATTAATTTATTAAATATTAATAAATTCATTAATTATTAATTTATTAAATATTAATAAATTCAATAGAAATTAATTAGAAAAATTGCCAAATAAAGATTACAAAGCCGTTTGCACTAAACTATTCAAAATTATTAATAAATATTATAAAATCCAAGCAAGATCAAACCCGTTGACCGGCCGTGCCCTGAGGTCCCGGCGAACCAGGTGGTCCCTTATCTCCCTGCGACCCCTGATTTAATTAATTGATTAATAATCGACTAACGAATAAAGACCGTGCAGAAGAAGAAGATGCTAATCACAAGATGCAATGATGGTCGCTAATCAAATTCTTTTGTATTCTCGATGACAATTTAAAAAATTAGAGAAATAATAAATGCAAAGTAAATTATGAAAATGATAATGAGGAGAGTTTGCACCTTTGGACCTTCTTTTCCAGGCATTCCTGAGTGACCTGGACTGCCAGCTTTGCCCTTGTCAAAAAAAAGATAACAATTCGTGGTCATGATGATAATGGTGATGATGATGATGGTTACTTACAGGGTGGCCTCTCTCCCCAGGACTACCGGGTTTTCCAGGATCTCCATTCTCCCCCTAATAATCACAATTTGTAAAATAATGATGATAATCCCTTCAACAATTTTTCTGTCTCAACTGCCTAACTAATTGTCTAACAAATAAATTGAAAAATAATTAATTGTATGATTAATTAAGTACCCAATTAATCAATTGCCTGATTAATCAATTCATTGTGAAATTAACCAGTTTGATACAACAAGAATAATCTTACCGGTTCGCCGGGTCTGCCAGGGTTCCCAGGTGGTCCTGCTTTACCCTGTCCAATTGATTTAGGGTAACCAAACAATTAACAAATGACTCAACTGACCAATCAATCAATCAATCAATCAATCAATCAATCAATCAATCAATCAATCAATCAATCAATCAATCAATCAATCAATCAATCAATCAAACCTGAACAATTTTCTACATAAAATTTAAGCTCATATCTAGAAACATAACAAAACCCCCATTTCAAAGACCCACAGAAAGACCAGATTAACTCTGAGGTGCAAGTCACCTCATTTCAATCAACCAACCACTTCATTTCAATCAACCAACCACTTCATTTCAATCAACCAACCGGTACTCCATCTCTTCCAGGACTGCCTGGGTGGCCTGGCGGTCCAATCACTCTCTGAACCTAATCATTAATTTCCATTTAATTTAATGTAAATAAAATTAATTTAAAAAAATGAAAATATTTAAAATAAATACAAATAATTACGAAAATATAATTAATAAAATAAAAGTTAACTAACATTTGTTTCGACATCCTCTCTCACCAATCCCGGTGGACCAGGTGGGCCCTAATTAATAATTCATGAACAAACAGTGTTTACAATTTTATTGACATGTTTACAAATTTCAGATTTATTTACTAAAAAAGCTTGACCTAAATAATAACAATTTGTCCTTTGTAATCCATTCATAAAAACTCAACAAGAGAACTGATGGGTTATTAAATCACGTGATTATAATATTAATTAAAATAATTGTTGAAAAATCAAAAATGTTAAAAAAATAGATATCTAGAAGCACCACAAAGGCCAGATTCCTAAAATATTTGTTTTGGAAGAAACACCTACCTGAATACCTTTGGGGCCCATATCACCTCTTGACCCTTTATCGCCTGGTGGACCCATATCACCCTGATGAACAACATTAGATGATGCAATACTGCAAGAATGGATTCTCAAAAACAATTTCACAATTATTCAGGTTTATAATGTTATTAATGTTATGTTTTATTTTATTTTATGCTGGCACTATGATCCTGGTACTTGTTTCATGCAATTTTTGATGCTTCTAAGGGTTATTAGATGATCTAATTATGGTTCCATTAACAATAAAATCTATAACAACAGATTATTTATACTGATGAACAATGTTTACTGGTAAGTGTGTATTAGTGTTCAGTAATTTGTTTAATTATTAAATGTTTAATTTAATAAATATTACAAATGAATGTAATAAAAAATCTCACTTTCAAACCCTGTGGACCACTTGGACCCATCTTTCCTTGTTTTCCAGGGGGTCCCTATTTTAAATTATTTTAAGACATAATAGCAAACAATTATAAATATAGCTTTGAATCCATAACTTGTAATAAGTTTGTTTGGCCAAAGCAAAAACCAGTGCAAGAGCATTGTAATAGGTAAAAGTTAACGAAAATCAATTAATAATCGACTAATAACATTATAGAATATCCACTACTGACCCTCTCCCCATTCCTTCCTGTGGCTCCTGGTCCACCGGGCACTCCCTGGAATGGTGAACAAAAGATGATAATTTTAATCATTCCATTTCTAACAAGATGACCATAATATTTGCAACAAATGATTACAGTAATTCTCCGAATCTTTACATTTCAAGGTCTATTCGTATGGGAAGGAAAAAGTATGTTTAAAAAATAAAAACCCGCTATGCTCAAAGTGATTGGAAATCGAAAGCAAAAAAAAAAACAGAAAAGAGGGGCGGTAAAAGCAATATTTTTTTTAAAGAAATTATCTAATCTACCGACAACTCGAACGCTAAAAGAAAAAAAAAGTTTGCAAAATGCGAATCATCGCTTCGTCTCGAGATAAGATCGGAATCTCCATTCCGTGGATGTTTACTGAAGGAGGCGTTTGTTGGCGCAAGATTTGCTTTATGGATGCAATAATTGTGGATGCTGATGGCGGCTTACTAGGAGAAAACTTTAACGAATTATTTATGGATGGTAATTTTTATACGTTTAACTTAAAAGCAGTAATGAATATTTATGAGGATATCTTATGAAGAAGTACAAAGCTTAGTTTTTGGGAGATTTGAGAACTTTTACAATGGTCTACCTGTGGTCCAGCAGGCCCAGGAGGACCTGGTTCTCCCTTCTCTGCCTGATAAAATTCATGAAATTAATTTTATATTGATTAATTTAATTTATGAGGCTATGTTAAATTGTAAAAAAAAAAATTATAACTGAAATCTTTTCTGAAAAATATTTATTTTTTAATAATAACTTTAATTTTTCGAAGTTTAGGTGAAATTTTTCCGACCTTAGGAGCTTCCAGACCGACGAATCTGACTGCACCTGGCTCTCCTTTCTCACCTTTGAGGCCGCTGATGCGTGCCAATTCCCCTTCAGGTAGAGACTACAAGTAATGGTAACATTATTACATTCAGTTCCATTTTTTTATAATTTTATTTTTATTTATCAATGCCTTGATGACTCTGATTCGCTTTATTAGTTTTTCATTCACTCGTTCCAGAGGCAGAAAGTGAACGTCAGCAACAGGAAAATAGCATGAATTTAGAAGACAAATTCCAGTTTATTCCTAATGACAAATATTTCCAAATTCTGCATGGAAAAGGGTATGGTAAGGTTAGAGGCGTCGTTCTGTGATGATTCGTTCGGATGATGGCCCATCACGCATATTACTTTGATGTTAAAGAATCTATCACTTGCAGGGAACAATTATTTGGAAAGGAATGAATAAAGAAAGGAAACTGACGCATATTCGTCGTCATCCTGGTATTTGCTGGAACTAATGACAGACGAGTTTGTTCACTGAGAATGAAAGGGCACTCGACCCAAAAATGGTCTAAAAACTATTGCGGGAAACAAACACGAACGAGTATCACACCATCATCACAGATTATCCGACTGTAGTTTTTAGAGTCAATTCTCTAAACAAGGCATTATTACCACAGGCACCGCCTTATCATCATCGTCGTCGTCGTCGTCGTCATCATCATCATCTCTCCATCACCACCGCTGCTACAGTTTAGGAACGAGCAATAAATCATATCATCACGTGGTGATTACTAACATACAGAGTCTGCCAATCAAACGCTCCTGGTGGTCCTTGTGGCCCCGGTGGTCCCTAAATGGTGATGTGATGATGATGATGGTGGTGGTGATGATGATGGTTACGATAGGGGTGGTCCCAAAATTGTAAAGGCGCTGATGACGATGATGAATAGGAGGAAAGGGCGATAGTTGTTACTCTCTGTTAATAATACCAGTAGACATACTGATATTATATTTTAATTATAAGGGGAAGTTTTAATAATAACGTTAAATTATTCGTTAATTATAATGTGGATACGTTTCTCTAAAATATATCAATTTCTGATATTAAAAATTATTTATAATAATAATAATAATTTTTAATTGTTTAAAAAACTCTCAGAAGTAACAGCGTTAGATATTTCCTTGTCAGGCCATCAAACATTTCTCCATAACTATTTAGATTTAAAAACACGATTTTTCGTTTTTCATATTTTATCAACTTAATAGACGTAATTGCACAGTAAATCAATAAATGTGGAGATGTTGCTAAAATTACTTTCTGTAAATAAATAGTTTTCCGAAAAAAATATGTAAAAAAAGCGGGACTTTGTTTTGTGCGTGGGAGGAAAAGCAGACGATTGGGGCACTTATTTGATGATTCAATCAGACGGATTTGCAAGAGATCATCATCATCAACATCATACTTTTATTATGATAAAATTTTTTTTACTATTTTGGATAAAATTGGATAAAATGAGTCATAAATGATTGGAAAATTAACAGACCGGTATAAGGAGAATGGAAAAATTATTGAAAATGCAATTGATTTTGTAAATAAATATAAAATAAACTAGAAATTAAACGTTATAATTAAATAATTATGATAGAATAACTGTGGATGACACGTGGATTAAATTAGAGATAATTTCGCGCAACAAAAATTAATTTTTAGATCTTTGTCTCCTAATCATCGGTAATTAATTCATTATGATCAAATCATTAACTGATTGTAAACATTATTGATCTTAATTTTAGGTTAATAAATGATTATTAATATTAATATTATTATTATTTTTATAATAAATAAATGTTAAATTTACATTTTATAATTAATAGTAAATAATAATATATCAATTTATTTTCTAAAAATGTACCTGAATAACATGATTTTTTTTTTAAATCTATTTTTTATTTAATTTTTTTCAAATTAAACATAAAATTAACAAAAGATTAAAGTAGCACTTGCTGACCTCGGGACCAGGGTAACCAGGATGACCCTGAAAGTTTTGGAAGAAATAATTTTATGTGCCAATTTTTTGTATTAAAAATTTAATAACCAGAAAATAAGATAATAATAAGGGCCTTAACATTTTTCTGTCCGGGTTAATGGTTCAATTGGCCAAGTACTATTTAGTTTTCCAAATTATGTCACATAATTATAAGTTACATAATTTATAATTAATTTAAAATAAAATATCTGAAAATCTGTATTGATGTTATATTTTCATAAATTTCATTCCAGTTTTTAAAAATTAATTTTAAGTTTAAAAAGTTTTAAAAATTTAAATTATAACATTAATATGTAGATGTAATTATTAACATAAGTAATAGTAATAAATTAAAATTTTATTAATAAACTTAAATCACCGGTAATCCGTCAGCTCCTGGAACTCCATCCCTTCCAGGGGGACCTGGTTCACCTTGGAAACCCTTTGTTTGTAAACAGTTATGGCAATTATAATAATTTATTCGATTGCAACCTATAAATAGCAACACATTATGACTAATGCAATTATTAACCTAATAAATAAAGTATTAATTATTATTATAATTATTTACCTTCGTTATGTTGTCGTAAGTGGGGCAAATGAGTCTACATTGCTCCCTTGAGTCTTGATTTTGAGGACCACCATGCTGTAAACCGTTGAAGACAATGTTTACGTAATTGACATATACATAATATACCAATGTAATTTATTAAAGAATTATTAACATAATCTATTCCAGCCTATGGGACACGTCGATGTTAAATATTGTCTTAAATTATTAATCAATATTAAAATCAATATTTGGATTATGGAATAGAATGGAACCAAAAATAGTTTCTAAATTTTTTTGATTGTTTTAATTAATTAATTAATTAATCAATAAATCATGCTATTTATAGGCAATACTTTAAACGTGGAATTTCCTTTTCGAGAATTGTTTTTTTTAAATTTTATCAATAAAAAAACATTCTATAAAAAAAAATCCCACCTCATTCTTTGTAACTTTGGGTTTCTTGAAAATGTAGAAAAATATTATATTATGTTATATTATAATTATTTAATTACAATTTATTTTATTATTTGTCACATTATTTTAAATTATATTTTAAAATATAAAAATTTAATCTGCTTTCAGGGCAAAAATGATTATACTGTAGAATTTCATTAACTAATAAAAATAAATTAAAATTGATATTTATTTCTTAATATTAATTTCCCTTTAAGTTCCTTTTAATTTCTTTGGATCTCATTTTTAATCATAAACATAAACATTAAATTTTAATATAATTTAATTCAATATATTTAAAATAAAAAAAAAAATTTAAAATGGGGATTTATTGATTTAACCTTTAATTCACCACAATTGTCTTTCGATGGTTTCAATGCATCGCAGTGAATGAAGAACCATTGTAAATCAATCTGAGGATTTAAAAAAAAATCTTTTATTTTCATTTATTTAGAATTTTTATGGAACAGAATTTAGAAAAGATTTATTTTTTTTTTACTGATTAATTTGCAAAATGGTTGGAAAAGAATTACATTCCAACTTCCGTTCTAAAATTAGAAGTACAGATGGTAATAATTCTTCTGGCGTTATTGGCGCCCATAAATAATAGTAATAATTCAATAATAACTCATAACATGAATTAAAATAATAATAATAATAACAATAATAATAATAATAATAATAATTAATACATAAATAGCATAAACATAATAATAATAATAACAATAATAATTAATAATAGCATAAATAATAGCTTAATAATAATAATAATAATAATAATAATAATAGAAAATATCAATTGAGGCCATCCTCACAGCGGCAGTTCTCTTTTTTTCGGTTGACGCGAGGACAATGTCACCAGTGGCGTCTATGCCCGCCAGTGCACTCAGTGACTTCATTCCAACTGAGCGACAATCGATCATCAACTCCACGTGTCCCTCGTGGAATCCCAGGGCGATCTTGTGGAAGTTCTGGGGACCCTGAGAGGAACGGATAGGATGATGAGTGGATGGATTGTTGGATGGACGGACGGATGTATGAATGGATGGATGAACGGACGGACGGATGGATAGATGGATAGATGGATGGACGGGCGGATGGATGGATGGATGGATGAACGGATGGAAGCTCGACGAGACGAATAAGATGATCGGACCCGCTCCAAAAATTATTTCTCGGATGATTATATCGGCAAAAATTCAGTATCCAGATGAAAAGCACGCGCAATAAAAATTTAGATTCTCCCAAAGATTCAGAGGGAGAAAGAGAGCGAGAGCGAGAGAGAGAGAGAGAGAGAGAGAGATAGAGACACACACTTTGATGCATGAGAAATTCAGTCGATTAAGAAAAAAAAAGTATTTCCCACAGTGTAAACTACAAGGTTCACAAATAAGCCTGGCCCTGACTTTATGAGGTAAAGTAATTTCTTAATCCGAGACTGATTCAATTTTTTGATTTTCGTCCGCGGATGTCTTATTTAAAAAAAAAAAACAAAACAAAATAAACTCTTTAAAAACAAGAGGATATAAACGTGGAGTGGAGTATAAAACACTCGGGACATTTTAGGTGCAAAGATAAGAATGAAAAATGTCCCATTGTTTCGAAAGTAATGGAAATGAATTACATCGCTTAGCGGCACAAAAGCGATGTTATAACCTGAGGTTTATGGATTGCTGTTTGCGTAACAATGGACTTTCATGTTTTGTGTATAATTGATTGATATTTAGGATTAAGGCTTGTGATAATAACTGCTGAATACTAAGACGAGCACTCATGGTTAGGCCTGTGGTAAGGGTTGGAGGTTAAGGTCAAAGGTCAAAGATGGGGTATATGGGTCGGTACTCCAGGGAAATAACCTTCGTTTGATTCAACTTGAAGACGATTTGTTGCATTTGTCCGTTGACTTTCATGACGTGAACTGCCAACTCGTTTTTGTTCCTTCCCCTGTTCATTTGAACTCTAAACTCCGGTGAGTTATTGGGGCCATCAATTCTGATTAGATCCCAGGCCTCCCTTGGCGTTTGGTCCAATTGCCTGACCGTGGCCACCAGTGAGAATTCCCTCGGCAGGCCATAAGGGAATATACCTCTTTAAATAGAAAGTTAAAATATAATTATAAATAAATATAGATTATAAATAAATGTCTGATTATTATTAAGCAGATTGCGTTACGTTACAAAACAAGCATGAATCAAATCTCGACGTGAGAGCGTAATGCTTCATGACCGCCAAACTATCGCCGCCGTGATCATCATCATCGCCACCGCTACAATCATCGTCGTAGTCATCATCATCACTAAGTCATCGACTCACCTGGTGGGTATACGGAGATTGGAAGCGGTGCCGATCCTGAAGGCACTCTGATGCTTGTTGGAGCCGACAATCTTTTTGATGTGCTGGTTCTCATGGAAAACCCTCCTCTCCAGCTGGAATTTCGTGATCAAATCGAAACCTGGAAGAAAAGTAGCAGATGGAAAGCTGAACAACTGGTCCGGAGTTAAATTGTGAGTCTATCGATTAATTTGAAGCGATTAAATTGGGTTAAGTTAAATAAAATGGTTACATGATGAGGATCGATTTGTTGTGATGGAAGAACTAATGATAACGTAATGAAGACGACGATGATGGTAATGATGATGATGGTGACTATACCACTCACCCAAGAATTCGTCTGTTGTGTCCCTGTGACAGACACTTGTTTCTGTCGGCACCTCATCGTAGAATGCTAAGGAAGAAATTGTCGTGATGATGATGATCATGATGTTGATAATGATGATACTTATGATGAGGAAGAGGATGTCGCTGACGGCTAGTGATCGACCGACTGAACCCCGGCCTTTTTTACCACCGGGGTCCCGGTCCCGGCCTTGTCCCGGCTTTTTAACATTCCCCGGTCCCGGTCCCGCACCGGTCGATCACTACTGACGGCAGTGATAGTAATGTTGATTTGGTTGATGAGATAGCGAGCTGATGATAATGATGATGATGATGATGATGATGACGATGGTGAAAATAGTAATTAAGTTTGCAACATTGTTTTCCATTTTCTATTCCAACGCCACAATCGAGGTTCATCAGATCAGAAAGCTTAGTCAATCATGAAAAACAATTATGCATAATAAAGACTGTTAATCATTAAGTAACATAAATAAAAAATATAATATTACGATCGGCTCGGCCGGAAGCGATGATGAGCAGGATGTTGAGGGCACAGGTCAAGGTTGAAAGGTCAGCAAACATGATGACCTGGTGAGGCAACCTATTGAAACAAAGTTAATGTTAGAATCCAATAAGATAATCACTTATTGCAACATTATTATTATTGATTATAATAATATATAATAATAACTCATAATATAATGTTAACTCAACGCGAATAAGTAATTTGCATAAATTGACATTAATATTGTTAAATAAATATCTATTTTAATTATTTACCATTGGAATGGATTGCAAAAAATATAAAAATGTATGATTATATTTAAAAAAAATATTTAATACATAAATAAAATTTATAATATATATATTAAATTAAATTAATATTTAATATAAAATATAGAAAAAAAATGCAGAAATATACATCACTGCCTAATATAATAACGCGAGGGCATTGATTCTTAAAAAGTGGCGCGAAAGTGGAGCAGATGTTTTAACATCCTGAATGCCAATAATTCATTCGATCAACGTATAACGAACGTACAATTCGGTATTTTTGAATAAAAATATCGATGAGTATTTTAAGATAATTGCAATGGGGTGGAAAGATTTGGTGAGGGATGGATGGATGGATGGATGGATGGATGGATGGGTGGATGGATGCATTGAATTGATGAGCATATGAATGGAAAGCTGCATGAACTAAAAACAACTATAACACGGCGATGATGATGATGATGTGGATGAAGGTAATAATAATAATGATGACGATAATGATGATGATGATGGTAGTTATTATGGAATGACTAATGACTAGGACTAGGACGATGATGATGACGATGGTGTTGCTAGTAAAGATGATGGTTATTACGAAACCCGTTATCGGTGCATCTCGATAGATAAGAACTCAGCACCTCACAAAGAACATGAAAGACATGAAAAGGTGCAAAACGCAATTCGTACGGTTGCAAAGTAGTCCTGGCCTCATTTCGTCAGACTCTGCATTCAGACCTCAACAACACCAACAACAACAACGAAAGTGACCGCAAAAACGAAAACAACGACGATATCGATGAGGACGACAATGCATAAATAAAATTTATAATATGTATATATTGAATTAAATTAATATTTAATATAAAATATAGAAAAAATGCAGAAAAATACATCACTGAACAACAGCAACAACAAGAAAAAGAATGATCACATGATGACGACGACTACGACGAGGACTATTTTTATGAATAAAGTAATCTTAAACATAAAGTTATTATTTATGTAGTATTGCAAAAATTGAGTACTTCAGATCAGTGTTGTGGATGTTTGCAGGATTGACTTAAACAGTGATTGATTAGATGTTTGAAGGTGACGTAATGAATTCAATCAATTAATCGATCAACCAATCAATCAACCAACCATCCATTCATTCCTTCCCAACATCATTCATCCATTCATCCATGCATCCATGCCCGGGCATTCATTCATTCATTCGTTCGTTCGTTTATTCATTCATTCTCCGATTCATTCAATCATTCATTCTCCGATTCATTCATTCATTCATTCATTCATTCTCCGATTCATTCAATCGATGGAGAAATGACATGGAATGTGGAAACATTGTTAAAAAAAGTTCTTTAAACGAATCCCCACAACCATTCTGGATTCTCGAATTCTTTTCAAAGGAGCATCTTACGTCTCGTTGTCTTCAAGTCGTTTAGCAGTGGCTGATGATGATGATGATGATGATGATGATGACGACGACGATGGATGATGATGACGGGGTTTAAAGATTTGTTCATAACGAACATGGTCAAAACTGTAAAACTAAGGCGACGACGACGGCGAGGAACTTTAGTATTTCACACATTTCATACCCCACTCTAACCCCACTCTAACCCCACCCTAACTCCACCCTACTTCCTGTCTCTGGAAATCCACGGTAAATCGTTTCAACCAATTAAAACTCGCACTTGTTCTTTTTGGCTCTTCGCCTGCAACTTATCTAAGTACCATCATTGGTCTGCTGATTCCCAAGTCTTCCAACTATTCCATAAAGTGCCAGTGAAACACGTGGAGCACGCCATCCGGTCTCGAATCAACTTCGTTGTTCTGGAAACCAGCACGGGAAGTATGGAAGCTCTCCAGTCATTAATGGTTGATTGCCTTTCCCGAGTCGAGACATTTTGTTTACGGTCTTTATTAGCAGAACACCTGTCGAAACTGGTTCAAAAAAAAAGACAAGAGGAAAAAAAAAGCGCTACATTTCTTGTAGTCACCATGTGGCTTCTGCTGGAAAGTTCAGTTTCTCCTCACTTATATATATATATAAATAAATATCTTTACCTCTGATTAACTGCCTCTACCTGTAATTAAGCTAGGTTAATAATAATAATAGCAATAATATTAATAATAATACTATTACTACATATAATAATAATAATTTCAGATAAAACGTTACAAAGTCTCCCATCAAAAGTTATTGTTTCGAGATTATCATCTTTTCTCATCACTCATCATGAGTTACTGAGATTGTCGTCTAATAGTTCGTTTCCACTCATTATCCACCTACCCACCCAACCATCCATCCATCCGTCCGTCCGTCCGTCCATCCAACCCAGTCTGCTGCCCAGTGTCAATCAAGTTTTAGTCCGACTCATGTCAACCCAACCTCATCAATCAGACTGAGACCAGTCTGAAACCCTGCACCGTTGCTTGTAATTGCAGGACATACTTAATCAGATCCCATCAAGTATTTTTTTTCTATTCAACGTTTGTTCTGTAACTTTGTTTAGTCACAAAGAACAGCTTTGAGTCTATTTATTTCAAATAATTATTTATTATTTAACGTTATTACACCTGCCATTATGAAACATTTATTTTGACCTCGAATGAGTTTGAGGACTTTTTAAGACTTGTCTAAGAGATTTGTTTTACTGTGAACGATTCAATTTATAATATAACACAGAAAAATTGATTTAAATCGATGAAAATGTTCGTGTTGTCGATGTACTGTTAAAAGTATTGGAAAATGTTGCAGCATAATGCTGCTGTTGTTGTTGCTGTTGTTGCAGAGAGATGGCAACAAACAGATGATCGGACGGTGAATCAGTATATTTAGCATGTGCAAACATCTAATTGGATTGCTACATCATATGATATCATATTATAACTCATAACGTCACATCATAACTATTTTATATTTAATACAATTTTATTATTCAATCTTGTACTTGAATGTAAAATTAGGAAACATGCTACTGAAGAATTAAATGTACACGTTATATTTTGGGTATAATATTACCACTACTAATACCACAATCACCATTAACGGCATTTATAATATTATATCCATTCCTTAATAATTCATCATTGTAACAATTTTTGAGGCCGTTTTCATAATAATATGCCGCTATGTTGATTAATTATTTTTCAACTCGACACCGTCTTGAGATTCATGAAATACGTTTCTTGGTTTGAATTTCGCGAAATTTTAAAAATGATAAAAGTTACAAAAAATTCAAGCTGAAGTTTAAGTTTACGAATATAACAGGCTAACCTAAAAGATAAAATGGCGTAGGAAATTCTTCAAGTGAGGCGTCTTTCTGGTTTCAAAGTCGATTTGCCAAACTGTTCGAAGTCTAGCAAGTTTTCAATAGGTTTCAACTTTTCCAGACGGTTTCAGTTTCAATCAGTCTCGACCTTTCAACTTGTCAACCGTCAGGCAAATCACATTCAAGCATTCGTATTCCTAAATAGGTTTATAATGTCCTGACAGAGACTTTGCAATCCTTAATAGTATCGTGGAAACTTCCAGAGCATAAATGGCATTCGATCCTCATCTCGTATCACGTTCTTATAAAGGCACGCGATGGGCTCTCGAAGATGCTTCACCGTCATTTTTTTGTGTGTGGTGCGTGTGTGGAGATAAACGTTTTTATTCTCTTAAGTTTTTATCGAAACGCGTGGAGAATTCCAAGCGTCCGTCTTATTATTTCGTTCAGAGGGATTTTATCGACGAGGTTTGTATTCATTACATTCATTAAATAATATATAATAATAATAATAATTATTATTATTATTAGACTGAGATTGAGTTTGAATATAATAATAATAATAATAATAATAATAATAATAATAATAATAATAATAATAACAATAATAATAATAATAATAATAATAATAATAATAATAATAATAATAATAATAATAATAATAATAATAATAATAATAATAATAATAATAATAATAATAATAATAATAATAATAATAATAATAATAATAATAATAATAATAATAATAATAATAATAATAATAATAATAATAATAATAATAATAATAATAATAATAATAATAATAATAATAATAATAATAATAATAATAATAATAATAATAATAATAATAATAATAATAATAATAATAATAATAATAATAATAAGCGAAGCAGTTAGTGACCCACCCTCTGCAGAGAAAATTGAAGAATTTTGGAGAGGAATTCTTGGGAATGAAATTGTGCACAACACTGAAGCAGCTTAGGTACGAGATGAGGAAATTGCATCTAGGAATGTGGTTACAGAAGAATGGAAAGAATTTACAATAAGTGAAATTCAAGAAGTTATTAAAAAATCTCCAAAGTGGAAATCCCCAGGCCCTGACAATATACAAAATTTCTGGATCAAACGTTTTACCTCTCTCCATAGTATACTTACAATAGCTTTTAATGATTTGATTAATAACCCAGAAAATATACCATCCTGGCTAACCTCCGGTATAACTTTTCTCCTCTCAAAAGGTGCAAACCAAAACAATCCCAAAATTTACCGACCTATAACCTGTCTTTCCACTTTGTATAAATTGCTTACATCTGCAATATCAAACCGGCTATATACACACCTTGATAATAATAACGTCCTCCCTATAGAACAGAAAGGCTGTCAACGAGGGTCAAGAGGTTGTAAAGACCAGTTGCTTATAAACAAGATGATTGTAGGCACTACCAAAAGAATGAAGAGGAATTTAGCAATGACATGGATTGATTATAAGAAGGCATTCGATAGTGTCCCTCATTCTTGGATTTTGGCGTCAATGAAGATGTATGGAGCCCTGCTAGAATCACCAGTTTCATGGAATGCTCGATGAAAGAATGGAAAACCGAACTTATGCTGTGTCATCAGTTGGGTTGCATAAAAACCAATAGAATAAGCATTAAGAGAGGAATCTTCAATAGGTGACTCTCTCTTATCCCTCCTTTTCCGTTTGGCTTTAGTACCCTTATCAAATATGCTAGTTCGAATAAAAAAAAATGATTTTTAAATGTTTAATATTATTTAAACATAATAACAAAACAAATAGCATTTATTCATGGACAAATGCCATTTTGAAAATTACATTTTAAGCTTTAAAATTGAGTAAAGATACATTAACACCCCAGTTTTATTTTTAACTTTTTAAATATAAAGATAGAAAAGTTTTGTTTTCAGTGAAGGCCAACGGTTGTAAGAAAGTATTTTTGGTTAAAATTTTTCCACTCCAAGAAACGGCCTTGGAGTATCACAAAAATCTTCCAACAGGTTCAACCCCAAATGATGGAGCGCCTGCTTAGTGCACCTGTTAGGCACCTAATCGGACCGGTTCTAAACAGCTGGTCACGTCATGTAATTAAAAAATATTTACTGGATGGAATACTAAATAATTTTACTCACAATGCAGCTCATCAATAATTACAAATAAAATCAATAAGTTTCTAAATTATTATCAATTTATTATCAATTAAATCAATTACTAAGAACTTTCAAGGCTTTTCCTTAGCTTTGATTTGCCGCTCTACCGCGTTAAAAGCAAACGTTAAGGCATAAAAATCCGACTGTTATAACCTAAAATCAAAAAGTGATATTATAACATTAAAATATGGCTTATCAAGCCGAAGTATATGCAATTTTGTAATTTAAGACTTACGAAACACATGTGAGGTATAGCTCACATAAGTTTGAAAGTAGCTTAAAAGTGTCATAGATGTGCATTTAGATATAATTTAGGAATTGAAAAGGTCACAAAAAGGAAGTGTTGCAGACCCCAAGTCTCCATGGCTTATCGGATGAAAGTGTTCGATGTTGAAAACTGAATCTGTCATCAAAACAAGATGTATTGCATAGTATTATATTACATTAGTATTAATAGTTGTATTGTATTGTATTTAGCCGATCTACATTTATTTAGCGCCCCACGACCTGTGAAAATCCTTGGGGATGCAAAGTGGGCATGGAATATGACACATAACGACTGCTATCCGATCGGCCAACCTCGTCATTCTGTAATTAAATTGTACTTTTAAAATATTACGCGGCAATATCGAATAATAATATTATTATTAATTAATAATAAGAATAAGTATTAATCATTAATTATTAAATAATAATCGTGTAATAAGTGCAAAGGTTGGAGAATAGTTGTGCGATCGAATTGCAACTCTATTCCTTATTGTCGATGACGTCAACAGACTTTCAATCGACTGCATTTTTTTGTGTTTTTGTTGTTGTTGTTCTTTAAGAACATTCTTAGACTGAAATAATATTCCAAGCATTTCCTGAATTCCTTCCTAAATGTCACTCGTTGGAAAATTTAAAAAAAAATCCATTTGATGGATGAGAAAGCTATGCTAAAAATGCTACAACATTGCTCCTCATTTTACAATTTTGTAATGTAAGTTGTGAATTATTATTATTATTATTATTATTATTATTATTTATATTATTATTATTATTGTCTCCGATGTAATAGTTTCAATAAATCTTAATAGCTCTATTGAGTCTTTTGTCTCTATTGAGACAAACTAACCTAAAAACCTTTGTAAAGCAGAAAACTAAATATATTATCACGATCAAGAATAACATCAAAACTAATCACTTTACGGAAGTGACATAGGTTTTAAGCTGCACAATGTACGGAAAGTGCTAATAAATTACTCGAAAGAGGATGTTAACATCGGAAGCAGAAGAAAACGTTTATTTCTGTTAACCAGAGTGTTCTAGAAGCTTTCGAATAAATGTAAATAATAAATAAAATAAAATAAAATAATAAATAAATAATATAATAAAAACAGACGGTCTAATATCGATATACGTTCAGTCACTCCCGAGTAAATTTCCAAACTTTAGAAAAGTAAACGCAAATCAAAGAAATCATCATAAAACGTGTTGCTCATCAGTCGCATTTTTCCGTCTGGCAATAAACATTGCTAGAATTAATCTGGCAGACTGCCCGGTCTTTCAAGGACGCCTCGGTCTTCGGCAGGGCGTCGGGGCTGCTGTTGCCAGACTCCGTTCCGGAATCACGGAGAGCCTGAACCGCCGTCAGTATCTGGAGGGTATTGCTGGAGTTTCTCAGGTTCTGGTCGGAATTTTTGCCGGCCATGGATTTGGCATCGGAGTTTTGTGAATCGGCCTTTTTGGTTGTAGGTGGAGTCAACATTCTAGAAGGTTGAAGACGGACTTCACTACCATTGAGCGGAAAAGAGGTTCTTGCAAGCAGCGGGGTATGACTTCGTACATTACTCGTACCCGTATTGACGGATTTGGAATGAGGGTCGCAGAATGATCTTTGACCTTCAGCTGAGCCAAACGATCTGTTTTGGTCAACAGCCTTCGAAAGAGGATTGGCCTGTCTTTTCTTCCATCTACTGCCACCTGGAGAGACGTCCGGTGAATTTCCTTTGCTACTTCCGCTTTCACACAAGCGACCAAATGTCTTGTCTGGAATAACCTGAAATCTCTGTTTGATATGAATGTCGTCTTGATAGTTGTGCATCCTCTCTTGCACGATTTCTGGCTTATCCACTTTCCAGACACGTATGGCTCTCCAGTTTGCCCTGCTGGACTTCTGTGCTCTGACTGCCTCGAATCCCAGTACTTCTCCGACCTGGAAATGATTCCTCAAGTCATCTACGTTTCCGAGCATAATGGACATGTCGAAAAAGACATGGTCGTGATTTCCGAGGTCGATGATGCCCCACTTTTTCTGGACGCAGAAGACTGTGCCCTCGCCGAGGTTCTTGTTGACAGGACGATGGAGATCGACCAGCATGCTGTCCAGTTCCGACCTCATCTGCTTGACCAGTCGATCCATGGCCATCTGAACATCTGTCTCGAAGTTTTTCATGATCGAAACCAATCTGTCCGAGTTTTTGTACTTTTTCGAAAAGTACTCAGCTTCAGGCCACGCTAGATTTTGTCCTATGCAGTTGAATAAACCCGGCGTGGCCAGATAGGAAGGGGGTAGTCTGCTCTGAGAGGGTTTTAAAGGCTTCGGAAGATCTTCAGCAATGGCATCGCATTCGTCAAGAGAATGAGATCTCGGAATCATAGAAGAAATGCCGTCTGCCTTACAGCCAGACGACTGCTCCAGACTTTTGGACAATCGTTCGCAACCAGGAGAATGATTCTTTGACCTTTCGTTTCTCTCTATCAGTTTGATATGATCTCCTTGAACGTTGAAGTGCGTCGGGTATCTGGAAATCAATTCCTTGAAGCTATTGACTGATTTCACAGCCGCAGATTTTACGCTGGACATGGCACTGATGAGATTAGCTATGGAGTCGCTCTTCTCTTGTTTCAGTTCCAAGTCTTTGCAGATTTTCGTCACAAGCTCAGAATCAGAGGTGAGTTCTGGCAGGCTGTTTCGTCTTAATTCTGTCAGATGGGACCTAAATAATCATAAAAATATTAATTTTAAAAATTTATTGTTTTTAATTCTGACTAAAAGTGAATTTAATTTGAATTAGCAGCAAATTAGTGTCAACAATTTAATCAAAAGCTGATATGAGCAGTTGATTAATTTTAAATATAATATTAGTTAAGTTCAATATAATCTGACAACGATTCAGTTCAAATTGCCAATACCTTTCTCCAAAAATAAAAATAAATATAAAAGAGGAAACTCCTAAAGACCAAAGTCATTCACAAAAGTCTCAAAGATATCTCAAGTCTCAAATAAAAGTCTCCCGTAAAGTTGTTGGCCAGCAATCATTTATTCCCACGTTCAAATTGTCCCACTCGTCAGACGAAGATGTCAAAACTTTTACGTCAAAGCATTTCTTATTAATAGTGAGCGAAAGCTGAAAATCTTTTTAAACGTTCAGCAGAAAAGAGGTAGTGATTCAATCGCGTTAAAAAGGAGAAACAGGCAGAACGTGGAACTTAGGAGCATGAGAAAATAAATTGGATGCGCTTGTATTGAAACATAGCGTAACTGGAAAGGGATGCCAATTCCATCCGTGGAAAAATTACCCCCGGCATTTAGTGTCTCTGGAAGTTGTTTCTCTTATGAATCTGTAGAATCAGAAAATGTATTCAGGCTTGTAAAAGGATTGCAAAGAATCTCCGAACTTCGCAGACAAAGTGACCATCTCATAACAAGACGAGGGATTATGGAAATCTTCTGAGCGCAAATAATGTGTTCTCACACAGCCCTTTTTTTGGCCAATTACTTTAGGACCTTAGCTCATTCGATGATTAATAATAATAATAATAATAATAATAATAATAATAATAATCCAAAAATATTAATATTATGACTAGTGAGAATTGTTTACAAAAAAAAAGCATTATGCAAACATCACGACTTGTTGGGGTATTTTTAAACTCGAGCTTCTGATTGGAAAATAATGATTTTATTATTATGATTATTATTACTATTTATTATAATTATTATTGCTATTATTATTGTTATTTTGCCGTTTTTTCTTCTAGTAAACAATCAGATCGGTCCCATTGTAAATCCCTGTGCTTCTACGTAAAAGACCCAGGGTCTCAAGAATGGGCGTCTAGCATTGAAATCTCGGAAGCCTAATAATCTCTTCGTTCCAAGGAATCTCGATATCGAAACTCTTGGATGGTGAACAGCGAGTAACCAAAGCTCTTCTTAGACGTGCGTCAATTAACTCAATTTATGACAGCTACCCTGGCTTAAGTATTTTTATCTCGTTTGGCAGGTGCTAGAATCGAACTCATACAGTGAGACTCAGTGCCATAGTAAGCCTTAATGGTTGAGATGTAAACAAAATCCAAACACATAAATAAACTGCATAAATTTAGCAAAAATTAAGTTTACTATTAGATTAAGAATTAAAAATGATTAAACAGATTCAAATTCTACAGGTGAGCCAGAATAGCGACAGATCTTCTCAAAAGAGAAATGGATTTCAACAACTTTTCAATATAATAAAATAACATAATACCAAGCAATACAACGCAGCACAATGATACAAGTCGAAGTTGTCGTATTCAAAATAAAAATGAGACACGATTCGATCAAGAAATCAACAGCTGCGTCACGAAAACGATACAAAAAGGCACGGTCATGGATCAAGGGACGTCCATCACTGTCAGAAAAGCTTTGTTTGTCTCAGAAGCAGATGCAATGGTCTGAGCCAAAGAACCTCAACCAGTAATGAATAACATTTACGAACATTCGTCCAAAATGCTTTAGGTATTACGTTACAGTAAATGGTTTACAGTACAGGCACATTAAAGCGAGCAAAAATTAAACAGATTAAATTTAAAATATGAAAATATGACCATTCAGAGATCTTATTAATAGCAACATGAGATCATTGTTTGTTACAAGTTATTTGGTTTTAATAGTATTTTTAATAATAATAATTTTAAATTATTAACATTAATTTAATAATATAAAATATTTTTTTTTATAATATTCTTTGATAACACGTTTTTATAACACTCTTAAACAATTTCTTTAACAAACAAATATAATGAATTAATCATAAAATAGTTAAATGAGAGGACTTCCCCTTTGAAGATGTATATAGTAATTATTAATTTTACAAAAAAGCAATAAATAATAAATATCTAATTATGATGATGCAATTCATAATAATAGCTTTGATTACAATAACATATTACAATATTAGTGGAAAATATTGTTTCAGCCATGGCTATTTAATATGTAAAATTACATTTCCGATATTATTATTTATATAATATAATATAATATAATATAATATAATATAATATAATATAATATAATATAATATAATATAATATAATATAATATAATATAATATAATATAATATAATATAATATAATATAATATAATATAATATAATATAATATAATATAATATAATATAATATAATATAATATAATATAATATAATATAATATAATATAATTATAAAATGTAATATTTATAATAATAGTCGGTAACAGTAATATTTGTCAACGTCAGTCATGACGAGGCACTGGCAAGTCTCCCACAAAAGGCTAATTGTCGGATAGGATGAAAGATAGGATGAAAGAAAGAAAGAAAACGAATGACATGTCAAAGGACATCAGTTGCCTGTTCTTCTCTTGGTGACAAAAAATTTATTTATTTTTTCCTTCTTATAAAGCGTCATACGTCAGCGGTTTATTATTATTATTATTATTATTATTATTATTTTATTTATTTTTTAACCTCACCATGAAGGCAAAACTAAATTAACTTTTGGTCTAGAATTATTTATTAATTATAAAAATAAGAAATGACATTACATTGTGTTATGATTAATATTATTATTATTATTATTAATATTGCTATCGCCATTATTATAATTATTATATTCGTTATTGTTATTATTACTATTACTATTATTATTACATTGAGTTTTAAAAAAATTATGGGGTTTGACAGCTTCAAGAGTTGAAGGTGTGACGAACTGATTGAAAGACAATCCTTTTATCCGTTTGTTTTGTAATCCTACGATGTGATGCGAGAGACTACGTGAGAAAATGTCCTTCTCAGACTATTTCCGGTTAACCATTATCATTTCTTGGAGATTATGAGCGAGAAACTGGATTAAATATTAAAAATGTCTTTGAATTAAGTAATAATAATAACCGTAATAATAATAATAATAATAACAACAATAATAAAATTTTGTAAAAGTGTCTAATAAAAAAGTAATTTATTGAAAAATATAAATTATTATTCAAAAATATTATTCAGAAAAGCAGGCGACATTGCATTTGATAAAATCAAGTTCTTTGTTGAGTTGAAAAGGAGATCTTATTATTAATCTGAATTTGCAAAATATATTTTAAACGTAACTCTGCAACATTTCAAACTCAACAGAAAGTAAATCACAGTTAGCAGATTCGTAATTTGAAAATACATTGAAAATAATTAATTATATAAAATAATTGTTCTGGTATACTGAAATATTTGGTTAATTGGGGTGGTTAGTCACTTAAATGAGATAACTGCTAAAAAATGTCAATAACAAATTGTACGATAGTTATAATTATGGATAAAAGAATCCAGCATAATATCCGGATGGATAATTACTAATATAACCATAATAGTTACTAATATAACCGTAATAGTTACTAATATTGGTTATATTAATAAATGATTTGTAATTTTTATAAGCGATTGCCTAAAAATTGGACAAATTAAAATCTTTTTAATATAATTTCCCAACCCAACAATTGCGTCTCTGAATATATTTAGACTTGAAGGTGACCTTCAAAATTGTTTGTTGATAACTTTCTAATTCCAAGAATTCCAAGACTTTCTAATTTCTGCGAAATTTCAACAAAGCCATCTATTGGTCCCAACAAAGCAATTTATTGCTTCCGACAAAGCAATTCATTGTTTGCGACAAAGCAGCTTATTGCGTTATTTCAGAGCAGCCCATTGAATGCATGGTTGTTGACTTCTCAGTTTGAATTCAAAAGATTCAAATTTTCTGACAATTCTTTCAGATTTACTAAGAAACTTAAATCAACTGACTAAATAAATAAATAAATAATAATAATTTTAATAATAAGAGTAATAATAATAATAATAATAATGATAATAATAATAATAATAATAATAATAATAATAATAATAATAATAATAATAATAATAATAATAATAATAATAATAATAATAATAATAACAATAATAATAATAATAATGATAATAATAATAACAATACCAATAATATTTTTATAAATAAATCAAATCTATAAGTGCTATCCTTGATTATAAATTATTATAAAACATGCAGCAAATGTAATCCATGTCATGATACAGTTTAGTGCTTATTTTTAATACAATTTTAATCACAAAATTATAACTTAATTGAATTATTTCTCTAATAATATTTACTTTCAACATATCAATAATTATTATCTGATTATTAATTCATATTGTTAGCAAATTGATGGCAATAATTATTGCCAATAATGGTAACAGATGTTATTGTAAGTTATTATAAGTTAACATAACATAACATGTTAAATTATATATTAATTATTTATTATATAGTAACAAATGCAGTGTGTAATAACATGTATAGTTACACACTCAATGCTTAATTTTTTGAAAATATTTTGCTTATATATAATAACAATAATAAAAAAATTACTCGTTAAAAATGATTTATCATGGATTTATCATGGATTTATCATTAATAAAAATAACAAACCTATTGGTTAGGAGAGGCTTTGCATGAGGCATGGTTTTAGTGTTGACGAAAAGAACATTGCCGTTCAATTTGAACATCTCTGAGGACCTGATGAGTTCCTTCAGTTTCCTTTCGTTCGCTTCTGCCCTGTCGTTGATCTTCGTGTTGCTGTTGCCGCAACTGCTGCATCCGCTACTGTCGCTACTGCAGCTGCTGGTCCGCTTCCCGATTCTGTTGCTGCTGTTGTTGTTGATATTGTTGCTAATGCTGCCGCCGGTTTCGCTCCTCTTATCGTCAATGTCTGGAAACAGTTGTCCGAACTTTTTGTCGCAGGATCTTGCAGCTTCTCTGATGGTGAGGTAGCCTCCGTTGCTCTTAGCAACCTCGTAGATGAAGGAGCGGACAGACTCCACATCCATTTTGTTGTTGCTGTTATTGCTGCTGTTGTTGTTCGTAAAGTGGAGCGTTGACGGCTCGAGCTACACCTCCGACTACACTAAGACTCGTCGTTGACGTAGATTTCTGAGTTGCTTTGAATAAAAGGCACGATTGTTCACTGAAGTTTGGAAGTTTAACGTTTTGAGTTTTTATTTTCTTTCTCAAAAAGTGTTCGTGAAAACGCAGACGACAAAGAAAGAGAGAGAGATTGGTGCCTAGTGTATGCACTTTTATGTCAGTTGTTGACAGCCTAACAATGCCCAGGCTGTCCTCAGTGATTCCGACGATGACAAAGATCAACAACTGGATTCTTTGTTCTAGAAATAAGGTTCGTCTCATTCCCCTGTGGAAAGGAATCAGTCCGGTGCTTAGAATCAGGACTGAGCCGATACCAGATGACTCGTTTAAATTTAAAAATTATAAAAGAAAACAAAACAAATAACCCACTTCTGAATTTTCATTTCTGGCACAGCTATTCTACACTGGAGAGTTTTATCTAAATTTAAATTGGAAATTTCTGTGATAAATATTTATCACATTTACAAAATAACAATCATGCTATTAGTGCAAGTCCCAGAAAAACGAGGTCTTGGCGTGGCAGCTTCCATCCACGCTTCAGCGATTTCTCGGACAATCATCGTTATCATCATCATCATCCACAAGTTTAATCATGTTTGAGTCATGCTACAACCAATGATTAAATAGTTTAAAATGCCATGTAAAAAATGAGGATTAAAAATTAACTATCAGTAACTCATCATGACATTAAGTACAAATATGGGTTCTTCGCATCTCCATTAACACAATCGCCAATGGACCTTTTAAGATATTCTATTATTATTATTATTATTGTTATTATTATTATTACACTTTTTAACTTATCAGCATTTCCATATACGTATTAGCATCACCACCATCATCATCATCCAAGTCATCATAATCATCACGGTCACAGGCTTAGTCACAACGTAGTCACAGTCACATGCTTTATTTTTGATCACAAACAAGCAAAGGTAACATCCTATGATGCATATTAATGGTATGCCACGTCTGAAATAATTAAAATAATAATTTTTTTATTATATGTTTATTAATGTTGATAAAATTTATTTCAATGTGTAAGGCTACCAAAATGAAACTACTACGACTACTAGTAGTACTACTACTACTAATAATAATATTAATAATAATAATAATAATATAAATATAAATGATAATATATATAAAAATAATAATTGTGAAAATAATTGTAATTTAAAAAAATTACAAATCTGTCGGATGTAACGGATTGATAAAAATTATAAAATAAATGTCTCAAACAAATTCACAAGAAAATGTTTTAAACAATTGAATAAACATTTCCCACGTTCTGCGTAAATTCATCCTTCTTCATCATCACGAGATTTTACCAGAAAATAATTTTTAAAGTTCAAAATTTAAAAAAAAAAAACAAAATTATTTTGATTTGTTGACAATTAAATATGAATTATTAAAAAGTAATTGTTTCTTTAATCCAATCATAAATGAATTGAAATCTCCGGCTTGTCCGAAATTGATTATTATTGTCAAAAGAACTTTTACCAAATTTATTATCATATTTTTAAGGTCGATAACTCAAGAATAAATCAAATATTAATATGGCGGCCATATTTTAGGATAGTATTTTCTGATATATAGTATATATATATATATATGAATAGTATTTCGTGTTAGACGAGGCAGAAATGGAGGGCCATGAATATTTCAAAAAGAACAGATTTTTATTTAAAATTTTTAAAAACAAATCTTCAGTTCGTCATTGATTCATTAATACATATTAATCGAATTCGTCGTCATCATCATCATCACCATATTCGTCGTCATCATCGTCGTCGTCGTCATCGTTGTTATCAACGTCACCATCATCAACACACCAGGCATCATAATTTAATAATAATAATATTCATAATTTAAGGACCTTTCACTTGGCAGTCGAATTATAAAATGCCATCCCTTATGAATCAGTTAGTCTGCGTACTGTAACCTGATAATCTACATAATCATGTAAATATTGTAACAACCATCAGCTGATGAAATGGGGTCTGTGACCCTTTTTCACTACTCTCCTTAGGCTTGGATTTTAAAAATAAAGACTGGATATAGACTATCTATGGATAATTTTGACATTAATTTGTTTACAACAAATATCCTCTAATTTTATGGAACTAAATAACAAATAAATAAATGACGAACTAATGCTGGTAAAATTGCTTCAAATTCTGTTCTTGGAACGAACTTCAGTAATCTTTCGAACAATGAATTGGCTGCCATATTTTACTGCTCCTTTGTTGTTGTTGTTGATGATGATGATGATATTTTATTTTTACCGGATTACTATTGTAGTTGTGAAATATTTATGACGTACTCGGCATTACGATAGTAAAATTTTTGAATGAATTATGATAATGACCAATGTTATGCTGTCAACAATCTATTTATAAACAAATAATAATAATAACAATAATAATAAAAGGAGGAAGAAGAAGAAGGATACCGATGAATGTTTAAAATATTATCAAAATATTAAATATAAAATATTAAGGCTGATTAAGACAAAAATGTCAATTACATAAATAAAATCGTCCTGTAATTTATTTGGTCATACCAGTAAAATTATAAAAAAAAAAAACTTTGACTCCTAATGGATTTAATTTCACTTCCCACCAAGATCTATAAGATTTAGTTCGATAATAACATCTTCAAATAACATTTGGGTGACCTAGTTCTATAATAATATCTTCCAATATCATTTTAGGTGACCTAGTTCCATAATAATATCTTCCAATATCATTTTAGGTGACCTAGTTCAATAATAAATTCGGAAGTCCGAGAAAACCCGGTCATCAACACGATAGAAGATGACGAATAATCGCAAAAAATAAATGGCAGTGAACAGGACATTTAAAATTGCTTGGTTCATTCGTGAAGTTAACACGAGAATTATTATTAATTCTAGTCATAATAATATAATTCTATTAACACAATTACAATCAAAAGTTGAATCTAAACGAAACGAAAGTAGATTTAATTGGAATTTCCATCTTAATTAAATTTAAATCGACATCGCTTTTGGCAAGGTTTATATTAATATAATTTATATTCAACGATTAATTGATCCGAAAACGTGTTCTATTTCATTTGCCAAACGAAATAGAGATGTTAAGAGGAATAAAAGATTAATTAATTAATTATAATTAATTAATTATTAATTTCTAAAATAAAAATTAATTAATTAATTTATAAAATAAAAATTAATTAATTAATTTCTAAAATAAAAATTAATTAATTAATTTCTAAAATAAAAATTAATTAATTAATTTCTAAAATAAAAATTAATTAATTAATTTCTAAAATAAAAATTAATTAATTAATTTCTAAAATAAAAATTAATTAATTAATTTCTAAAATAAAAATAAATAAATAAATTAATTAATTTGAATTAATTAATTTATTACTTTATATTTAGTATCTTTTAGTTGTACCTTGACTGTTTCATCTTTGGGTGTCATATCGCAGCGATCAGCACCACAACAAACTTCCACATAAAATTCCAATTCTTTAACCTACTATTATATCCAAAAAGATGGCCTACAATAGAAAATCTGGCGGCAAAAAATTCGTATTGACAAACCCTTCTGCCCACGTACATCGTTCACAACTCGATCATGGTGTCTTAAACAGGGTGAACATATCCAGCTTAATCTCGTTCGATCACATTTTCGTCCAAAAGATTGACGCACAGTACGAGACCAATTTGAAGAAGGTCGATTCCATGGATTTGCGTTTCGGATCATTCCGGTATCCAAAGCCTATACCCAAGCCGGTCCAGCCGAATACGTTGTGCGTTGTAAAGCATGATGGAAGATTCTATAGGGCTCTGACAGTAGACGTTGACATGTTTTCAAGTCTCGTCGTATTTGTCGACTTCGGAGGAATCAAACGATACGACAACACCGAGTTGTACATGTCTCTCCCGGAATTCTTGGATTTTCCATTCATGGCCATCGAGTGTATCATTGAAGCGGTATCGATATCCAACGATGACGGTCCCTTCGTAAGGATGCCGATGTATTCCAACTGCCACTTATTGCATGGGGAGCATTACGTTCGGACAATGTTTGAAGACATTTACGGCTTTGTGCATGTCGAGCTTTGCATAAAGTATAGAAACTAATTTTTTAGGTTGCAGCGAAAGTTATTCTGTCATAATTCTATAGTTTTTTTATATATTAGAAATAAATTGTTTAAAAAAAAATAATCCTCGTTTTTAATTTGAAAAACACAAATCATGGTGTCATCTCGGGAGCGCTGAGATGGATATCAGGTGTTAATTCAATTGGTTCAAAGCAATACCCTGCTTATTTAAATTTATGAGAATATTTCAAATGCATCACACGATGCACATCATTTTAAAATTCCAGATTTCTTCTAGATTTTATCAAATGCGTGTAACAATAATCATATCAACACGAACAAGGCCTTGAAACCATGTAGAAACTGTAAAATCACGTTGAACCGATCAATAGAATGTTAAATATTTTGTTAGATTATAAATTAATAATTTGTAAAAAAAACCTCTTAAATACTTTTAGCAGAAGATCATTTCAAAGTTAAATATGTTGTTAATAACTTCAGGACTTAATAGCACAAAAATTATTTTGATGACACATAAATATTGATAACAATATAATTAATGTTAATTTTATTTGGAGCATTAAGTACTATTTGGAGTTGTGATCACTAGTTAATTGGATTGCGGAGCATGGGTCGTCCCTGTCACTGGGTCAATAACCATTCCAACAAGAGCTGGTCCGACCAAACTTTTACATAGAAGGATCAGTTAATGAGGGTTAGGGCTGGGGCTGGACTTAAGTAGACATTTTCAGACTGAAAAGTAATATTTTAAAAGGATATTTTACTACTAAAAACTATTCATCTATTAAATTATTTATATCATTGTGAATATATTTAAAGTTATTCACAAACATTAATGGAAATATATTTTAAAACAAAGGAAAGTTAGGCAATCATTTATGATTCATACCGAACTCATTTTCAACACGTTGTCATCGATCGAATAAAATCAATTCTCAATTTTAAATTCAGAGGTCAGCAGTTCGTATGTTCAAGGGATGGTTTAATCAATATTTGAGTGTTAGTCATCAGATACGAAAAACAACTCTAAAAAATCTGCAATTTTTTAGCCATAATAAATATATCAATATTAAAATAATAATAATAATAATAATAATAATAATGATAATAATATAAAAACTAAATAATTATAGTCAAAAATACAAAAGAAATTATTGTTATCCGTCATACAAAATAATTGTAATGTCTCTTAGCATTTGAATAACGATACAAAATGGTGGAGACAAGGAATTAAATGAAATTCGACAATTTGCATAGACATTTCTGAAGAAATGCAAAGTTCTAAGACTTGATTAACTGAAATAATAATAATAATAATAATAATAATAATAATAATAATAATAATAATAATAATAATAATAATAATAATAATAATAATAACAATAGTAATAATAATAATAATATGTGATGATATGATTTTTAACTGCATCCAGATAATAATAATAATAATAATAATAATAATAATAATAATAATAATAATAATAATAATAGTAATAATAATAATAATAATAATAATAATAATAATAAAAGTAAACTCAGTCCGTGATAATATTGACAATGGTAATGATGATGGAGTTGACGACCGTGAACATGACATTTACTATGACCATGGTGGTGACCATGATGGAATTGCCGAGGGTGATGATGATGATGATAATAGTAGTAATTATGATGATATGTCCATAATTGGTTCTTCAGAAGCAGCCTCAAATAATTAGATATAATGACAACACATAAACTTTGATTTATATGTTTATTTATAATTTAATTATTCTATAAATAATAATTTCAAATGTTATAATTATTAGTCATAATTATTCAAAGTTTAAATTAATTACTATTGCAGTTCGATTAGTTTCTATTTTAAGAACTCAGACTGAATTGAATGATATCGATTGAAAATAATTAATTTCCACGTGTGCAGAGAAGAACAAGTCCGGGAAATGTATAAAAGGAAGGAAGGTTTGAAACAAGAACATGGACTCAGTGAAGAGGTTAAGTGAAGTTAACTGATTCATTTATCCCGACAGGGATTAGTAAGCCTAGCAATGTTGCTATTTTTAAACTAATGTTACTATTTTATTCCTCACAGAGATGTCTGTAAAACGCCTCTGCACGGGTCTGTTCCTGTTCTCCACGTTCTTCTGGGTCAGTTCAGCTGTTGGAGATGGCAACGAGAAAACGTGGGTTTCACGTGTGAAGGAAACAAATGAAAATGGATGATGGAGATGGGGACGACGATGACGAAGACGACGACGCCAACTACGCCGATGAAGACGACGACGCCAATGACGTCGACGAAGATGACGACGACGATGATGATGGAAGAATGGCAATGAGGAGGACACCATAAATGACATTTAAATTTTTTTCGTTGCAGATCTCATGTTGTCGTGACCAGCAGTGTTATCGTCCCCAACAACGAATTTGCCGTCTTCATTCAAGTGGATCATCCGATGCTCACCCAGGAAAAAGATCCGAGCTTGATGGTCAGCGTTGAAATTCAGGATCTGCTTACCTTCCAGAGCATTTGGACACTTGATCTGAAGCAGAATGTGACATGTCAGTACTTGGTGACATCTTCAAGAAGAAAGAAATCATTTGCTTAAACAGACTTTTCTATTTAAATGCTTATAGCCATTATTGTCATTTTTATAATTTTAATTATTTTTATTCCTCCAGCTGTGCATTCAAGGACCTTCCAAGTCATGGTGAGAAACGAGAAATCATCAGTTTTCAACCGGTTTAATGAATTTAATTTTATTTTTTTCAGATTCCTTCGGACCAGAAACTGCTGAAGAAGAACTACAAAGTCATGCTCAAGTCAAAAGGCCTGGTCACGTTCGACTACGAAGTGTTCCTGCCAGTGAAATGGAAGAGCATCCTCATAACGATCACATCGGACAAACTTCGCTACAAGCCTGGAGAAACAGGTTACTTTGAATGAAACCCGTTTATTTAGCACGATTTTCTTAGCATCAGAGGATGACTTTGTTACAAGCTGGTTTTCGAACACGGCACTCTGCGACTTTTATCTTACTTAGGAATCACTTTAACATTTTTATTAATTGTTGTATGTTATAGTAAGTGGGTACGTGCCATCTAATTAAGGACTACTTTGGGAATCGGAGATACTAAACTGTTTTGTTACCAAGAGTATGCCATTGCACTAGCCTCAAAAATATTCTGAATATTATCGTTATAATATAATATAATTATAGATCTTGCTTGCGTCGATGACGAGATGCCTAGGTAGACTGCGATGGCGTGAGGATCAGAGTGGTTGATGGTTTCTTCTTGGTGGTTTTGGCACTGCATCCTCTTGGGAGCGTTCCTCTACTATCGACTTGCCTCTGTCGAATGGCCAACACCAATCCCTTTGTCCTGCTGACTTCTATTTAGAAGTGGTCATTCCTTACCACCTGAATGCCTCTTCCTTCTTGACACGGGACTTCTACTGTTTCTCCTCCTATCATCATATTTGTCGGATCTGCATCTGTCATGGCTTCCTGACATGGCTGCCATCTACATTGCCACGTTCTTGGCCAGTGTGACTACTGCAGCAATCCTCTGCTTCCTCCTCCTCCTGTTTACTGAATGAATCGCCCTGCTCATGGACTGACTAAGATCCCCTTGATCTTGGAACTCTGCTCGTCCACCTATTGCCTATTAAAACAACACTGCCATCTGCGCTGACCTTGCACAACATGACTTCTTCTTGGGCCTCGCCCACTACATCTATGTGGAGCATCTTTTTCCACTTCTTCCTTTTTCCACCGCAGTGGACAGGAGTAGGTCCAGCCACAGTGCTGACCTTGCTCATACCGAGGATTTTTGTAAGGAAAGAGGACAGATTTTCCTGATCGTCCCTCTCTTTCCTTTCGCTCCCCACAAGCCTTCCTCTGTTTTCCCCCTGCTCTTCCCAAACATTTTGTTCAGAACTTCCACCATTTTGGAACATCTTGATTATTGTCAACCATCGTTCTTGATCTCTTTGTTCCTTTTTTTTTCGCGCCCTTTTTTCTCTCTCTGGTTCTTTTCTATCTGATAGGTCAGGTACTTCATGAACGAATCAGCTGTCAGTGGTTCTTGAGCGTTAGACATCCTCGTCGACAATGTCGAATCTTATATTACTTGCTATTATCGTAATAAACTTAGGTAATAATAAATTCTTACGATATTATTACATTATCCACAACATTAATAAAATTGTTTTTTTTTTAATTGCAGTTGAATTGCTTATTTTGGCTCTCCGTCACGATTTGAAACCATTTTCTGGACCGTTGAACATAACAATTTATATGGATTTCTTGGTGAATACCAAGTTTTGTTCTACTGACGAGTTACCTATGGATGACACTGTTTTTTTTATTTTTAGGATTCAAGGCAACTTTTTAGATGGGGTGAAGAAATTCCAAACAACGGTTTGTAGCCTTTAGATATAAATTTAATTATATTGATGACATTTTGTATAAATTTTAGGAGTTATTAGAAAGTCGTATCGACTTCCGTTGGTGCAGAAGCCAGGAAAACTAATCATCTCCGTTGAGAATCATGTTAGTTGATAACTTATAATCGGCTTGTTTTAAATATTTTACATGTTTCTATTTTATTTTTGCAGGACCAAGTTGTAAACCAGACCATCCATGTCGAAGAGAGAGGTATTTTAAGAGAAGAAAGTATCATTTAATCTTTACATTAATACATGGTCTTTTTCCAGATTTTAAAGCCTTCAAGGTCCAGTTACTGGCACCAAAATATCAGGACTTTATAGAGTATCCTTTCATTCTGAATGAGAATTTCAGCATCTCAATTTTGTCTAAGTGAGTCCAAAGTTGTGACGTTTGCTGCGAGTTGACGCTTGGCAAATTAGTTATTTAACTCCTTTTCAATTTCAGTCACTTCTCGGGAGCACCACTGCACGGAAGAGCTGATGTGATAGTAAGAATTCAACCGGACAGAAATTGGGTTCACTTTGGATCGGTTGATGTCAGGGATATTTATTGCAACATCATTTTTTTGGTAATAATAACAATTTGATAAAAATTTCGCTTCAGATTCCACAAGGGTATGCAGAAGTTTCAATTATTCCAGATCAACTGAAGAAACTCATACAATCGCAAGGCAACGAAGTGCTTGTGGGCAGGACACTGGTAGTCTCAGTTCGAGTCTTTGAACTCCCCTCACCTATCCGCCGCACCCAAGTTTTGAGAGAGAGGGTTATCGGTCAGGAAGAGGAAGTACAAACAACGTTTCTACCCAAAAACAGTGACGTGACCTTTCACTGGTTCACTCCAAAAGCGTTCAAACCTGGTCAGCTCTTTGTGGGTTATGTAAGTGATTGAGCAGTTACTGTTGAGAATGTTATTAATGATAAACTGTTACAATCCTAGTAATAATAAATTTACTTAGTAATATTCAGTTTTTAATTTAAATTTAAAAATTATTTTTTATTTCTGCACTTGCAGTTAGAATTAAGAGCTGTGAAAGAAATTGATTTCGAATCAAACGTCGGAAAACGTGTTGAGGTGGAGATGTTCAACGCGTCTGGGCATCATCATACTCCCATAAGGGTCCCCATGGCTCCAAACAGTATAAGTCAATTTGACTTCAGAGTGCCTTCCGATGTCGTCAGGATTAATCTTAGAGTAAGAATGACAGACTACGTGAAATAAATAAAATTTTAATTGATAATTACAATAATATTAACATTGTCATTTCACCAGATACCTCCAGTGTATTACGCTAACGAAGAGTCTGAAAAAGAAAAAGAGCTACCAAGCTTAGAAGTTCAGCCCTTCAACACGAAGGAAGAAAACAATCTTTCAATTCAGATTTTGCTCGATCAGGAACCTATGGTTAAGGTACACTATACAAGTTCGTGACGAAAATCAGATGCTTTAAAAACACTAACATTAAATTCTTTTTTCTTAAATTCAGATCGGTCATTCCTTGAAAGTGAAAATCGAAAGTACTTTCCCTACTGAAAGACTGACATATAACGTTAGTTGATTTGAAGACATCGTATTGTGCAAGATACATTGCTATTCATATAGAAATTTTTTTCATTTCACCAGGTTGTCAGTGAGGCACTGCTGGTTCTTTCTGGAGAAATATTTTCGCCCAAACCAAAGACTATTCATCAATTCTCAATGAATATTCCGCGAAATGTTTCTCACAAGATGTCAACCTCTCGCCTCGTCGTTTGGACTAAAACCCCAGGACACGAAATCGTGGCCGACAGCATCCTCTTCGTCGTCGATCACGAAGAGGAGAATCAAAAAGTCGGTCGTTTTATGAATACTTGAACAACGTCGTTCTTCAAATTTAAAGTTGAACCCTTCATTTTATTCAGGTAAAAGTCCGGTTGTCATCCCCCTATGTCAACATCGGGGGACAGCTCGAGGTGACCGTGGAAGCAGAGCCACATTCTGAAGTTAGAGCGTTCGTCCTGGAAGATATGCCGGCATTTGATTCAAACCATTCAGAAGTTTCAAAAAAAATTGCAAGTTTTTCTTAAATAATATTTTTGGTAAACCATGTTCACAAAGTAATTTATTAATATTGATATTAATTTAATTACAGGGGCTTGAGAAAATCAAGAGGAAGATGATGAGATTGAAGAATACTTACGTCAGTTATTTGCTGAAAAGCAGTTGCCACGACTGCAAAACAATTCCTGCTTCCAGCATCGATCCTGCCAACATTTTTGAAGTTGTTCAAATTTTTGTCCTTTTTAACTTATAATGAAGCATTAATTAAAACTTATTTTTCTTTTCAGGAATCGGAGGCTCTTATTTTCACGGATGCTAAATTTTACCAAGGTTTCAAGAAATTTTATGACCACTTGTTACTTTCAATCATCATTATTTCATATATTTGACAAATATTATCTCAATTTCCAGCTCAAGTGCAGCTAGAACTCATGAACAACGGCACTTGGGGAAGTCTCGAAAGCCAGTTAGATTCTCTTGACAGCTTAAATCCCGCATTCTGGAGAGCCTTTACAATGAAGTTAGTAAACATAATATTTTTATATTTATTTATTTGTAATTTATTTTTTTAAATTTCAAGTTCCACTGGAAAGGCCTCCTTCATGTATGACAGTTTCTACAAGGCAGGAGTATACACATTGTCTGCCATCGCCATCACTCCCGGTAACAAAGTTGTCGTTTCTGAAGAACCCACACAGGCATAAACACATTTATTATTGAGATAATTATCTTTGATATTTATTATTAGTGATTATTATTATGCAGGTTGTGGTTGGGTCTAGAATTATCGGTTCCATCAGTCATCCTGAACAGATTACAAGAGGCGAAGAGTTTTTGGTAGAAGTGACTATTTTCAACAATAGCACGCTAGAATCAGAGGTAAATCAACATCACTAACGTCCTTCGTTCAATCTTCAAACACCCTAACACTTTTTTTTCCACAGGTTAACGGTAGTATAGCTGATAACGTTGGAATGAAGCTTCTGTGTCAAGAATCTAACATACAAAATGTAAAGGTGAATGTAAGGACAGATAATAATATTGTGGTGTTCGCGGTCATATTCATTCAATAAAATTTTGTTTCAGATTGGCCCTATGCAGGAAGCAAAAGTTCAGTTCTTTGTAAAATCCACAATCGAGGCTTCGAAAGAATTAGACATCGAGGTAAATCTTCAAAGTCACATCATTCAACAACATTTGGAGTCCACAGTTCGAGTCACAGTAAGTTTCCAATGCTTTAGAAATGAGAAATCAGTTTTTAATTAAATTTTCATTTTATTTCAGTTCGAAGGGATGGAGGTGCAAGACAAAAAGACGTGGGTGTTGGACAATTTCCAAGGAAACGAACACCTAGAAATTGATGTCAAACAACCGATCAAGAAAGCCATTATCAACACAGAGCAAGCAGAAGTTAAGATTTATGGTAACGAATTGGAAACATTTAAAAACAGCGCCGAACTCTTTAGAAATACTCTTACAAATGTGATTCCTCTTAGGTGATCTGTTGGGGCCTGTCATCGAGAGAGTGTGTCGGGAAGGTCAGAGACCCTCGTTGCTCGAGGACAGAACCAAACTGAACTTCATTCAAACCCTTCAAGTCATCAGACATCTTGCCAACAACTCGATTTTCGAGAGTGTTCCGAAGACTGGCGGATCGATCGTGGAGAGGGAGGATATCAATGGCTCCTTTAATGTACACGTTCACAGAGAGAAATGCATCAAATCTGGACTGGAGTGTAGGATTAATTTGCCATTATATTTCCACGAGAAAAATTATGGAATAATATTTTTTTGATGAATATTTTCAGCTATTCAGAACTTGCTGAACAAGCAGTTTCACGATGGTTCCTATTCATTTCATCACGGGTCGGCTGGTTACTTGTGGTGAGTTTGGCGATTGTATCAATGTGATGTAAATATGTCAAGGCTATTTTCTGTTGCAGGTTGACATCGATGATGCTGGATTCCATGGTCGACTTGGCAGAAGTTCAGCCTCGCTACAAGGATGAAGCAGGAAGAGCAACCAGATGGCTGATGAGCAGACAGAAGAAGGATGGATCGTACGTGGAGGAGAAAGGAGTTCTCTCTCTAAGAGTAACTATTACTAAACTAAATTAATTATTGTTTATATATTTAATGCGTAATAATTCACTTTATATTTCAAGGTCCACAACTTGAAGGACATTCCACTGACGGCCCAAGTCATGAGCAGTCTCATCAGAGCCAAAGAACACCTGCCTGTAAGTTTTGGACGCGTGTCACATTCATCTTGTCTGATGTCATCATGTTGTGTGACCTCACCGAACTCATGTATTTTGTTTTTAGCTGGAGACACAAGACGTGAAGTTGATCGAAGCTTCAGTTTCAAAATCGACGAAATTTTTGGAGGAAGCACTTGCGACCAAAGAAGTGATCGACGACTCTTACCTCCTGGCCATTGGATCTTACGCTTTGGTGTTGGCACGCAGTGAAAACGTTCACGAGGTTCTCGAGAAGAGAGACAAGCTTGTCATCGAAGAAGGTTGACAGTCATTCTAACGATGTTTGCTTGTTTTATCTGCACATTTTGTTTTATTTTTTTTAACCACAGATGGTACACTTCACTGGAGAGTGGCTGAATACGATGACAATTCGTCCTTGAGCATCGAAGCCACAGCTTATGTCGCACTGACGCACCTGGAAATGGGAGGACTTCACGAATCAAGGCCAATCATCAACTGGTTGATTTCCCAGATGACCTACGAAGGAGCATTCGTCTATGTCGAGGTTGGATTTCATAGAAAATAAAAATTTAACCAAAATATTTCATGTGAATTTTTTTCAGGACACATCCATTGCACTGAGGGCTCTGACAGTGTACAGTCGTCTGCTTCAGGAGCATTATGGTCACCAATCAATCAACGTGGACGTGGAACTAACTGCATCGAACGACAAAAAGACTGCTCTGAAAATTGTTCACCCTCTGTTTGCTGGCTCCGTTTCTTTCGATGCAAGCGACTATGGCATATTTTTCATTATTTCTTTGGAATATTAAACTTTTTTCATATTTCAGCATACCAACATGAGTCTGGGCTGTCCTCTGAAAATTGAAACATCTGGCAGTGGACTAATACTGATTCAGGTGATTATCAGAACATAAACTTGACAATTATGAGGACATTAATTACTTAACCCATTAACTCTTCTATTTCTCTTCACTAGAGTATCACAAGGTACAACACGGTCATTCCATCCGAAAACTCTGTCGGGGTCAGTTTGAGTGTGGATACCAAAAATGTTGATGGCCACCTTGAATTGAAAGTCTGCACGGGGTTAAAAATTTGCTCACATTTTTTTTTGAACTTGCACCCTGGATGAACAGGCATCAATTTTTGCTTCGCAATTAAGTTGAACTGACGTCTTATGTTATTTGTTTCAACAGGTCACTGAAGCACTTTGAAAGTGGATTCTCGGTAGTTGAAGTACCATTCTTGAGTAGCTACGAATTTGACCTGAGGAGGAACAAGCAAAGGAACGACAAAGTGGAGTCCTACCAGATCTTCGCAGACGATCGCACCGCTTGGATTATCATTGACAAGGTCAAAATATTTGTTTCAACATCACATTATTATTAAATTCCACTAATATTTCTAACATTATTTTGCTTTATTTTTTATTTGCAGCTGTCCCCCGAACCGCTGTGCCTGGATTTGGAGTTTGACCAGGTGAACATTATTGGCCACCGTCAACCAAGACCCATCAGGAGTTATGCTCTCATCGAACCATGTTAGTTCATGGTCAATTCTTAGATAATTAATTAATTTTAATTTAATCAAATTATTTTTATTTTCTAGCCAAGGCAGCAGTAAAACCTTATGCAGATGTCAACAAGGAAGGTGAAGACAAGGTGTGCCCTTGATGAACGAAAGGTGAGCTTTTAACACCTGCATAACGAATGTCAAACTGAATTTTAAAATTAATTAACTCATGTGAATTTTTTTTTAAATTTCAGGTCCTCGGACTCATGGACATCGAGCGAACTACTTTCCCAGCGCAAGTTCCAAAAAGTTCAGAGAAATTTCAGTTAAATGACATTCGAAATTTCTTTTAGTTGAATTCCTTTGAAATAAACCCATTGTCGCAATCTGAACACTGTTTCCACTTGAAACCTAATATAACTTCTCTAACACAATTATCGGAAGAAAAACAATTTATCTTATCTTTCGTGAGATTCATAAGCAACGTAATTCAATAATAAATTTATGGTGGGAGATGAGCAAAAATTATTTACTGGCTTAAATAAGGTTTCGACCTTCTCAAAATGAGTCCTTTAACAATCCTGAATTTCCTTACTCCTGTTTTCTTCCTACTTCCAAAAATAAATCAGAAAACCTTTCTAAGTGTCGGAAAAGATGCAGAATGGCAAGCTATTCCATTGATATTTCATTTCCCCAAATGAATAATTCTTATTTCAGTGGAGCGCAGTTGTTAATAAAGTGAAGACAAAGCCGCATATGACTTCAAATGTTTATTAATAATACTAATTTTAATAGCCAGACATGATTGATTCTAATTTCTAAATTATCGTTAAGATTTTTGTTAGTTATTCTCATCATCAGTCATCAACAGTTAAATAAGCTCACAATTTTGTGATAAATTTTAACAATTTTTCCAATGAACTTTGAAAGTATGAATTTTTTGTTTGGAAATTCTAAATAATGCATTAGAATATTAAAACAATAATTTCCAGAATAATATTAATAATTAAAATATGAAATTGTCTTCAAAATCGAATTTTTAAATCGAGAGTTATATAAAAATGTTATGGGTGTTTTCTAATAATGTTCGATGTAATGGGTTAAAATCGCTTTCAATTTATGCACTATTTAAATAAAACTATAAAAAAAAACAAATTACTAGATGCTGATTATATTTCTTGAGAGTAGTAAAAAACAATCCAAGAATTTAAATCAGAATGAAGTATTTTAGAACAATATCCTTAAACAATTGGATCAGCCCATGAACACTTTTCTTCAATTCCAAGGTTGAAATTGCCTCCAGTTCCGTTCCTGTACTTGCTGGTCACAATACGGAACCATCCATCCTCACCCTGTTTAAAAAGCAGTTGACTTATACGTTATGCACATTAATAGAGAAATCATTGTAAATTTTCTTACACTAATGAGAAATTAATTAAATTATTTAAAAATTTCATAAGGGGGCTGATAATATTAATAATAATAATAAGGGTTCGAAATCCTCCAACTTACCCATGGGGTTCCCCAGGAATTCCTTCCGATCCAGTACTCGACTCCATTCTCATCAACTCCCCATCCAACCACGGAAATGGCATGGTAGAACTATGCAATTGAAAATAAATATTAAAACAATACAGAGGAAATTAATATTAAAAGAAATGAAAAGTTTATCAACAATCAAGTAATTATGGCAAAAAGTGTTTACTTAGCACAAGCTTATGCATGCCTCAAGAAAATCGATTGCTTGATTAGTATAAATTATACTCACGCGTGTCTTTATGTAGTCCTCCTCAAAGACTCCTCCTTCGTAAAGTATCAATTTTGGCGTGACTCTCACTACACAGCTGAATAAAAATATAAAGAATGAATGATATGCTAATTAATCAATTACCTCCATACCGTTAATGTGAATAATATTTATGTATTTGAATTAGCATGTGAAACTCATTAAGAACAAGTATTGGACTCTAAGGTTTCCACGAAAAATTGATTTTTGTTATTTAGTTTAATTATATCGACCAGGATGAATTTGCCAATCAGGACTCACGCGATTGGCCCTCTGGTGAGGATTTCCTTCATCATATTGTCTCTTCCTGCAATCGATCCGTACTCACTGACCTTCCACTTTTTATAGTTCTCGACAGCCCAACACGTGCCATTATGATCGCAGTCACCGCATTGGTTGAATGGAGTGCATTCTAAAATTGAAATGAAGTCATATGAGTTAGTCTTGGACATTATAACCAAGTCACAGACAAAAAAAAAAGAATCATACCAATACAAATGGTAGGTGCAAAAATTTGACTCACTCTGATCTATACCTTGGTAGTTGTTACAAGATTCGTCTGGAATGCCATCTTCGTAGGCATATCGATATACTGCAAGGGGGCCTCCACCAGAGCAACTACCAGCTTTACCGCAAGCGAGTACATTTTGGGGGGACAGGTACACCAGGTATACCACTTCTTTTTATGTTGATACGGTCAGCCAGGGCACTTGTGGTAGCCATAGCCCAGCATGATCCACATCCTGATTTTGAGGTTAACAACGTGTTATTCATCATGATTGGTTTCGTTATGGTGACAAAATTAAAAAAGTTCACTTGGAAAGACTTGCTTTTTGGGATGTGCTGGTTTCTAATCGGTGTCATGCAACTGGTTTTAGTAGCGATAGCCCAGCAAGATCCACAATCTGATTTTGAGGTTAATAATGTCTTACTCATCATTTAGGATTATTATGATGACATGAAAATCGAAATAATGAATTGAAAAGACTTACATTGAGGTATGTGCTGGTTTCTAATAGGAGTCATGCAATTGGTTTTAGTAGCGTTTCTCCAATCCCAGCTCTTTGGTATTTCGACATTTTTCAACTCCCAAATTCTCGGCTGATGTCTACAATTAGTTTAACGTTTGTTATGATTAGCTTTACTTCTTCATTTTTCGCGAGGCACTTTAGTGAAAGATGATTCAAAAAATATTGGCACATACTTGACGTATTTTCTCTCTTCCAAGTCAGGTTTATAACATCCTTGAGCTGATAAAGCCAACAGAAGAACGTTCAGCACTGCCAACAGTTTGATCATTTTGTCTGCATGAATCACCTTTAAAGGTAGAACTTATGACTATTAATAAAGAAATAAAATAATATCAGCTTTTTCATTGAAATGACTCACTTGACTCGAAAGTAAAACCGTAACAAAGTTCTTGACTTCCATTTATAAGTAACCACCATGTGATCAATTTGCATAACGTCTTTAGATTTTATAATTGCCTTCATAGTGACATTTTAAATTAATCTAAAATAAAAAACAATGAGTTCTCGATAATCATAATTTGCTAGAGCTTAAAATCAAACAATTATTTTCTATTGGATGATTTCAATCTAATATTAAGCGAGCATCATATAGTAGTTATTATTTGTTTAAATGTAATAATTTCGGTGTAGAATAATGTTGGATCCTTGGATTATTGCATTGGTGTCAGGAGTGGGATTTAGAGTTAAAGGGTATCCAAGAATAACTAAGGTAGAGGCTTGATTTGTTGAAAAGTGAAGGATGTCGTTGTACTTGGATGAGTTGTACATGCCTCGATTGAGACAAGAATTGAGAGATCGAGGTCTGGATTGGAAATGCACGAAAGCTGAGATACGGGAGCGACTTGGGTCATGGCTGACCCGGGAGAATGGCCATGACCCGGAGGAATACGAATTCGACGATCCATTTGATAAAAAAATGGAGAAATTTAGTGATTTTATGAAAAAGGCCAGAGATGATTTGAGGAGGTGTGTTAGGGGCGATTTGAAAAGCATAGCGGTTCCGTGTCAGGATGCGAGGTTGGTTTCGGATGAAAACTCTACCGAGAAGAGTTCTGATGGTTTTTTTGAGGGGAGCAAAGAGATACTTCCATGCTGCGAGGAACTCTGCAAAAATGGTCATCGAAGAACAAATCATAACCGTTGTTCATTATATTCAATCTTAGAATGCACTCCATTCAATCAATGCGGAGATTGCGATTATAATGGCACGTGTTGGGCTGTCGAGAACTATAAAAGGTGGAAGGTCAGTGAGCACGGACAGGTTTCAGGAAGAGACAATATGATGAAGGAAATCCTCACCAGAGGGCCAATCGCGTGAGTCCTGAGTGGCAAATTCATCCTAGTCGAATATAATTAATGTAAATAATCAAAACCAAATTTTCGTGGAAACCTTAGAGTCCAATACTTGTTCTTAATGAGTTTCACATGCTAAGTCCAATACATAAATATTGTTGGATCCCTGACATTAATTAATTAATTAAATAATTAATTAATTAAGTTTAGTTAAATATTCAGAATCTTTTATTTCAAAGTCGTATCTAGCGATTCGGGTCATTAGGCAGTTCCGTCGGGACAAGCAATCGACCAAATCGTCCAGCCGTATTTGCCATTAGTTAAATCCAATAAAGATACCCTTACGTTAATTAATTCATCAGACCCCGGGTTACAACAATATTATTAACATTAAAGTTATAGAGGTAATTGATTAATTAGCATATCATTCATTCATTGAATTTTTCTTCAGTTGTGCAGTGAGAGTCACGGTAAAATTGATACTTTACGAAGGAGGAGTCTTTGAGGAGGACTACATTAAGCCAGATGTGAGTTTAAATTATGCAAATCAAACTATTGTTATTCTAGAGGCATGCATAAGCTTGTGATAAGTAAACAATTTTTGCCATAATTACTTGATTGTTGATAAACATTTCATTTCTTTTAATATTAATTTCCTCTGTATTGTTTTAATATTTATTTTCAATTGCATAGTTCTACCATGCCATTTCCGTGGTTGGATGGGGAGTTGATGAAAATGGAGTCGAGTACTGGATCGGAAGAAATTCCTGGGGAACCCCATGGGTAAATTGGAGGATTTCCATCCAACCATTATTAATATTAATATTATCAGCCCCCTTCAAGGAATTTTTAAATAATTTAATTAATTTCTCATTAGTGCAAGAAAATTTACAATGATTTCTCTATTAATATGCATAATATATAAGTTAACTTTTATAAACAGGGTGAGGATGGATGGTTCCGCATTGTGACCAGCAAGTACAAGAACGGAACTGGAGGCAATTTCAACCTTGGAATTGAAGAAAAGTGTTCATGGGCTGATCCAATTGTTTAAGGATATTGTTCTAAAAATACTTCCTTCTGATTTAAATTCTTGGATTCTTTTTTACTACTCTCAAGAAATATAATCAGCATCTAGTAATTTGTTTTTTTTTATAGTTTTATATAAATAGTGCATAAATTGAAAGCGATTTTAGTAACCAATTACATCGAACATTATTAGAAAACACCCATAATTTTTTTATAACTCTCGATTTAAAAATTCGATTTTGAAGACAATTTCATATTTTGATTATTAATATTATTCTGGAAATTATTGTTATAATATTTTAATGTATTAATTTAGAATTTCCGAAACAAAAAATTAATACTTTTAAAGTTCATTGGAAAATTGTTAAAATTAATCACAAAATTGTGAGGTTATTTAGCTGATGATGTGGATAACTAACAAAAATCATAACAATATTTTAGAAATTAGAATCAATCAATTTTGTCTGATTAATTATGTGGCTATTAATTAAGATGATATTAATAAAATTAGTATTATTAATAAACATACGAAGTCACATGCGGCTTTGTCATCACTCTATTAACAACTGCGGTCCACTGAAATAAGAATTATTAACTTGGGGAAATGAAATATCAATGGAATAGCTTGCCATTCTGCATCTTTTCCGACACTTAGAAAGGTTTTTCTGATTTATTTTTGGAAGTAGGAAGGTTAAGGATATTTGTTAAAGGACTCATTTTGAGAGAGTTGTTATTTAATTTAACATCTAACTAATATTAATTATTGCTCATATTAAGTTCTATTACTTAGCAAATGCAATTAATTTGTCCCAAATAGACCAGGTTTGGCCTTATGTAGTTCACCTCGAATGTGCGGTCTTTTTATGATTTTTATGCGCAATTTTACCTGCAGCGAAACGATGTTTGGAAAACCTATGTTCAACAATTTGATCATTTTGTCTGCATGAATAATGAATCAACTTTTAAGGTTGTACTTAAAATTACTAATAGCAAGATAATGGAGAGCACAAATATCAGCCTCTTCAGTAATTAAAATTACTCACTTGACTCGAAAGTAAAACCGTAACAAAGTTCTTGACTTCCATTTATAAGTAACCACCACGTGGCCAATTTCCATAATGTCTTTAAGTATTAATTTAAGTAAAATTCGAACCTCCTGACAAAACAGCTGGGGGAGCACATGACGAATGCAATTGGCCAAATGAACACCAATATGAATAAGATGTTGGAGGCATTTTCAACAACAATTCAGGTCATGATGTCGCAAATAACCAAAACGTTGACTGAAGCTCTGAATGAGATGACTAAAACGTTTCTGACCAGGATGGAGACTCTCGAACAGTCATTTGTATCTCGTGCCCCCAGCGTGGATTTGACAGAGATCAAGAATGTCTTGTGGAACGCCGAAAAAGAAAGAGTTGAGAAGAGCAGGCGCTCAACAAATGTTATTGTTTCCGGCTTACCAGCTCAGCCAACACTCGACGATACCAAATTTGTACATAACTTCATCGAGCAGAATCTCACTGTGAAGCCTGCCATCACAAATATACGTCGTTTTGGGAAAGATCCTACTAATTCTAAGCTCTGTATCACTCTCTCGAACTCTGAGGCAGTAAGAGACTTGATCTCGTCTTCTAGAATTCTCAGAATTTCCCAAGATGCTGCCGTCAGAAAAGTATTCATGAACTATGACTTGACGCCCAGCGAAGCTGAAGCGGCCTACCAGAAAAGATGCCAGAGAAGACTGAAAACCGCTCAGAGTGGCTCAACAAAGGCATCCGCAACCGAGACACAACCAACCTCTCAGCCCTTTCGGAAATGAACCAAAATCATGGGCCTCCACAAATACCAGAAGCCTAATCAGCAAAAGAGAAGAACTATCTTTGTTTTTGAAAAGCCACAACCTAGAAGTTTTTGGTTTGGTTGAAACTTGGTTGGACAGCGAACCCGATGGCTTACTTCTGTTAAAAGAATATCAGGCTTTTCGTTGCGACAGGGGCTCTCGGGGTGGAGGTGTTGCTCTACTTGTAAAGAAAAATCTTAAAGTTAGACAAATACCCATACCGTTGGAGTACAAATCCATTGAAATCGTTTGTGTTGATATTCTTACGTGTTGTTCAACTTGCCGAGTTATTACCTATTACAGACCAACCGGGTTCAATTCAAATTCCGTTGAGTATGCCAAAAGAAGTGTCCACTGTTTGGACTATCTGTGCAGGAGTACTGGACTGGTATGCGTCATGGGAGATTTCAACCTTCCGTGTGTCAACTGGCAAAACCACTCCCACCCCAACAATGAAATCTATAATACATTTATCAACCTATTTGACGAGATGGGACTTCACCAATTTGTCCAGTCACCAACGCGACAATCTAACATCTTAGACCTGCTCTTCTCCAATGATTCATGTTTCATATCAGACATCAGGATAATGCCACCAATCTCCCAGAGCGACCATAACACCATTGTCTTCAAAGTGAATCTTCCAACCCAACCAGTCACAATTCATAACCTGAGATACAGACACTTAACTAAATCAGCCTATGAAAATCTAGACAGCTACCTTTGCAACATAAATTGGAATGAGTTGTTCCAATACTGCTTCTCTGTTGATGACTGTTGGAGAGTGTTTACAGATATTGTTAGCAACGGCATCAATAGCATCGCTCCCGAACGTGTCAAACTCGGCACCACTATAAAATCACTCAAGCCTTCCTACCCCAGCTTCATTCTAAAGGCTCAAAAACTAAAGCTTAAAGCCTTTCGCAAGTGGCATCAAAGCAAAAGAAGCGAAGACAAAATTATTTTCAACGCTTTCTCCAAAAAACTCAAGAAAGTCATAGATGAACACCACGAAATCCAGGAAAGCAGGCTGGCACTGACCGGCAATTTAGGACAGTTTTACCGCTTCATCAACAACAAACTTTCAGCACATAACCCAGTGCAAGAGTTAAAAGCCCAAGATGGACTCTACACATCAGATCCAGATAAAATAGTAAATATTTTCAATAGATACTTTTGCAGTGTTTTCACAATCGATGATGTAATATGCCATACTATGTCTCCACGCACCAGCAAAAAAATTGATCAATTAATGTTCACTCCTGATCGCACATACCAGACACTCCGCAAGCTCAAACCGTCCCTCTCATCTGGTCCGGATGGAATCACTAACACTCTCCTCAGAAACTGCGCTGCTGGTCTCTGTTTGCCACTCTCCCATATCTTCAACTTCTCCTTCAATATGCACGAATTACCCCTTGATTGGAGATCTGCCCATGTAACCCCCGTACACAAAAAAGGGGCCACTTCTGATCCTGGTAACTACCGACCAATATCGCTCACATCCTCCTGCTGTCGAGCAATGGAACGGATGATCAACAAAGACATCTTAAACTACCTTCAAGCTAACAACCTCATATCACCTGAACAGCATGGCTTTTTAAATTCCAGATCTACGTGCTCCAACCTGATTGAATGTACATATGATTGGTCGGCATCAATGAACCAGGGAACAGACATAATATACTTTGACTTTAGAAAAGCCTTCGACTCGGTGTCTCACCTAAAGCTACTATCTAAACTTCAGGCCTATGGCATCTCAGGCAATCTACTTTTATGGCTTGAAGCTTTCTTATCCAACCGAACCCAGGCAGTAAAAATTAATGGCCACCTTTCCAATGAAATGGACGTGATTGGTGGCGTGCCTCAGGGGAGTGTGCTTGGACCTACACTTTTCCTTATATACATTAACGATGTTACCGATACGCTTAACGATAACTACGTCAAATCAAAACTATTTGCTGACGATATCAAACTGTACTCAGCATCACCACTCACTCAAAGTTCCACCCTGCAGTCTGCTATTAATAAGTTGGTGTCATGGAGCAACAGGTGGCAACTACAGCTTGCTCCGGAGAAATGCATCCAAATCTCTGTCAGGTCAGCTCGTACCAGGACTCCACCCAGACATTATACAATTGCATCACAAACAGTACCTCTATTAGAAACTACCCGGGATCTCGGAGTCCTCATCGACGACAAACTTACTTACAAGGCACACATCAGCAATATTGTCCACAAAGCATTTGTGAGGTTACGTTTGATTTCCAAATGCTTTCGCACCAGGAACAAAAACATTTTAACCAAAGCATACTGCTCCTTCGTCCGGCCGATTCTCGAATACTGCTCCCCAATATGGAACCCACACACCAAACAGCTTAAAACGAAAATAGAAAAGGTGCAAAAATATTTCACAAGAATGATTCCTGGTCTCAGAGCTCTGCCCTACCCTAACAGACTAAAACAACTCGGACTCAAAACACTCGAACATCGTCGCCTCATCTGTGACTTATGCCTGTGCTACAAAATAATCCACGGCCATACTATATGCAAGATTCCAGAGTTCCCTACATTTCTAGCTTCCAGAACCCGTGGTCATCCCCTTCGTCTACGCCAAGAGAAGTGTCTCACCAGTCACAGGCAGAACTTTTTCACCAACCGGATCATCAAGCCCTGGAACTCCTTACCCCTTGATATAATAAACTCCTCAACTTTATCCCGATTTAAATCCTGCATCTCGACTACTGACTTTAACAAATACCTATCAATTTAAGCTTGCTTCTGCACTTTATTTACGCACAATCTGCTGTACTTATTCAAATTTGTGTTAGTGGTCATTGGATGACCCTTCAATTTGTTGAGAAATAAATAAATAAAATAAATAAATATTATAATTGCCTTCGTAGTGACAATTTAAATTAATCATGATTCTAAATAAAATCAATGACTGTACGACTCAAATCTTTGACTTGAATCTTTTGTGAAGATGGCAAATAATTAAAATTGAAATAACAATTTATTCATAATGAGATAAATATAAAATTAATCATAATTTGCTAGAGCTTAAATTCAAACAATTATTTTCTATTGAATGATTACAATCTAATATTAAGCGAGCATCATGTAGTAATTATTATTTGTTTAAATGTAATCATTTCGGTGTAGAATAATAAGATAACATTATAATAAATCTGTTACAATATTATTATGATTCAATGTAATCCTAACATTACGATTAAAACTCGAATAGTGCACTTAATCGATTCAATTTCATCTCTTCAAATAAGGTATATTAAATTTGTAAGCTATTTTAATAAATTCAGGTTTTCAATAAGTTTGTCGTATGAGAAATATAACTAACATTACGTTTTGAAAGTTATACTACAAATGAGGCGTAACACATAGATCAGATGATACACTTAAAATGTTCTCATACATTCAAATAAGCAGGGTATTACTTTGAACCAATTGAATTAACATCTGATACCTATTTCGTAAAATTTCCAAAAAAACATAATTTTTATTTTTAAAAATGTTCGAAAATTTATAGTAAAACGATGATGCTGATATTGGGTAAAGTTGGTCTTTAAGTTTTGTTCATTCCAACGTGGATTACCTTTTTTTGAAAGATGAAAACTTTAAAATGTCACTACGAAGGCAAATGAAACTTAAAGACATTATGCAAATTGGTCACATGCTGGTTACTTATAAATGGAAGACAAGAACTTTGTTACGGTTTTACTTTCGTGTCAAGTGAGTAATTTCAATGAATAAGTTGATATTCCTTTATTTCGTTAATAATAGTTATAAGTTCTACCTTCAAACTTGATTCATTGTTCATGCAGACAAAATGATCAAACTGTTGGCTGTGCTGAACGTTCTTGTGTTAGCTTTGTCAGCTCAAGGATGTTATAAACCTAACTTACAAGAGAGAAAACACGTCAAGTATGTGCCAACGTTTTTTGAATCACCTTTCATTAAACTGCCCGGCGAAAAATGAAGAAGTAAAGCTAATCATAACTAACGTTACACCAATTGCAGACTCCAACCAAGAATTTGGGAATTGGAAAATGTCGAAATACCAAAGAGCTGGGATTGGAGAAACGCTACTAAAACCAATTGCATGACTCCTATTAGAAACCAGCACATACCTCAATGTAAGTCTTTTCAATTCATCATTTCAATTTTCATGTCATCATAATAATCCTAAGTGATGATTAAGACATTGTTATCCTCAAAATCAGATTGTGGCTCTTGCTGGGCTATGGCTGCCACAAGTTCCCTGGCTGACCGTATCAACATAAAAAGAAATGGTATCTGGCCACTGGTGTATCTGTCCCCCCAAAATGTAATCGCTTGCGGTAACGCTGGTGGTTGCGATGGTGGAGAGCCGAGTTTAGTATTTGAATATGCCCAACGGGACGGCATTCCAGACGAATCTTGTAACAACTACCAAGGTGTAGAGCAGGGTGAGTCAGATTTTTGCACCTACCATTTTTGTTAGTTGATTCTTTTTTTGTCTATGACTTGGATATAATAATTAATTCACATGAGTTATTTTCAATCTTAGAATGCACTCCGTTCAATCAATGCGGAGACTGCGGTCATAATGGCACGTGTTGGGCTGTCGAAAACTATAAAAGGTGGAAGGTCAGTGAGTTAGGAGAGATATCGGGAAGAGACAATATGATGAAGGAAATCCTCACCAGAGGGCCAATCGCGTGAGTCCTGAGTGGCAAAATCATCCTGGTCGATATAATTAAACTAAATAACAAAAATCAAATTTTCGTGGAAACCTTAGAGTCCAATACTTGTTCTTAATGATTTTCACATGCTAATTCAAATACATAAATATTATTAACATCAACGGTGTGGAGGTAATTGATTAATTAGCTTATCATTCGTTCTTTAAATTTTTCTTCAGTTGCGTAGTGAGGATCACGGTAAAATTGATACTTTACGAAGGAGGAGTCTTTGAGGAGGACTACATAAAGCCAGATGTGAGTTTAAATTATGCAAATCAAGCTATCGATTTTCTAGAGGCATGCATATGCTGGGGCTAAGTGTTTTACTTTTTGCCATATGCTAATTATTTGATGGTTGATAAACTCTGCATTACCTTTGATAATAATTTCCTCTGTGTTGTTTCAATATTTATTTTCAATACGCAGTTCTACCATGTCATTTCCGTAGTTGGATGGGGTGTTGATGAGAATGGAGTCGAGTACTGGATCGGAAGGAATTCATGGGGAACCTCATGGGTAAGTTGGATGATTTCCAGCCACTGTTATTATTTATATTATTAAGTATCCCTTAACAAATTTATAAGCAACCTGTTGTAATTAGACTAATTTCTCATCACTGCAAGAATATATACAATTATTTCTCTATTAATATGCATAATATTGTAATAACCTCGGAGTCCTCAAACTAATTATGAAAGTTCAGGTTTATTGAATGTGTTCAGATGGGTTGGAAGATATTCAATGCCTAATTGTCCAGATTTTGGAATCTTTTATTTCTCTCACTCTCCTTTCTAGATTGCGTGATTTGTCGAGTTTCATAACCAAACCTAACCAAAGACTCCGAATACTACCCTGAACATTAATTAACTATTAATTTAATTAATTGTCCATATAATTTTAATAAATTCATTGAGCATCTAAATTCACGGTTATAACAATGTATAAGTCAACTGCTTTTTAAACAGGGTGAGGATGGATGGTTCCGTATTGTGACCAGCAAGTACAGGAACGGAACTGGAGGCAATTTCAACCTTGGAATTGAAGATGAGTGTTCATGGGCTGATCCAATTGTTTAAGGATATTGTTCTAAAAATACTTCCTTCTGATTTAAATTCCTGAGTTGTTTTTACTATTCCTAAAAAAATGAGTAAATTAATTAAAATTAGCACATAGTAATAGGTTTTTTATTATATTATATTTTTCATTAAATAGTGCATAAATTGAAAGTGATATTAGTAGCCAATTACAGCAAAAATTAAAAAAAAACACTCCATATTTTTGTAATAACTTTCAAATAAAAAATTCGATTTGAAGACAATTTAACATTTTGAATATTAATATTATTCTGGAAAGTATTGTTTTATTATGCATTAATTTAGAAACAAAAAATACTTTCAAAGTTCATTGAAAAAATTGTTAAAATTAATTACAAAATTGTGAGGATATTTAGCTGATGCTGTGAATAACTAACAAAAATCATAATAACATTTTTGAAATTAGAATCAATCAATTATGCCCGATTAATTAAGATAATGTTAATAAAATTAGTATTATTAATAAACATTCGAAGTCATATGCGGCTTTGTCTTCACTCTATTAACAACTGCGGTCCACTGAAATAAGAATTATTCACTTGGGGAAATGAAATATCAATGAAATAGCTTGAGATCTGCATCTTTTCCGACACTTAGAAAGGTTTTTCTGATTTATTTTTGGAAGTAGAAAGGTTAAGGATATTTGTTAAAGGACTCATTTTGAGAGAGTTGTTATTTAATTTAACATCTAACTAATATTAATTATTGCTCATATTAAGTTCTAGTACTTAGCAAATGCAATTAATTTGTCCCAAATAGACCAGGTTTGGCCTTATGTAGTTCACCTCAAATGTGCTATCTTTTTATGATTTTTTTGCGCAATTTTACCTACAGCGAAACGATGTTTGGAAAACCCATTTTCAACAATTTGATCATTTTGTCTGCATGAATAATGAATCAACTTTTAAGATTGTAAATAAAATTACTAATAGCAAGATAATGGAGAGCACAAATATCAGCTTCTTCAGTAATTAAAATTACTCACTTGACTCGAAAGTAAAACCGTAACAAAGTTCTTGACTTCCATTTATAAGTAACCACCACGTGGCCAATTTGCATAATGTCTTTAAGTATTATAATTGCCTTCGTAATGACAATTTAAATTAATCACGATTCTAAAAAAAACAATGAGTGCTCGTCTCATATCTTTGACTTGAATCTTTTGTGAAGAAGGCAAATAATGAAAATTGAAATAACAATTTATTCATAATGGGATAAATATAAAATTAATCATAATTTGCTAGAGCTTAAAATCAAACAATTATTTTCTATTGGATGATTACAATCTAATATTAAGCGAGCATCATGTAGTAATTATCATTTGTTTAAATGTAATCATTTCGATGTAGAATAATAAGATAACATAATAATAACTCTGTTACAATGTTATTGTGATTGAATATAATCCTAACATAGCGAATAAAGCTAGCTAGAATAGTGTACTTAATCGATTCAATTTAATCTCTTCAAATAAAGTATATTAAATTTGTAAACTATTTTAATAAATTCAAGTCTTCAATAAGTTTGTTGTATGAGAAATATAACTAACATTACGTTTTGAAAGTTATACTACAAATGAGGCGTAACACATAGATCAGATGATACACTTAAAATGTTCTCATACATTCAATTAAGCAGGGTATTACTTTGAACCAATTGAATTAACACCTGATACCTATTTCGTAAAATTTCCAAAAAAAAAACATAATTTTTATTTTTAAAAATGTTCGAAAATTTATAGAAAAACGATGATGCTGATATTGGGTAAAGTTGGTCTTTAAGTTTTGTTCATTCCAACGTGGATTACCTTTTTTTGAAAGATGAAAACTTTAAAATGTCACTACGAAGGCAAATGAAACTTAAAGACATTATGCAAATTGGTCACATGATGGTTACTTATAAATGGAAGACAAGAACTTTGTTACGGTTTTACTTTCGTGTCAAGTGAGTAATTTCAATGAATAAGTTGATATTCCTTTATTTCGTTAATAATAGTTATAAGTTCTACCTTCAAACTTGATTCATTGTTCATGCAGACAAAATGATCAAACTGTTGGCTGTGCTGAACGTTCTTGTGTTAGCTTTGTCAGCTCAAGGATGTTATAAACCTAACTTACAAGAGAGAAAACACGTCAAGTATGTGCCAACGTTTTTTGAATCACCTTTTATTAAACTGCCAGGCAAAAATGAAATAGTAAAGCATAACAAACGTTACACAAATTGTAGGCTCCAACCGAGAATTTGGGAGTTGAAAAATATCGAAATACCAAAGAGCTGGGATTGGAGAAACGCTACTAAAACCAATTGCATGACTCCTATTAGAAACCAGCACATACCTCAATGTAAGTCTTTTCAATTCATTATTTCGATTTTCATGTCATCATAATAATCCTAAATGATGAGTAAGACATTATTAACCTCAAAATCAGATTGTGGATCTTGCTGGGCTATGGCTGCCACAAGTTCCCTGGCTGACCGTATCAACATAAAAAGAAATGGTGTATGGCCACTGGTTTACCTGTCCCCCCAAAATGTGCTCGCTTGCGGTAAAGCTGGTTTATGCTGTGGTGGTGATCCCCGTTCAGTATTTGAATATGCCCAACGGGACGGCATTCCAGACGAATCTTGTAACAACTACCAAGGTGTAGATCAGGGTGAGTCAAATTTTTGCACTTACCATTTGTGTTGATTTTTTTTGTTGTTTCACTTGGTTATAATGTCCAAGATGACTAATTCAGATGAGTTATTTTCAATCTTAGAATGCACTCCATTCAATCAATGCGGAGATTGCGATTATAATGGCACGTGTTGGGCTGTCGAGAACTATAAAAGGTGGAAGGTCAGTGAGCACGGACAGGTTTCAGGAAGAGACAATATGATGAAGGAAATCCTCACCAGAGGGCCAATCGCGTGAGTCCTGAGTGGCAAATTCATCCTAGTCGAATATAATTAATGTAAATAATCAAAACCAAATTTTCGTGGAAACCTTAGAGTCCAATACTTGTTCTTAATGAGTTTCACATGCTAAAACCAATACATAAATATTATTAACATTAAAGTTATAGAGGTAATTGATTAATTAGCATATCATTCATTCATTGAATTTTTCTTCAGTTGTGCAGTGAGAGTCACGGTAAAATTGATACTTTACGAAGGAGGAGTCTTTGAGGAGGACTACATTAAGCCAGATGTGAGTTTAAATTATGCAAATCAAACTATTGTAATAACCCGGGGTCCTCAAACTAATTATAGAAGGTCAGGTTTATTGAAAGTTGTCAGATGGCTTGGAAGATGTAAAATGCTCGAATGTCTAAGTCTTGAAATCTGCTGTTTCTCTAATTCTCCCGCTCTCTTTCCGAGATAAATCCATTTGTCAAGGTACATAACCAAAGAGTCTGAATAGCACCAATTAATTCTCAAATTATATTGCCACTAAATTTAATTAATTATTAAATTAATTAATCGGCAATATAATTTTAATTATTCTTCAATTTATTGGATCTAGGGATCCAACACTGCCCCCTCCTTAAATCTGTTCGTCCCGAACAGACATCTATTCCCATTTTCATTTTTACTCTAGGAATAGGATCCGATCTTCCAACAATCTCATGGCTGCAAATCCCAGATCCATTTGCTTTGCCATCTTCTGGGATTTCTGTTTCCCCCCTTTTACTTCTGCGTCCCGCAAGTTTCAGCCGCGGAACATCGCCATTTCTATGCACACTCTCCTGCTCCACGATGTCGCCAGATCCCAGACTCTCCTCAGGATCACCTGCTCCATTTTCCTTGCTAGGCACTCTCCCGAAATCCCGAGCACTTCCTTCTGTTATTTCCAATGGAGTCGAAACATCCGCTGGTAAATCCATGGGCTGTTCTGTAGACTCTACTTGTTCCACCATCAAATCCGTGCGCTCCACCGGCAACTCCACGTGACTCATCAGTAACTCCTCGGGCTGCACCAACAACTCCATATGATCCACCGGCAATCCCACAGGCTCCTCCGAAAGTTCCACTTGCTCCACTAAAACCTCCGTGAGCTCTCTGGGCCCTGCTGACGACTTGACCTGATCTGGTAACTCTATGGGCTCCAACGTCGAGTTCTCTAAGTCTGCCATCAAGCACAGAGTTTCTGGAGACACGCACGCACTGTGGTCGGATGTGCCTTCTAATGACTCCATCCCAATGCTGCCAGAAACGGTACTTGGAACATCAGAACTCTTCTCAGTAGAGTTTCCACCAGAAACCAAAGAGGCATCCTGACGCGGAATCGCTGTGTTTTCCAAATCGCCCCTAATAGTCCTCCTAGAGTTCTCTGCAAACTTTCTCCGCCACTTACTATATTCGGACTCGAATTCAAAAGAACCAACAGGACTCTTCTCGGTAGAGTTTTCACCCGAAACCAGCGAGACATCCTGACATGGAATCGCTGTGTTTTTCAAATCGCCCCTAATACTCCTCCTCAACTCATCTACGGACTTTTTCATAAAATCAAGAAATTCATCCATTTTTTTATGGGATGGATTCTCGAATTCGTATTCCTCTGGATCATGGCCATTCTCTGTCAGCCATGTCCCAAGTCGCTCTCGTATCTCAGCTTTCGTGCCTTTCCAATCCAGGCCACGATCTCTCAATTCTTGTCTCAATCGAGGCACGTACAATTCATCCAAGTACTTCGGCATCCTTCACTTTTCAATTAAACAAGCTTCTACCTTAGTTACTTTTGGACACCCTTTAACTCTAAATCCCACTCCTGACACCAATGTAATAACCCGGGGTCCTCAAACTAATTATAGAAGGTCAGGTTTATTGAAAGTTGTCAGATGGCTTGGAAGATGTAAAATGCTCGAATGTCTAAGTCTTGAAATCTGCTGTTTCTCTAATTCTCCCGCTCTCTTTCCGAGATAAATCCATTTGTCAAGGTACATAACCAAAGAGTCTGAATAGCACCAATTAATTCTCAAATTATATTGCCACTAAATTTAATTAATTATTAAATTAATTAATCGGCAATATAATTTTAATTATTCTTCAATTTATTGGATCTAGGGATCCAACACTATTGTTATTCTAGAGGCATGCATAAGCTTGTGATAAGTAAACAATTTTTGCCATAATTACTTGATTGTTGATAAACATTTCATTTCTTTTAATATTAATTTCCTCTGTATTGTTTTAATATTTATTTTCAATTGCATAGTTCTACCATGCCATTTCCGTGGTTGGATGGGGAGTTGATGAAAATGGAGTCGAGTACTGGATCGGAAGAAATTCCTGGGGAACCCCATGGGTAAATTGGAGGATTTCCATCCAACCATTATTAATATTAATATTATCAGCCTCCTTCAAGGAATTTTTAAATAATTTAATTAATTTCTCATTAGTGCAAGAAAATTTACAATGATTTCTCTATTAATATGCATAATATATAAGTTAACTTTTTTAAACAGGGTGAGGATGGATGGTTCCGCATTGTGACCAGCAAATACAAGAACGGAACTGGAGGCAATTTCAACCTTGGAATTGAAGAAAGGTGTTCATGGGCTGATCCAATTGTTTAAGGATATTGTTCTAAAAATACTTCCTTCTGATTTAAATTCTTGGATTCTTTTTTACTACTCTCAAGAAATATAATCAGCATCTAGTAATTTGTTGTTTTTTTTTATAGTTTTATATAAATAGTGCATAAATTGAAAGCGATTTTAGTAACCAATTACATCGAACATTATTAGAAAACACCCATAATTTTTTTATAACTCTCGATTTAAAAATTCGATTTTGAAGACAATTTCATATTTTGATTATTAATATTATTCTGGAAATTATTGTTATAATATTTTAATGCATTAATTTAGAATTTCCGAAACAAAAAATTAATACTTTTAAAGTTCATTGGAAAATTGTTAAAATTAATCACAAAATTGTGGGGTTATTTAGCTGATGATGTGGATAACTAACAAAAATCATAACAATATTTTAGAAATTAGAATCAATCAATTTTGTCTGATTAATTATGTGGCTATTAATTAAGATGATATTAATAAAATTAGTATTATTAATAAACATACGAAGTCACATGCGGCTTTGTCATCACTCTATTAACAACTGCGGTCCACTGAAATAAGAATTATTAACTTGGGGAAATGAAATATAAATGGAATAGCTTGCCATTCTGCATCTTTTCCGACACTTAGAAAGGTTTTTCTGATTTATTTTTGGAAGTAGGAAGGTTAAGGATATTTGTTAAAGGACTCATTTTGAGAGAGTTGTTATTTAATTTAACATCTAACTAATATTAATTATTGCTCATATTAAGTTCTATTACTTAGCAAATGCAATTAATTTGTCCCAAATAGACCAGGTTTGGCCTTATGTAGTTCACCTCGAATGTGCGGTCTTTTTATGATTTTTATGCGCAATTTTACCTGCAGCGAAACGATGTTTGGAAAACCTATGTTCAACAATTTGATCATTTTGTCTGCATGAATAATGAATCAACTTTTAAGGTTGTACTTAAAATTACTAATAGCAAGATAATGGAGAGCACAAATATCAGCCTCTTCAGTAATTAAAATTACTCACTTGACTCGAAAGTAAAACCGTAACAAAGTTCTTGACTTCCATTTATAAGTAACCACCACGTGGCCAATTTGCATAATGTCTTTAAGTATTATAATTGCCTTCGTAGTGACAATTTAAATTAATCACGATTCTAAAAAAACAATGAGTGCTCGTCTCAAATCTTTGACTTGAATCTTTTGTGAAGAAGGCAAATAATGAAAATTGAAATAACAATTTATTCATAATGGGATAAATATAAAATTAATCATAATTTGCTAGAGCTTAAAATCAAACAATTATTTTCTATTGGATGATTACAATCTAATATTAAGCGAGCATCATGTAGTAATTATCATTTGTTTAATTGTAATCATTTCGATGTAGAATAATAAGATAACATTATAATAACTCTGTTACAATGTTATTGTGATTGAATATAATCCTAACATAGCGAATAAAGCTAGCTAGAATAGTGTACTTAATCGATTCAATTTAATCTCTTCAAATAAAGTATATTAAATTTGTAAACTATTTTAATAAATTCAAGTCTTCAATAAGTTTGTCGTATGAAAAATATAACTAACATTACATTTTGAATGTTATACTACAAATGAGGCGTAACAACATAGATCAGGTGATAAAATTAAAATGTTCTCATACATTCAATTAAGCAGGGTATTACTTTGAACCAATTGAATTAACATCTGATACCTATTTCGTAAAATTTCCAAAAAACGTAATTTTTATTTTTAAAAATATTCGAAAATTTATAGAAAAACGATGATGCTGATATTGGGTAAAGTTGGTCTTTAAGTTTTGTTCATTCCAACGTGGATTACCTTTTTTTGAAACAAGAAAACTTTAAAATGTCACTACGAAGGCAAATGAAACTTAAAGACATTATGCAAATTGGTCACATGATGGTTACTTATAAATGGAAGACAAGAACTTTGTTACGGTTTTACTTTCGTGTCAAGTGAGTAATTTCAATGAATAAGTTGATATTCCTTTATTTCGTTTAACATTTATTTAACAGGGTGAGGATGGATGGTTCCGCATTGTGACCAGCAAGTACAAGAACGGAACTGGAGGCAATTTCAACCTTGGAATTGAAGATGAGTGTTCATGGGCTGATCCAATTGTTTAAGGATATTGTTCTAAAAATACTTCATTCTGATTTAAATTCTTGGATTATTTTTCTACTCCTAAGAATTATAATCAGCATCTAGTAATTTGTTTTTTTTTTATAGTTTTATTTAAATAGTGCATAAATTGAAAGCGATTTTAGTAACCAATTACATCGAGCATTATTAGAAATCACCCATAACATTTTTTTATAATTCTCGAATTAAAATAACCATTTTCAACAATTTGATCATTTTGTCTGCATGAATAATGAATCAACTTTTAAGGTTGTCCTTAAAATTACTAATAGCAATGTAATGGAGAGCACAAATATCAGGTTCTTCATTAAAATTACTCACTTGACTCGAAAGTAAAACCTTAACAAAGTTCTTGACTTCCATTTATAAGTTACCACCGTGTGACCAATTTGTATAATGTCTTTAGGTTTCATAATTGCCTTCGTGGTGACAATTTAAAGTTATCATGGTTCTAAAAATAAAAGCAGTGCGCGTTCGATTGGATATAGCTCAACCAATTTCATCCCAGTATAGGATATCAATGTTCTTTCTATTTCCTAAATAATTTTTGAACATTTTAAAAAATAAAATTTTCCTTTTTTGGAGATTTCTTGAAGATATCATGAGGATATGGTTTTCAGCCGTTAATTCAATTGGTTCAAAGCAATAACGTGCTTATTTTAAAATGCTCCGATAGAAGATAATTGATTTTAAGCTCTAAAAAATTATTATTAGTTGGTACGTTTATATCATCACGAATAAATTGTTATTTCCATTTTAATTCTTCGCCCTCTTCACAAATCATTCAAGTGATCGAACGATATTTTATTGAAGTTAACATAACATAACAATAATTTAAATAGTTAAATAGACCGAGGTCTATGTTTCAATTCTATTATTGCTTATGTTTTGCATACATATATGTATATTCATAAAGGTACTAAATAGTAGTAACTACAAATATTAATAACGAAATAAAGGAATATCAGCTTATTTATTGAAATTACTCACTAGACAATTAGGCATTGTATATCTTCCAACCATTTGTCCTTCCACACTCGCACCTTCTATCCGGCACATCATTGTCCGGAGCGCTAGCCATATTCGGAAGTCCGTTGATGATCCGTCATTTTCTCCTTTCGACTGGGACCATGAGGGAATATATCGTTGGTCGGAAAGGAAGCGGTCGTTTTATCGAGTGGGTCGCTACCCCAAAAGCGACCTTGTCTTTCCGAAACATCACCTGTCTTTCCAGGCTTTCCTGGTTGTCCCTCGGTCTATGCCCGAGCGCCAAATGGCCTTTGCCATGGTATAGATGTTGGAGCTCTCCGTCAGGGATCCTCAGAGGCAAAAAGTGAAACACTTAGCATAGGCTTATATATAGCATGCCTCTAGAAAATCAATAGCTTGATTTGCATAAATTAAACTCACATCTGGCTTTATGAAGTCCTCCTCAAAGACTCCTCCTTCGTAAAGTATCGATTTTTCCGTAAAAATGAGTGTTACTGGTCTGATCCAATTGTTTAAGGATATTGTTCTGAATAAACTCCATTCTTATTCAGTTCTTGGATTCGTTTTCACTTCATATTAGCCTTCAGTCGTAGTTTTTTCTAATTTTTTTTTAGCTAAAAAATGCCTAAAACGAAAGCGATTTTAGTAACAAATTACAGCATATGAGATACCATGGGGACATTCTTTGTAATATATAACTTTGTAATAATTCACGAACTAAAAATTCGATTATGAAGAAAATTTAATTCATTGAGTATTAAGTCGGAGTATTTCTGATTATTCTGGAAATTTTATTGGAATATTTTAGCACATTAATTTAGAATTTCGAAAACCGATATTTACCATTTTAAAAAATCTTTGTAAGAAGTGTTGAAATTAAATTTAGAGTTATGGGCTAACTTAGTTCTCGAGTGCTGATGATGTGAATAAGTATTCAATTATGTCTGATGAATTAAGCAACAATTAATTAATGTTCACATATTGGTATTATATAATCTTAATATTATTGATAAATATTCGAAGAGTCATGTGAAGCTTTGCTTTCGCTCCATCAACTGTGGTTCACTGATATTGTAATGTCAGCGTAATTATATGTATAACTTTTATCGCTGAGTTTTACAAAATCTTTTAATTGTCAGCATTACTGACCTTTGGCCAAAGGGGAGGTCGAAGGACTATGAATATGTTGGGGTCCAAAGCAACCTCTTTACGTCCAAGTCGGGATCAGGATTTAAACGTATCGGTTATTGGAAAGCTGTAAACGGAAACAGAGATGATGTTTACGAAAACGTACATATTTTGATAATAATACAAGATGATGACGATGATGAATTTAAAGTTTACCAAGATAAAAAATGATGAGGATCAATATATTGCTATCAATATATTTATCTTTCATCTAGATTATTTTGTATAACTTTGAATTCATTTGAGGGCAAACAGAAAATGGCCGAGCAAAAAGATAGATAAAATGCTTTACATCAACTCGTACATGTGGGACATACTTTTTATTAATTAATTAAATTATTAATTAGTTTATTAATATGTTCGTGGGATGTTTGTGCGCTTAAAAGAATTCCTTTAAGGAAAAGACGTTCATGAGTGTTTTTTCATGGGTGTGTAGGTTTCACTACATGCTTAACATGTGGGACAGTCCGTCGGGATATTTCGAAATATTCGTCTGTTCTGCACATAAACTGATACACTTGTTCAACGTTTTATGACGAAATCTATTTTTAGGAAATTATCGATATAGTTGTTGGAATTTAGGAATTAAAACTGCGAAGTAGAACATGCCAAAATCACGACGTAGAGGTTAGTTCGTGTAAACAAACGGTCGACATTGAGATTCCAGTTGTCGTACGTAATGGATTCCCAAGCGAAATAAACTTTCAAATTATTGGTCTTGCACTATTTTGTCGATATTTGGTAAATCACTAAAAGAAACGTGGCCCTAGTCGTTAGGGCAACAAACTTTTAATACGATTTCTTATGGGTCTTCTCTGATATTTAGATCGAGGGAAAGCCCACGAAAAAGGAGGTGATGCTGGAGACGACGATTACGTTGATGACACTGCAAGCATTTTAAGTGTCATAAGCAACAACTCTGAAAACAAGTTAACAGATGGTAACTTAATTTATATTTTAAAAATTGTCTAATTTCACCTGGCTAATAAAATTGTAATGCTTTATTGTCATAAAGTTGAACTAATGTTTGAATGTTTAGCAAGTGAATTAATGTTTTGTGAATTGACATTTATGTACATCAGGTGGGTCTGAAGAAAGTGGTGAGACTGGGACTGCTGAAGATGACTATGAGTACAAACTTTCAAAATGTTTTGAAGGAATTGAAGAAAAAAGGTCAGTAAATGCTAATTATTAATCAGTTGAAATTTACTTACATTCATTGGCCGATGGAGTCTGCTCTTGAATTCTAATGGAATTATTATATTAATATATTATTATTAATAAATTCATAGCACAAAGACTCCACTAACCTACAACAACGTTTAATTTGGTAAACAATTAGTATTTAATTTTGATTTGCAGTGCCAAAACCAGAGTCGAGTCTCTGAAGAGCATGCGATCAGGTTTGAGCAAAAAGTTTGTGTACAGTTATGTCTCAGAGAGGTGAGTGAAGTGCACTACTCAGACATTGTTATGTTTTCAGATTAATAATTATTAAATATTAATGGCCAAATCATTTGTTTAAGTCTATTCTCATTGTTTATTTTCGTTTAAAGTGCATCTTATTGAATCTTATCACGTGTTAATGATGTTAGCTGTTGTGATGTTGGGATCGCTATAAAAAGCAATTAATGCTGAACATATGAAAAATATAGATTGCTAGCAAAACAAACTGATACCGCTGTAGGTTCATTGATTTTTAGAAATGTTTTTGTTTTGAATTCAAAATCGTCTTCTCTTGCCGAAGATGTGTGACCCTGTGCGACGGACTGGAAAGGTGCATCAAGCGTGGCAGAGGAGAGGAGCAGGAGTGCGCGGCCGAATGCCTTTCCACCCTGCTGATCCAGGTGGGATGTTCGTCGCTGAAGGATGAACTTTTTAAGAGCTCTAGTCCGGTCTTGAGGGGCGTCTTTTTGGATTCCTCCATGTCTCTTAAAGCTAGGTGTAAGGTAAAGATTTGAATACACTGCATGAATAATCAAATCATACTTTGAAGTTTGTTTGTTTGTTTGTTTGTTTTAAATGTGCCTAAACTTGATGACTAGTGAATGATAACTGTTAGATGTGTATAATATTTATCTATTCATCCATCTCTCAATCTCCGGCTAAATGCGAGTCAATGTACGATGTACAAGTTAAGTGACGAAACAAACTCCCTGCAGTGCCTGGAAGCTCTCGGGTTGTGCGCCTTCGTCTGCACAGAGGAGCCCAACGACGTTTTTGAACTCATGTCGACCTTCGAGAACGTCTTCAGAGGTTCCTACTGCCTCAAGACGGATGCTCCCAGCACGACTTATGCCAAGCTCCACAACAGCGCGCTCTCTTCCTGGAATCTCCTTCTCACCGTCATACCTGAGGCTGCGGTTACCAAGTACATAGCCATGTATGCACCGCTTCTTTATTTATTAATTTGTTATTTATTTACTTTTATTATTTATTATATATCGTTATTTATTTATTTATTTTTGTTCTTATACCTTGCTTTTAGATTTGCTGTTATTATTTAATATGTTCATTTATAACAATTTAGTCCAAGTGCAACTAATAAAATCAAATATATATAATAAAATAACTCCAGGATCAATTATTCATTAATATCAAGAATATACTCATTATAATGAATAATAATTATAATGAATATTAATTCCTGATGGTATTTTTTGAAATTGCAAACATTTCAAGATTATTAATTTTGCTGTCCAAAATATAATATCACATGATGAATCAACCCAACAGCTGTCTATAATTAAGTATTTAAATAAAAATAATATATAATAATCAAATAATTATAATCATAAAAATATAATAATCAAATATTTATAATCATAAAAATATAATAATCAAATATTTATAATCATCGTCTTCATTAATTACGACTAACGGGCCGACTGATAACGACGTTCGTCACTTAAATCGACGACAGGTACTTGAACTCGATGACCTCCATGTTGAAAAGCAACGACATGGAGCTGAGAAGGACTGCAGGCGAATCCATTGCACTCATGTTTGAACTCGGAATCACGGACGAGAATTTCGAGGTTTTTATTTTTTTCCATTTTTCTTCACTCCATCATCGCCATTGCATTGCCGTCGCATCATCGCATCGTCACGTCGAGTGAACGACAACGAGGACGTGACGGCCGCAATGGAAAACGAAAAGTTGAAACTTTGGTTTCAGAATCAAGAGTCGTGCAAAGTTTATATATATATATATATATATATATATATATATATATATATATATATATATATATATATAAAACTTAATATAACTTATATATTTTATATAACTTAATATTATCTATTAGCTGTTTTGTTTTGTAGTACTATTATTATTATTATTATTATTATTATTATTATTATTATTATGGAAATTTTCAGCTTTGCTTTATTTTTTTTTTATTATTATTGTTGTTATTATTATTCATAATACTTGTTTTTAAGAATTGTCAAATACTTTTTAATAATTTTTAATAATACTTTTTTGTAATAATTATATTTAAGTCAAAAACTCTTGTTTAAGTCTATCTAACGTCCAAGCTGTTTTTGGCTTCTTGAAGAGCCTTGTGCCAGAGTACAACAACCTGATGGAACTGTTGAAGGGTCTGATTGCAGAGAGCAACAAGTTCAGGGCAAAGAAGGACAAGAAAGTCCAGAGGTCCATTTTCCGTGACATCTGCAAGATGGTTGAGACTTGGGAATTTGAGGAGTTTGATGTGCAGGTAATCAATCACTTGATCACTGCCAATCAACCAATGATCCTTGCCCTGAGTAATCAATAATTGGATAATTTGAAATTTTATTCAAAATCAGTCTTATTATTACTATGTTCTACTTCCAAATATTTGAATCCTTAGTGTTACTTTCTCAATCGTGCTTGTCATATTGCATAACTCGTTTGCAGTCCATTAACCAATTTAGCATGTAATAATAATTATTATTATTATTATAATAATAAATATTAATAATTATAATAATAATATAATTATTAGCATATTTTTAACTCGGGTCATCATTTTCTTGAATTGAATTGAAGCATTTAAACGGAGCCTTCCTGAATCTAAGATTCAGAAGCTGATGCCCGAGCCTTTTCTTTTTGCAGATCAGCGACTATGAGAAGATCACCATCGACTGTTGGGCGTCCAAAGTTCAATACGACAATCTGTGCAAGGTGCTCGGAACTGGAATGAACTTTCACCTCCAGGTGTGTTTTTGGATGCTCTTGGACGTCTTATGATGTCTTTATCTCTGTTGATAATTTTATGCATTTCTCGAGAAGTTTTATCGGAAAAAGTGTTTTGCTTTTATTTTTTTGGCAACATTAATAATCTGTAGAAAATTTGTTGTGTTCAGAAATTAGCATCTTCAAACTTGGTGTAAACACCAGCCATTTTAAAGACTTCCTTCTGTTTGTCAATTGCAGGAAAATCCACTGCTCAGAGATATTTTCAATCTCGGTGAACCTCCATGCGTTGGAAAAGCTGGCAATTTGAGAGGATCGAAAGAAGAAAGAAAGGTTACTAATTTTTTATTTTTTGAAAATTGCTTAAGATAATTCTTGTAATATTGCATCATAAATAATAGTAGTTAATAAATAATAAAGAAAATTAGGATGCCAATTATAGTGGAATTCATTTTTAAAATGTCTTTTCAGTTCCATTATAAGGCCGATTTCAAGCGAAGGACTCAACGCAGGATGAAGCAGAGGAATAACAAGAAGTTTGATTGTGGAGAGTGAAACTGTTGAGCGTTTGAGCATCTGCGTTTGGTGATTTGCATGGAAAGGGTGGATTATGTTGCCCTGTTGTCGTGCAAGAGTGCGCGTGGTATTTGTTTATTTTCTGCGTTCTTTTTTTGATTCGGTGTTGAGACTAACTACATCCGAAATAACTTGAACAAACTTTGTTAACTTTGCGCAGAAAACCATTTACCTGATGATGCCTTCACCCTTTTCAGCACGTTTATTTATTCTGACTTCGAGTTCATGTTTTCACGGTAATCTGTAACATTGACTCTTTGTTTCAATTAGCGTTTGAGACCGTTATCACCATTTACAGCTTTGAATTTTTTTTTTTTTTGGAGAATCGAGATCTAGTAGTAGATATCGTTAGCCTGCAAAATTACTGGATTCGGTGACTAGCGTTTTGTATTTCTTGACTCTCCCGATCCAAAGTTAGGATATCGTTTATCGACAACAAAATAAAGAGCTGACAAAGTGGGTAGTGATCTGATAAAGTTAACGGGGAGAGGCCGGGTCGGGATTCCTGCATTTTGTCGTCTGTTGTGTAAATACTATTCGAACTAATTTTAATATGCAGATTTAAAAAGGTTTTATTAAAATGTAAATCGATTAATCATTAAAAGTAAAACAAAAATAATGCGCTTCAGCGCGATCCTACGGGCGTTCTCGATTAGAGGTTTTTGCTTATTTGTGTTACTTTTTTTATCGTTCAAACCCTACTCGATTTTTCATTCGTGCGAAAATCGCTTTCGATGAATTGATCGACGAATGTTATTACCTTGTTATTTATTTGATTGTTGGCTCTGAATTCAACGATAAATATTTATCGGGAGATCCGTTCATTCGGAAATCTTTACAACGTATTGATATCCAGGTAACGCCGTGGACTTTTGCACATCCAAGGTTCGATTTAAATTCATGCTGGATTTAATTTTTTATGGTTATTATATTTAATAGTTTGAATTTATTCTCATAATGCTTCATCTCATGCTGGCCTATTTATTTGTTGCTGGCGAGTTCATAATAAAAATTTAACTTGCTATGCAATTTTTAGGAACGAACCTGATTGTCGAGCAAGCAATTTGATCGTCGTATGATGGACGTCGAAGTAACCTCTCTCCCTTCTGCTTCATTGCCTCAAGCCCTTAGTGGTGACAACTCATCAAGTTCACTGGATGTCAAGGAACCATCCATGAACGGTATACCGCATAAACACCAGCTTTCGGACGAGCAGGTTGACAGTAGCACGATGAAGACTTGTGACAGTTTGGCAGAGAATGCGGAAATATTGACTTTCAAAGAAGATTCCGTTCTCTCTACTACACCAAACAAAAAGTCACTACTTGAAGAAGGACATACAATGGCTTCAGATGATGAACTTGTGCCAACAGAAATCACCATAAATAAGGAGTCTGAAAACTCTAAGAACGTAGAAGAAAATGCACGAGAAATACAGATAGAAGAGGAAAAGGTTAGTCGTGTTTGGTAATTAAGTGCATTATGTTCATATTATGTTATAGTATTCTACACCAAGATTTCTATTTTTGCTCAGTGATGAATTCAATTGCAGGTACAAGACAAAATTGATGATGAGGAGGAAGAAATTGGTGAAGAAGATGATGAAGAGGTAGAAGGAAAGGATTCAGCCAAGAAAAGACCAAAAAGGGATGTTCAAAGAAAGTCTGTCTTCGAAATGCTTCAAGATGGGATCCACGATGAAGACGATGAGTATGAAGATGAACCCGACATGGCTGACAATGATGATGAAGATGACACCTTCAATGAGAGCAGAGTCAGGAAGAAAAGAAAGGGCCGAGAAGATGAGCCCGAACTCAATCTAGAGGAGCTAAATGATGACGACGACAATGACGAGGATTTCACAGGTACGGCGTTAATCGACTAACATTTTGTTAGAAAATCAGACCTCATTGTTGTGTTGTTGTTTTGTTTAGAAGTTTGTGTTCATTTGCTTGGAAGATGTTGTAATAATTATAATTATCAAAATGGCTCCTAACCATGTTGTTCTTCTTCAGCCGACGGCTATCAAAAGAAATTCTCGTCAAAAAAGAAGGCAGCCACCATGACGAAGAAGGATGAGAAGGCCCTCGTGCTTTTTGATGACGACGACCTCCCTCTTAAGGGCAAAAGGTCGCAAGGGGGTCGACCCAAAAAGAAGAAATCCGAAGACGAGTTGCAGAGCGAGGAAGACTGGCACCTGACAGGAAGAATAAAGGGCAAACTCTTCCACGACGAGGACGACGACCATGAAAACGACATCGATGACTATACGTACAGGCAGCAAACACCGAGCGAGAAGAAGGTCCTGACCTCCTCCAACAAGAGGTCATTTGATGGCAGCTCAAAGAAACAGTCGTGCAACAAGAAGATCAAAATCGACGTCCAGGGCTGGAAGTTCAGCAAGCCTAGAGACGGAATGGGTGAGCCCTCTTTGCTTTGACTTGACAATCTCGGGCATAACATCTATTTTTCTGCATGCTGTCCGCTTAACATGCCAAAGTTAATATGATTAATTAAACTGGCTAAAGTCAATTCAAATCTAACGTAATTAATTTGGTTGTCTGTTTGTGTTTTTGAAGAATCAAAACCAAGATCGAGCTCAGGCACGTCCGCCCAACAGCAAATGTCCGGACACCACCAAGGCAGCAGCTCGTCAACCCAGAAGCACGCACGCGATGACTCGTACACGAGTAGTTCTTTCGGCCTTCAGGATGAAGATTTGAAGAGGAAACAGTCCATACTGACCATATGGGAGCACAAACTGAGGCACCTGGACAGGGAGCTGGAGGAAAGGGTGGCTGTCGTTCGAAGGAACGAGGGGAAAATACTTCGAGAGGAAAGGAGGTTGAAAGAACTCGAGTCGGTCCTCGGCTACAAGGAAAAGCTCTTGAACAGCTGTGAGGAATTTCTTTCCGGTGGAAATGAAGACGTGGCAGAAAAATTGGCTTGCTTAAAGAGAGATTACGAGAAATATAGGAGGCTGGCTGAGGAGCACAGAGTTTGGATAGAAAGAGAGCACAGCAGGATTGAAGTGCACGCCTTTGGAAGATCCTTCTCGGACGAAGAGGATTCTGCCTGCAATGATGCAAAGGAGGTATCGAGCCAGCTACCTGTGCTGGAACAAGATTGTGGAAATGCTGGTCAGACATTGTCAAAAGAAGTGAGTCTAGATGCCAAATCACCTAGCTTCCTTGAATTTGCTAGATCTGTGTTCTATGACAATGATAGTGTTGTACCATTGCTGAAATATCAACTTTATCTTTTTGCAGGAAGAGGAAAAGGCAGCTGAAAACCTCATGATGGAAGATAACACTGGAAATTCCAAAGGGGCAAAAGTTGAAGGGTAGCTCCCTGACAGAATGAACCCCCGAAGGACTGATGTGCGACCCTTTTTATGTTTGTAAATGCATGTGTGTAAATAGGTCGCAGCACCAAAATATTTCTGATGCGTAGTCGTTCCTGCCCTTGGCATTAAGTTGGGCCTGGAATGATGGATTGAACCTTTGCAGCTGGGTGTTGTTCCACCTGTGGCCTATGACTAGATTGATCAACAAAGGTCTCCCACAATCGCCACCTTGTTCGTTCGCAATCGCCCTCGCCATCATTGTTACGTCATTTAGAAACAGATCAGGAATATAAATTACTTTTTGAATGAATTTGGGATGGTGCGTTTCTTTGTGCTTGTTTGTCCGATTTTGTTACCTGTTACGTTACCAGTCAGTCCAAAACAGTGACAGCTGCATAAAGTATCGGTGAAAGAGTATGAAAATATTTTGAGGGTTACTCGTTTTTGGATCCAAATCATAGGCTACAGTGCTTGATTTGTTTTTAAGATTGGATGCCATCTCTTGAGCAGGAGTTCCTGGAACTGTTCATAAAAGCCTAAACTTAGGGTTAAAAATTCTTTTGACGAGATAAGAGGGGACTAGAAAAAGTTCTTGATGTAGGGTGTCAGCCAAACCAGCCATCGGGGCACCCCTCTCTCTGGGGCGTTGAAAGTCCCTCTGGAGACAAACTCTGAATCTTTGTAGATATTTTCCTTCTCCTGTGATTGACAAAGTAAAAACATTGGGACCCATGTAAATTAAAGATATCACTATGCGGTAAAGTCGGGAAAGATGCCAGTGTCTTGGGTAAATATTCGTTACCTGATGGAGTTGCCTCCTTAAAATGTCATTGCTGGTGATTATAATGACTTGGCTCTCAAGATCTCTTTTAACTGACCTGTAGCCTGTTTGTATCAATTAACATTACTATTCAAGATTCTTAAAAGCACGATGTTTTAGTTATATGATGGTTGACCAATATTCCCTTTTGCACCGAAAATTGGTTACATATGGGGCAAACTGTCCTAGATGAGGGATGACTGATAATTATTCTGTTAGCATATCTAAGAAATTAGCTTACAAATTTTGGATAATGAGGTATTAGATCTTTGTAAGAATCAAATTAAAGAAAAGGGCCAATAGCAAAATTAATTTGAATTCAATAGTTGGGTATGTACCGTAATTCGGAGAGCCGACCATGGTCATGTAGGGGAGGGCATCTTCTCCGTGCTCCTCAGTGGGGTAGATCCATAGACCCTTGGCATGTACGGTCCAATCCGGCCTATTGTACTCGTGGATCGTTATCCTGCCTTCTTGCTTCTCTCCATGAACATCTTCGAGAAATCCTTTTGATATCTGAGTATAGGCCACTGGGATGTATTTGGATATTCCAGGAGATTCAAAGAAGCTGTTTGCCTGAAAATAATGGTCAGTTAATAGAAATATTTGAAAAAAAGGAAATTATTTGTTATATTGCCAGCAATACTATCACGAAGGAGCTGCCAAATTTCCCCTTTGAGGCAAAGATAATATCAAATTAATTTACCAAATTTAAAACTTTTTTACTAACCTGGGGAGCAGCTGTGAGAATATTGAACCTTGCCTTGGACTGATCGATGATAATTCTCATGTATTCATCTGTGAGATTGAAGTAGCCGCTGGCAAGAAAGACTTGAGAGCCACCGGGCAGTTTCCTAAGGACGAGTTCGGTGAGGAAACGGTCTTGATCGACTCCTACGGGTCCCATCTGAACCAAGGGATGGAGGACTGTGTCGCATTCCTCTTCCGACGTCGGATCCACCCTCAGCTGAGGCCTTATCACCTCTTCGATTTCTCCTCTCAATTTCTTTCTAAACTCTGAATTGCTGGATTCCTCTGCAAATAGTTTTACGATACCACTGGCCAATCTAATGATTCTCAATGGGTTTACTGTAACTGACTCAAATAAGGATGATGGTCCTCGTCCAAGTAATGAAGGGAATCATCAGGTTGAACCAGGAAGGAAAATTTTGAAATCGTTGTGAGGAGTCGGTCATAGAAGTCTGCCAGAGGTTTGAAGTCTTTTATGAGAATGTAACGATCCTGTCTGTCAGTGAAGTACGACTGGCTTAAGTTGGCACTGTCAACAAATAAAAGGGAGGTACTTTAATAGTCACCATGCAATGCATTATTAGTTTAAAAGTATAAGGTATTGGTAAGAACAAATTCTCAATTCATTGGCTTTCGATGAAAATCTGCAAGTAATGTGGAATCAAATAAATCAAAAATTGTAAATTTAAAAGTAAAATATTTAACAAAAATATCCAGTACTACTAAGAAGGACAATGGCAAACAATTTATCATAAGCAACATTATCTTCATTATCTTTGACTTACCCACTGATGATGACTGAATCATCAAATATGTAGGCTTTGATATGAAAGAGGCCAACAACTTCATTGAATCTCTCAGGCAAGAGCTATAAGATCGTCATGTTATTACAACCATAAATTAATAATAACAAAATGTGGAGGTATTTTAAGCTGTTTTACCTCTCTCATGCAAATGTAATTTTATCTCATCATTTATTTTAAACATCAAGAATTGTTTTGTTAACCATTTATCATATATTTATTGCTAATTGTTCCCATCAGTCAATTTGATTATCAACACATTACAAACTAATTGAATAAAAACCAAAAAATTAGTTAACCATTTTTGCCGGAAGAAATGTAAATAAAATGTTCATCATCACCTGTTTCAGCCATCCTTGTAAGTCGGGCGTGTGATAGAGAAAAAGCTGCATGACTGTTCGGTCGGAATCGTTCTGAACTTTGGACGAGGCAGACGGCCAAGGCTTGAAAAACTTCTTTATGAGGGGCATCAGCATCGACCTGGAATTTGTGGCACCCCTTGAACCCCTCATGTGGTCCAGGATGATCGTAACCCTGAGGTCACCATTTTCTGACTTCGAACTGCTCAGTGCTTCATCCAAACTATCCACCTGGAGAACAAAGAGAAGCCTAGATGAGTATGATAATGATAAATAAATAGTAATTCTGAGAAGTTTAACTATTCAACAGGTCTAATTAAGTGGATTATGTTATTAAAAAAAATAGATATATAACTCGAGATATAATAAAACAGTCATTTATCATAATTTCTTCACAAATTTAGATTTTATTGAAACAGTGTGAAATTTTTCCAGCAGAGTATTTTCTTGATGACTTTAAAAAAATTTCACATCAAATTAGGTTTACCAAATCCTTTTCATGTGAACCTGTTCCTAAATATAATGAGGCAAGAAGGATTCTTTTCTTTGAGTTTCTGGCTAAAGTCTAAAAATTACATAAACAAGTATCAGAAAGTAACTGAAATAATAAATACTACATTCAACGAAAATTATTATTACCACACTTTCACTACCCAACAATGTTAAAATAATAGTAAATAACCTTTAACTTCCGATGAAATTCACAGGGTTCCTGGATGATTTCAACTTTGCTTCCATGAAGTTTGAAGGTGGAGCTGTGACTTTTGAGCCAACCAAAGTTTGAAACAAGACTATCCTCTGCAGTCATTATTTGAGTCTTTAAATTACTCTTTGCATTCGAACTTGATTCATTCTGATTAAAGGACGCGTCATTTTCCGTTTTAACACTGCTGCAGGCCTCTCCTCGATAAGTGGCCATTGTTCTTTAAATGGTAAACAAAAATGTATCACCACAAAAACACAAAGAACAGTTGTTAATTAATTCTAACCTACAGCTTTTAAGTAGAACATCGTGATTTTGCCGAAAATGACGAGCAAATCGGACGACTCGAGTTATCGCCATAGTCACACTTTAAATTGTAATCCTCGAAGTTCTGCATATCTATGTATTGGAATCATCTTGTCATTCCCGTCTCTAAGGCAACATGGAAAACACGACTAAGGGTCCGGATGTTATCACCGATTACAATACTTATGAAGAGTTTTTAGACTCTCACATTTCTCCATTAGATTTGTTTTATTTGGAGGTAATTCCTATGCTAAAGTATCTTAAAGCTCAAGCGCTAAAATGTCATAAATTGTTTCAGGATGAAGAATTTGCCAGAGAATTGGTGGGTTTGGGACACAGAGGAACTGGAGAAGTACTGAAAGTAGAAGAATTTTTGGCCCGAAAGCAGGCAGTAGAGGCGAACAGACAGGCCAAAAAGAATCAGTTACTGTTAGCGTTTTAGATCAGGTTATAGCCTTTTCTGTTTTTTGACTTTGTTTTTGGTGTTACAGAAGCATAAACAGGGTTATTGTTAGAGAAGAAAATCCTCTACTTGCTGAGCTTTGTGACAGAGAAGAGGGTAACAGAAATGGAATAATGTCTGTAAGTGTCAGCAAGGGGTCAAATTTAAGTGCTAGGCAGACTGAATTGCAGCTGTCTACTACCCAGTTTGAGTTTAATTTATATGATGATATACATGATAACTTCTAAAATTATTAAACTGCTTGCAATCAGACAATAATCTTCATAAGAGACCACAACACTCGCAATCAAGAGGTTTCTGGCTACATTGATTATGCACATAGACTAAAAGTGGAAGATTTTGATATTTACTTCAGTGGAAAGAAGAAACTCATGCCAAAACCTTCAGACCTTAGGTTTGAACTCAGTGTCATTAATTGAGATAAGAATGGCCCCTTTTTTTAAAATATCGGTATATATAAATCTAATTTAAAATAAAAGTTCAAGTACCTATAATTTGATTGAAAGAACTTATTATACTAGTTCCTTGTGGGTTTATATATTTTTTTAATATTCTGCATATATTTGCAGCTTCTTTAACTGGGAAACTCAGATGTCAACTTCATATTCAACTCCAAACTATCAAGTCATCACTGACAATCCTACTGGGCTCCTTTTTAGGAACAAAAGAGACAGAAAAATAGTCAATGTAGATCCCAGGGTTAGCACTGCTTATGAAAAATTGTAAATTAATAACTTAATTAATTATTATTAAGTTAAGTGATATGTGGAGATGAATAATCATATTGATAATTTGTTAGAGCTCCATTAATTAATGATTTATTCTGATCATTGTTAAATATAATAGGTTAAGTATAGAACACAGGGTTACCACTGTGTATGATAATAATGGATTAATAAACAGTGATTTATGGAGATGAATAACTACATTAATTACATTTAATTTGATAGAGTTCATCAATTGATGATTTAACTTGATCGTCATAAAATGGTTAAGTACGGAACTTAATTAAATTTAACCAGGCAGTGACACCTGGTGAGAATTCAATCAGAGCAGACATCAAGGACCCAAACTACCTTCATGTGGTGATTTTTGATCACATCACAAAGAGAAAATCATGATTCTTTTTATTTTACTGAATTATTATTATTATTCAAAATAATGAAAAGCCATTTTATTTTTTATAAAATACATTCATCGCTTTTATTATTTTTGGCCATTTTGTTTTCAATTTTAGAGAGTGAGATTTGACATTGATGATCGATTATACCGACATTTTAGTAATTTATTAATCACACGAGCAGCAAAACAGCATTAAACGTTGAGAAAGAACCAGCTTCCTCTTCAGTTTATCAATATATTACATCAAACTTCTTGAATATTGGATGCCAATTATCATCACAAAAAACAACTTTATTGTGCAAATTACACAAAAAAAAAACAGGTGATCAAACAATACAATCATTTGGTTTTGGTACCAAAGGCACAACATAACAATCATTGAAAATGTCCCCAGTGTGGTTCATGCCTCCGTGTATGAGTGCAAAGGTCTTCAGTTCGGGGTCAGCAGCTTCAGGGTTGCTGGGGTCTTTGTCATTACTGACTTCAAATGAGCTGGAATGAGTGCTCTCTGCTGTATTATTGCTACCTAAAATATAACAAAAGAAAATATATATCAATATAATTATAATTGACCAAAAACAATTTCAAATGTTTGAGGAGTGACAGGTAAAACACAGGCAGAGAATTTTAATATTTAACCTGCCCATGCCCATCTCCTGATTCTGGTAATCCAAAGTATGCTGATTAAACTTGTGCCCTTGAGTTGGCTTTTGCCCATCACTTCCCCATATAAGTAATACTTATAATACCTCCCCAATTTTTTATAAATTAAGTTATAGAATAAATGCAAACCCTGGTAGCCAGTGAAGCAGCACAATGCAAAGTCGAGAGCAGCCCTGGGCATGGTCAAGTCATCTCTCTTCATCCAGGTCCTCGTCTCTTCATGAATATTAATTAATTCCGTCGTTAGTATGAAACTGCACGAGTAAATTATTATGAACGTGTGGATTTGGAGAACACATTAACATCATAATTGCTATAAATACTATTTTATGTAATAAACAGTTTAATTCTGCACCGAATAAACTTATATAAACAAGTCAATAATAAAAGTAAAGATGATCAGAAGCGTTAATCGGGTGATTAAATTTATAAGTAATGAAATTAGAACAAAATCCAACAAAATAATGTGTTCAAAATTCATTAGCTGTTATTCGTTATAATTATTATTATTAGTTATAATTCATTACGTAGCTTTAAAGATCCAAAAAGGTAAACATGGCATCGTCACGACTACTAACCTATGTTGAACTGAAACACTTCATCTGAAGTCAAGTCTCCAACCAATCCACCCATGATGAAGATGTGGTTGTCATGGACGATGCCTCCATGGGACGTTCTGGGACTTGGTTTGTCACCCTGTCAGTTGAAAGTTCAATTGAGACTTAATTTAAATTGGTAATTAATTATTATAATAGTTCACTTAATTATAATTATTTCAATAATTTATATATTTTACATTTATATGTTGCAAAAATATGACTTTTGGTCATCTTTTTAGTAAAGCAAACATCCTTTAACAAACCTTTCAAAAGGCAAACATTTGCAAACTGAGATTAACATCATGCATCTTAAACAATGTATAACATCTCCAAACAAGGCTGGTTTGGGTCTTATGCATAAGAATAAGTGCAGAGAAACACTTGTTGAATAGATACATGGAAACTTGCAACATAAGACAACATTCTCTTATCAATGGTCATCAAGTGTCAGACCAACCCACCTTAACTTCTACTTGGCTCCAAGAACAAGTTTCAATGTCAAAGACGTGAAGGTCGTCAAAAATATCCGTCTCGTTCAAGCCTCCGTGAACGTAGATCTTGTTGTCAGAAGCGACCATTACATGACCAAATCGTTTTGATGGACGCAGACCCGTGGCTCGGAGCGTCTGCCAGTGGTTGTTGGTGACGTCATAAACGTGCATCTGCAGGAGAACAAAGGAAGTAGTGTTCCATTGAAGTGTAATGCATTCAATGTTTTTATTAACTCAAATAATGATTTATTTTTTTATTTATCTAATAAATTGATTAAATTAACATTTAATCAAAAATCCATTTGTTGAGACAACGTTATTATCAACTATACCTCATCATCATCAACAGCATGAGAGCCCAGACCTCCTCCACCAAAGACAAAGAATTTATCCCCAACACAAACTCCGTTGTGATAAGTTCGAGGAGCTGGAAGCTCCCCAGATGGGGTGACGTCTGACCATTTGAATTCACCCAAGTCGAGGCATTGAATGTCATTTTTGTTCCCATTCTCGTCTGCACCTCCAAAAATGAAAATTTTGTTGGGGTGGACTTCAGACATGAATGTTGAATGCTCATATCTTAAAAAAAAAACAGAATTAATACTAATAAAAACCTGCTATGCAACAAAGAAAGCATCATAGTTACAGTGTTTTTTATGAAACTATACTTTTTTTAATGAAAAACTATAGAGCTAGATAATTAAATTAATTTCCTTGTCACCTGGCGTGAAAAGGACCAATCATGAGAATGCTCCATGAAAATGGGTCAAGTTCAAGAATGTGAGCATCACTGAATGACTGGCTGGGATCTGCTCCTCCCACAATATAAAGGCCTCCTCCAAGACTTTGTACTGTGCTCTGATCACCAGCATTAACAGCAGAAGGAACAAACAAACAGCAGTGTCCAACTCTTGGAGATGGACCTCCTTTGCTTGTTGGAATCTCTGACCATAGAGACTGCTTTCCAATTGTTTCAATCTTTTCTTCTGAAACCATGGTGGAATTTGATTCCTTTTCCATTTCCGAACTTTTAGACAATGATGCAAATGGATGATTTTTGAAAATTTCCACTTTTTGGAGCGGTTTTATTTGGACAACTTAACGATTTCGGGCCCAAGTAACTATCGGTTGAGGTCGCGAGAGAAATGTCAGAATCTGAATTCTTCGATAAAGAAGTTGCACTACTTTTGCGAACTGTCTGTGTGAGCAACAACGGCCGCTCCTGGAAAAGTACCAACGAGAAGTCCTTGTATCGCCTGTGTACAAACGTCAGTGAGAGATATTCTTTGGTTGACATGCATAAAAAAACAAACACCCGCGGGATTATAGCTTATCATAAGAACTTTTTCACTCTGACGATTAAAAAAATTAATATTTTATTTATTATTAATTTCCGGGCTATTCCATAAAATGCATAGTGTCATTATACCAAGAATTTTCGAAACGGCGCCTCTCTTATGTAACGCAACTGTTGTCAATAACATTGGTTCCCAAGCAGCAGTTGGAATTTCAACTAAAGTCAATTTGATACAAATTAATTTTAAAAAAATTTCCTTTCAAGCTCTCAACGAAGTGTCTTAATTCCTTCTAATCTGTAATAAAATGTAGGGCGGTTTATTTAGGAAAGTAACAAACGTAAATTGCAAAAAAATATAGCATAAAATTTAAAAAATGCATGAAGATAATTTTATTTTTAAATCTCTGAAGTAATTTTGAATCTTAAAGCTTCCGGATGGTTTGTTGATTCACATTGTTATTATTGACAAGTTTCAAATGGTACCACCGGGTCGGAGTGGACTTTTAAATTAATTACCAAAAATGCCTACATGTAAGCTGTCAACGAAGATTTTGCCTGCAACATGCGCCTGGGGCGTACTGCTGATATGCACGGGACTGTTTTTTGCCTTTATGTACGTGTGTTCATTTAAATTTCAATAAAACATGATTGTTTTCAAATTCTCGTCATTACTAAAAGCTGGCTTTATTACAGATGCCCGTTTTATGTACATGAATATACCGTCGGAATAGCAGTTTATCAAACGATATTGACTATATTTGTTATTTCAAACTTTGGATTTTCTACTTTCATGGATCCAGGAGTATATCCTAAAGGTTAGTAAAGTGCAGAAAAATTCTATTAGAGTATTAAGCAAAGGCTTAATGCATATTTTTCCAATAAAACATCTTTGAAAGGAGAAAATTACACTAGAACAGAACTATATACCCTATGTTTGATTTTCACATTAAACTTATATAACTACACAATTCCAGTCAATGGTGAGGTGAATACTAAAAACAAATCCATGATAAAGTTTTTGTAATTTTGTCTTTAATAAAAGTATGAATTATCACTAACAGTGCACATGTTTAAAACATGAATGTTTGTCTTCACCATACAGCCAGCAATGAATTAGTGAGAGATGGCGACATGCCAGTTCCATTGCACAAGACGGTGGAGATAAACAAGGTGACGGTGAGGATGAAGTGGTGTACGACCTGCAAGTTCTACAGACCTCCAAGGAGTTCCCATTGCAGTATGTGCGACTGCTGCATTGAGGTCAATAACTGAGTTCATTATTTCAAATTTACTGAGCTTGGGTATTGAAGTTTGCTTGAATATGTTGTTCATATTGGTCTTTATATTATTATTACAAATATTGTTATTGTTATTATATGATATTATATTAGAATTACATGATATTTATCTTTCATTATTCATTTTTATTGTTCACATTGGTATTTATATTATTTCATATATCATTATTGTTATATATAGAATTACATGATATTTATCTTTTATTATTCATGGAATCTGTTGGGAATGTGTCAATGAGCGTGGGATTGTACCTTTTTTTACAGAGTTATGTTGTGGTTGTGATGTCCACTTGCATAATTGTCCAATTAGATTTTTTGCTGCACACTTATTTTAAGAACCTAATGCAAAGCATGTAACTGTAATTATCTATTCCTTTGAAACTGGAGAGGTATATGTAAAATGGTCACATTCAAAAGTATCATTAAGCAAGTCCGGACCTCGTTGCATGAAAGGATGACAAATTAAATTAATTTGAACTTAAATTGGCAATTATTTAGAAGAAAAGATTAAATTAACTTTTCCCAGACATTAATTTAATTAAATTAGAAGCTTAATTCAACAAATTCAATTATCTCCTGATTTTCCAGGTTTCAAGTAAATTTAAATTTATAAAAATTTAACATTGCATTTTGGTATGAACATATTGATGAATATGGCAAGATGGCCATTTTTGACAATACGTTCCTTTTTATCGTCTGCCAGGTCTTTGACCACCACTGCCCGTGGGTGAACAACTGCGTAGGTCGGAGGAACTACAGATTCTTCTTCCAGTTCCTCGTCTCCTTGTCCCTGCACATCATCAGCATCTTCACTCTTTGTCTCATCTTCGTCCTTAAGAGCAACGAGGACATCAAGACAGCACCGAAGATCGTCTCGTATCCTTCTGCAGACGCTGTGATAGATTGGATTTTGTGATATAACGATATTGTAATGTAATAATTAATATAATATGGTATTGTAATATAATAATAATAATAATATTAATGTAATAATAATGATATTTTCTTGATTGCAACTTCGCCGGAATGTTATACGATATTAGTCTGTTTTTGCTAAATAAGTAATAAATAGAAATAATGAGTTAATACTGACCTGTTGCTTTTAGTCACTATGTTGCTACCACTAGTTTTTAGTGTTTTGTTACTTTAATTAATTAATATTTTAATTAATACTAATTAATATTAGTTTATTTGTTATTATTATTAGTATCATTATTATTATTATTAGTTTAGAGATTGCAGTTAAATTTCTAATTGTCATTTTTAGCTATAATTGGGATGTTGTCACAACACGTTTGCTATTTAGCATAAAGTCATGAATATGCATGAGATTGACGTTGCTAGGTAAACATTGCTTGAAGCACGAAAGTCAGCTTAAAACATTCCCCGCTATCATGGCAAACAACTTTCAGTGATGCTTCTTTGCTCTGAGCAATTATTGTCTCCTTAACTTCTGACGCCAGCCTCGTTCTGATGGCCATCATCGGCATACTCAGCATACCCATCGTGGGTCTTACCTGTTTCCACGTCGTCCTGATTGGCCGGGGAAGGACGACCAACGAACAGGTGAGTGTCCATCCATCCACCCACAACACTGTCGTCGTCGTCGTCATCGTGACTAAATGACGGCATTCGAAAGTTGAAGCTCACATTTTCTTGAATCGTTAGGTCACAGGCAAGATGAGGGGAACCAAAAATCCGTTCGATCTGGGTTGCATCAGGAATTGCTGCTACCTCTTCTGCGGACCAACGTGGCCGGGGTGGGTGACCTTGTTGTTGTTGGATTTTGGAGGAGGGGTTATTTGGTGATTTTGCTAGTGTTAGTGATGGTGAAAGTGATGATTGCATTTTAAATGATTTGATTGTTAATTATTATCACCATTACAGCACTATTATCATTGTTGTTGTTGTCTCATTTGCATAAACGAGATTTTGCTAATTGTATTCTTGAGATTTTTTTTGTAACAATGGGTCTATTTTAGGGAACATAAATTATGTGTTAAGTTTGAGGTGTCTTCTGGAACTTTCCTAATGCATGAATCAAATGTTCTCAGATTTCTTCACTTCAGATTGAATAATAAATTTAAATAATTATTACTAAATAATAAATAATAACCATGTCATGGCAATTATAATTATATGGACTTTTTTTTGCGGATTGTTTAAAATTCTCTTTAATTTTCATCCAAAACATCTAGTTTCAGTTGATCACCTGCAATTAAATAACATCATGTTTTTCAAACTTCATGTCCACAACGTTATTAAAACACCATCTATTTGTAAAGATGATTGACTTTATCCGCTCTGCACTGTCCCGTCCTGTTATTACTTACGACCAGTAGTTAATTTGTTGTTAATTAATTAAGTAATTTATAATCTTTATTATTATTATTATTATTATGTTTGTAGTCTGTTGAGGACCAGCAGTTGGATGACGGGATCCAAGGCAGTCCTTATGTCGGGTGCGTCTTACAATGCATCTGACAGTGTTGTGAAGATTTACATGGAGACAAGTAACACGAGTTCACACAGGGGCAACAAGTCTGACTACAACAAGGTCTTTTGACTTTTCACTGATCTTGTTGATGATGATTATGGTGATGATGATGATGACATTGATGATAATGACATAACTTTAATGTGACGTGACATCTGCTAGTGACGGGACATTGGAGTTTGGCTTTGAATGCGATTTGATTTTGCATTTTTGCATGGCTTGATTTAACTTAATGATGAGCTTTGAAATTGGGATTTAAGACAATAGTCGGGCTCCACTTATTTCTAAGGATTTGAGATTAAACCTTGATTTATACAATATCAGAGCCTTTGACAGGCTCTGTGATGTTGCTGCAGCAAGGTATCTGTGCATGTTGCCGAGAGTATTATCGATTGGCATTGTCGGTCGGTGGGTGGTGATGATGATGGTGGGACATTAATAATCCTTTCAAGATGTCTGTGGTTTTAATTGATCATCATTTTTCTCTTTCTGTCATTTCATAATGTTTTAATGTCATTTTTTATTTAATCATCCATCTTTCAATTTTTGTTGGGTTCAATTCGATCAGAATAATTAAAGGCACAACTGGATGGATGGGTGGGTGGGTGAATGGATGAATGAAAAGTCACAACCTCAGTTTTTTTTTTAAAACTGTTGGAAAACCCGTGCTTATTTTAAGAAATATCGCTATGTAATTAACTTTTTTTATACATTATTATTCTCATAATAAATCAATCAGCTGAGCACGTATCAGGAAGCAAAAGAATTTCTAAACATGCAAATGAGAACTAACCCGACATTATCGATCATAATTGGTGCCATACTTTAGAATCTCTAAAGTTGATATGTTCTTGATTGATCAGCAGATGATGCAGATGAACAGCAGAGAGGCTCAGGAAGCGCTCCATTCCCAGAAGCCGCTCCTCCATCACCATCATCCTGCGGACTCTCCCTTTGAAGCCAACAACCTCATCCATCCTTCTCAGGGCTACACCAGGGGCCAGCAGCAGTCCCTTCAGAAGCAGCCGATGGCCGCCCCGATTTTTTCCTACCCGAACGGAGGGTATCCGCTCATTCACTCGCCCGTGGGGACCAATTCCATGGCACCTGCTCCTCTGGCCGTGGTGGCTTCTGCCCAGCAGTCCCACCTTCTCTATACTCAGCAACAACAGCAGCAGTTTCATCAGCAACATCACATTCAACAATTTCAGCAACTGAATAGGAACCATCATCACCACCACCACCATCATCACCAGTACCCCTTGATGCCTGTCGAAACGAAGCACCACGGCCAGGATCGACCCAGTAGGAACAAGAGCCCCGCCATGCCGTCGAGGGCCTCTTCTCGTCAGGTATCCGGTGCTTCCGTGGTGCCCTCGAATTTCCATAGGCCCGAGGGAGCTTGCCTGCTCTCCTGCGACGACAGGAAGTCCTCGAAACACCATCAGAACAGCATGCCGCACCAGCAGAGACAGAAGCAGACGAGCTACGAACGCTCCCAGCAGCAAGCTTATCACGGCAAGAGGGGCACGGTCGAGAGGAAAGACTCAGACATTACCGAGTACAAAGTATGAAGTCGCGGGAGTCCCCCGTCGGCATTCCGTCTGATGTCCTCAAAACTCGCCGTCTCGTCTTGGTCATCCGCATTTCTTCAGGTCTTCGGGCTCAGAACGGTTGTTTGGCAAATCAGTATTAATTCCATCGCAAGCCTCGACCGACTGCATCGAAGCGCTTCTGCGACCTTCCTCGGGGTCGAAGGTCGTCTGGTGCGACGGGAATGGAAGGTGGCTCGACATCCACTTTCAGTCGCTCCTCTCTTAATTTATTTGCTTCGGTGAAGTCAGAATGCCGGACGAATATTTTCAGACTTTCCATTCCAGAAAATACGACCAAACATGATAATGATGTTCTCCTTGAATTGGTTTTCCTTTTTTTCCTCGGCCATGGCTTCTTCTTCTTCTTCCTCTTCTTCTCCTTCTGTTTTACTCTGTCATCCGACTTTTTGTCATTCGTTCGCAAGACCCTCGAAAACGTTGACAAAAAAAAAGTGATTTGTCAATACTTTGTAGAATCTGATGCTGAATTTAAGGCCAGGACGTGTAAATTGTCACATTTCATTGGTTTTTGGGAAATTTTAAAGTCGGCACTTTGTTTTGGAAATCGTTGTTATACCTGTAGTTATCTCTTTCCTTAGCACGGTTTGCTACCATCTTTTGATCTCAAGTCTGCCTTGGTCCTTGATCGGCCATCCCAATCCGTTTGGTGTTTGTTTTACTGTGATCATCATCATCTTCGCCATCATGATCGTGAATCATCATGTTTGCTTTGGGGGGAAGAACTTGAGGCTATCCTCCTAATACATTGGTGACTGGTGGATTATGACCTTCGTATCTATTTGAAGGTCCGTATTATTTAACTTTGAGTTTTTTTTGCCTCCGTTCTTTGAGCAATTTTTATCCAGCCAGGAGTCGGACCACGAGAACTTATAAGGCGCGACATTGATTCTTATGAACTTTTGTTTTATTGTAAGGGTCAATCATGAATTTAAGCGTTCGCTAATTTATTTATGTAATCGTGGTGTGGCATCTTCTATCAGTCCTGCATCCAGGGGCAAATGATTTCTTTTCCAGTTTCAATATTTTCCATTTTTCTGACCTGTCGAATGTCAACCATGTAAATTGTTCATGTAAATTTCATTTCTTTCAAATTTTAGAAAGCTATTTTTTAATTTAATTATGGTGCAGTCTTCAAATAGTCCATATGAAACGTGCAGTCTCGTAACTAACTCAGCAAGTGTTGTATGGAAACAGGACAGGTTCATGACAATCAATAATGTTGAGAAGATGATGGCTAACATTTATTGTTTGAATCGCCTGCCTGCTAAATTCATACGCGCTTGTTTTCAGTGTTTTTAACCCATTTATACTTGATAGGTAACTGTTGATCATGTAACGCTTTTATAACGTGTCTTTTGGACGTGTTTATGCTCTTTTTGTTAAGAGTTATGCTGATAGAAATGGAATTTTTTTTTCGGAATATACGATCGAGATGTTTTCCACCTGTTTTGTCTGGGATTGTGGTTTAATTAATTCCTCCTGGGATTTAGTCTTAATTAAGTTGATTTATGCGGAAGTCGGGATGCGCACTTTAGTAAAAATACGAAAAAAAATTAGTGGAAACGTACGCTTAATATCTTTTGAACAATTACGGATGGGAACATTCCCCGAAGTCTTGAGTCTATGGTTTATGTCTATCGCTCAAAAGTGCGTAGAACGCCTCGAAATGGCATAATGTTGCGTGAGTATGAGTAGCGCACAATCAAGACATCTATAAGGAAAAGTTTAAATGTTTTTGGCTTACCTCTTCTCCGGTTTCCGCTAAAGTTGGCAACTGATAAGAAATAGAGACGTCATCGGATATTCAGGGGATTCTGCAAATAGAAATTTACTTATAAGATAAGGAATCTTTCAGAAGCGGAATGTCGTGCAGATATCTGTTGATATCAGTCGTTCTTGCGTGCTTGACTGTCCAGTCTGTGGTCCCAGCCAGAGGCGATGCCAAAGTCGAAGTCAAGACATCGTCTGCCAGTCGAAATGAGAAGCATTCAAATATCGACTCAGTTAGGTCTGATATTTCATCACCACCTGTTTTTGTTTGGCTTTGTTCAGAAGCTTTTAAAACGAATTTTAAAACTCAATTTCTTGATCATTGCCCGTGTTTTTTTTTTGCGTTTGGAGTTCATTAATCAGTAGTTAGATGTAGTGGTTATGACAAAAACGTTATTTAAAGGGCTCAAGAGTTTTTCAAGATGAACATCCTCGTGCAGCTTTACCATCGCATAAAGAGCCATTCTAATCAGACATTTTACAATTTGACCGAGAACGAAAAGAAGGCCATTGGCAAGAGAACATCGGCTTGTCTGATATCACTGGATAAGAAGTCTGACAGGAGAAATCCACACAACAGGAACAAAGGACAAGATAGCAACAGGTGCATTATTGCACCACCTCTATGTAGGTCATGCTTACTAATTTGCTTTACAATAGCAGTAATAGTAACATTAATAATGATAATAATAATAATAATATAATAATAATGATAATAATAATAAACACAACAACAACTTGACCCATGAGCTGTCTTGCATAGCATAGGTGTCTCAAAGTCTTGCTCCACTTTATGCATTTTTATTATTTTTAATTTTTATTTCCAGAATTACCCAATATGTGCAATCTTAAAATAAGCATTATTTATATAATGATGTGCTTAAAATTGTGTTATAATTGCTTAATTTAATATAATTCTTTTATGGAGGAATTTATTTATTCATACGTAGGAATTTGTGGAACTCCAGGGAACGAAACATATAAAACAGATAGTAGCTTTGTTGGGTGTCTTTACGATGATGTATTATTATTAATTTGTTGGCTTTTTATGACTGATGGTTCTTTGCTATGCATAAAAAAATATTACAGAGAGGTTAAATAAGCAAGAAAGGCATTTATTTGCTCCCTGGAAGTTTATTATTGAGAAAATACGGGCAAATGCTCTCTCTATTTGTAGACCTGTTAATGTTTCACACCATTGTTATTGATTTGTGACCCAACACTCATTTCTTTTGTTTGTTTGTCTATGTCCTTTTTTTCTCTTTTTCTTTGAGTTTTGCCTGATAATTATATGATAAAATTTAAATGTGAGGATATTGTTTATGGGCTGAGCATTTTGCTTGGCCTCCTTGTTTCATGTTTACAAGTAATGCAATTATTTGGTTGTTTTAGAAATAATTTTACGAAACATCCTGCTCTTTTGTTTACGTTTTAAAGAATTTTTAGGTTTATCTTAAACTCAGAGATAATGCCCTTTGCTAATTTGCCTCTTTAACGTAATGCTTATCCATATGTTTTGCTCATTGTCTGTAGTTTTCTGATAAACATCTAATTGAACTGTTTAGGATCATTTACTTAATTTAAAATCATAAAGAAAACTAAAAATTTATCCAAAATAAATGTAATAATAATAATGTCAATAAAGGCATCTCTATCATCTTCTAACTCTCCTTTGTGGGCTTAGAGATATGTCCTTTAATTATCTCTTTAGGAACAAGTTCAGGGAATTTTTTATATTTGGTATTTTTTTCAGCTGTTCAGATTTTTTTTTGATTTGTTTTTATTTTTCCAATTCCACGTACTCCTTGCAGGTCCAAATCTGCTGTCTGAGGACATGAAGGATCAGTCGCTTGCTGATGTTTCATTCCTGTTTGAGGCAAACAGTTTTTATGAGAAGAAGAAAGAAATGGACATGTTGAAGGTCATCTCCATGAATCTCAACCTGAAACTGCACAAGAAAGGAGTAAAGAGTGGGTTAAGCTGTTCTTATTCTTGAGCTGTTGTTGTTGATTTGTGTTCCACACTGTTATTAGTGTTGTTTTGACAATCGCCAGAGAGCATGAATGCGCACTTGTGATTCATTGAGTCTTTGTTTCTTGTGCCTTCTTGCATTGCATCCCTCGTAGAATTACAGTCTCAGAAAATTGTGAGTTCAGGTGGAAATTATATGGCTCTAATTTAACATCTTCAAGAAGGAATGATCAAACTCATTAAATTTAGTCTTGTCATTACTAGAAACAAAGACTCCATTGTTATGAGACCAACAGTTATATTACTGACATCTGGTTCTTAATGTCTAAAAATCTGGTTGATTGATGATTGTTGTTTTTTTATTGCCATCCAGTGTTCTAAGTTTGCATTGCATCAGAGTGTAACTCTTGTACTTTTCTTTTAAAAATTGAAAAGCATTAAAAAATTTATATACATTAAAGATACAATTTATTCCTTTAAGGCATGTTAAGTGATTTGTTATGATTTATTTGAGGTTAACTCATAAATTATTAGTTAATTTGCACGTAAACATGTTCGTTCATTTTTTTGTTTCCTACAGTTGCAAAGAAGTCAAATATCTACTTGAAAATCTATGGGATCACTAACAACCAATCAGGTTATTATCCGTGCGGCCATTGCAGGTCCAAATCTGCTATAAGCGGACGTGAAGGATCAGTCGTTAACAATATAGTTTGACGGGTCATGGATTTCCATTTCAGAGAACAACAGTACCTACCTACTGAAGGGTATAAAGGTTGTCCCAGGGAAGAGGCATTGGATCAAGGTTCAGCTCAGTAAGGAGTTCGCAAAGTTCCAGCGTGACACCCGGTCGAGGGGAGGCCATTCCGGGCCCAGACCGAAGCCATGGGGGATCACCATGCTGCTGGAGAACAAAAAGGGACGCATTTTCCCACCAGAGTATCTTTTCATCAAGCACAGATGCACACATTTCCAGAACGGTTTGGAATTACTCCTACGCAATATACTTGATTTGTGATGGTTAAGCAATAATTAATAAACTGCATTCAAGCAATCCCTTGGTTATTATTAGGCATTACATATAATTATGGTCCCCAATTTCATAATGTTAGTAATCTTGTAGGCAAAGCATCTATAAAAACATATCCATTTTCCAGCAAAACAATTTACAGATTAAATATCATTTAATTCCTCTTGCACTTCCAGCCGACTCCTCCTTTTCCATGCCGCACTTGATGGTGGCTCAGATAGTCAAGATGAGGGAGTTCATCCTCACCAATTACAGTTTTGTGACAAAGAGAAACTCCAGAGTCTGAATTGGGGACTCCAGACGACAACGCGTGATACTTTTGTCGGTCAGTCATTGAACTCTCATCACAAATAGTGGGCATTCTTGAACTGAAGCACTAATAAAAGAACGTTCTAAGATTATCTTTGGTACGCTCAAGTTGAGCCAGTTTTTTAGCCAGAGGACGTTTACGTTGTTGTTTGTCGTCTCTTGGCCAGTCGCTCCCTGCCGCGCTAGGTTAGCACGTCGCGGTCGTCGAGAAATTCATAGCTGCATGTCTCTGCTAGTCTGTTTGTTACTTGGTTGCATGAACAATTAAAAACAATTGTCTCGATTCCCAACTGCTATGGTCATCTCAGTATTTGTTTGTGTGATGACTGTTGATGTCCAGCTGTAGTTGTCTTTTTGTGTTGTTCAGAAACTCTTAAGCATTTTATTCGTTCGTTGTGTTTGAAAATTTGTCTTTCCATCCGTTTGCATTGTACCCCCTCCCCGTTTGCCGGTCCAAAAGGTGCTTGCTCCCCCTAAATTGTTCCAATTGTTTCGTATTTCTTGCTTCTCATTCAATCACTTGACATGGTTAGTATTAATGGGCCGATTAACAGTTTAGTGAATAAGACTTGTTAACCAACTACTTTGAGTCTAAAACAACGGCTAAAAAACAAAGAATAAATTGCCGGGAACGAACGCTCGGTAAACTCGGAAGCCACACGGCGTCCAGAAAGTGACTCGTCAGGAAAACAGGGTTTGATGAAAAATCACTCAACAAAACTTCAAATAAAGCAATAAAATGCTGGAATGGTCGTCATGTTCAGTCCTATGTACAGTCCCAGAAGTCAGGCAGGTGGGTGTGTGTTGCTGGTTATTGCACAAAAAGATGGAGTCTATCGTCAGCGATCCGACCTAAAACCCGGCAAATTACTCGAGCTAGGAGCGTTTGAAGAATCCTGAACGAAGAAAAAAAGAATTTAGTGAAATCTAAGCAAACAATAATTTTAAGTGATATTTTTGTAATCTGTAGATTATTATATTAAATTATGCATTACGACAGGTTTGAACTCACAAAGTTTAGCGACTGCATCGACGGAAAGTCTTTGACGAGACTTATGGGAATCACCTGACTTTGTACGGTTTTTCCGGACCTGCCTTTCACAGGTCGTGGTGTCAGGAATGTGCCTTCAACCTGATTCTTGATCTGCCATGATAAAATAAATGTTTGATGCAAACATAGTTTGAAGAAACATTTAAAATACACATGTATCAAATGGGAGAATGTATAGCTTCTGAAATCACAAGCAAAAGACAATTCCTTGCTATCTAAAAAGTTAAAACACCAAAGTGTCCAAAATGAACGCGCTAAAGTAAACCTGTCGGCTATGGACACGTTCTAGATTATCAATGGATGTAATGCTCTGTTAAAGAAAATTTTGATTGGTTGCTAAAAGTACATCCTCAGCCAATGATTGATAAGCTTATCGTTTTGTTTATCAATCACAAGACACTCACTGCCAACGTTTCTCTCCGCCTTTGCATTGACGGCGTGCCTATGCTCATTTTATCAACGATCTCTGAATACTTTTCATTTTCATTCTTTAAAAAAAAAATAATTAATTAATAAATTTCAAATTTGAATGACAAAATGCAACAATTCTCGTTATATTTTGGTGAATAATGGTAAAGAACAGCAACATTATGAAAAAGAACAGCAAAAGAATCAATGATAACTTCTGAAAGTGGTCCGTCTTGAAAGAACATTTGATTTGAAATAAATGAAAAAAATATAAATAAATAAAAGAATTAATCCGATAACAAGGACGACGACAGATGAAGAAGTAAAGATCAGACCACGGGAGGAGCGACCGGGGTCTTCTTCGAGTTGGATGACGGGGTGTGGACGTTGAGGGTGCTTCCCTCCCGTCTCATAGGACTGACCATGTGTGCGAAGCTGGATATGGTCCTCTTCAGTCCGATCGGAGTTCGGTTGATGGAAAAGACGCGACCGACCTTCTTGCCGAACCTGGGATAAACAAACAGAAACGTTTTGATGCGATATAAAACATTGCAAATCACGAATGTGATTATAATTACAGATTCGTAATAACGGGTTAACAATGATTGATGTTTAGAAATAAAATTAATAATTAATTGATCTAATGAGGTTACTTGGAAGCGGCCTTGGATATGGTGTTCTTGCCATTGAGGCTGGAAATGTCAAGGTTGAGTTCATGGGATTCAACTGCTGCCAGGAGCGTCTCCTGTCGGAAGATTGATTATTGAGTTTAAATTAATTAATTAAATTATAATTACAATAAAAACATGACAGGACTATTCACAGCCATCACGTGCAAACGTAATTCTCAAATTTATACAACGGTTATCGGCAAAGATAAACGTCAAAACTGTTCCTCCAGAAGAAGCGTTCAAAACATGGCAGCCAACGTCGTTGTTGTTCAACTCACATGATCGGTCCTGCACATATTGCTGCAGATGGCCTTGCTCAGGTGAGTCAGGAGATCCTCCTGATTGGTGGAGTTGCTGAAGTTATGGTTGCCGGCGGTGACCGCGAACGCGTACAAATCCTCGCAGTCCTTGTCAGGCATTTTGACGACCAGCGCGAATACCATGTAAGGATCTGCGTGGAAGGAAAACAAAGATAAATAAAAAAAGTGGTCATGAGCAGTCAGAAATAAGGACATTAAGATTGACGTTGTTCTTTGTTGCCATGTTCACGACATCCTAGCATGATAATGTTATCACATATTTATAATATAGTAATACGTATGTATTTATATCATACTTACCTTAGTAATACATAGTAATAGGTATATATTTACATCATGCATACCTTAGTAATACATATATATTTATATCATACATACCATAGTAATACATAGTAATAGGTATATATTTATATCATGCATGCCATAGTAATACATAGTAATACGTACATGTTTATATTATACATACCACAGCAATACACATGCAGCATACTCAGGACTTTATCCATGGGATAGACAGCCAAATATCACAATACGGGAGAAACAATGAGACACACGCACACACACACACACACAGATGCGCATCGTAACCATAGAAACAACTCGACTCGCCATTGACGTCGCATATCTCGACCACTCTCTTGATATACGAGAACTGCAGGTACGCCAGGTGCTTGTACAACTTCTTGCCTTTGCCGACGGCGTTGTTAATGGACAACGTCGACGCCCTGTGGGAGGGAACGTGCTTGGATCGCTTCTTGCATATCTGTCGTGGTTCAATGATCACAAGGTCATTGATCTATGGCTGATTGATCGATAGAGCGTGACATTTTTAATATATGCAGACGTTATACAATGTGCACTGGTGAAGTTTTAATCAAATCAATTGTGGTATGTTCAGCATATTCTTTTTTTCTATTGGTTGATTTCAAATATGCTTAAAAGCAGAGTGACCTCGAAAGATATTTTTGGTTGTATGTCACTTTAGTAATGCTCTACCATTATTATGTTATTATTATTATTATTATTATTATATTAGCATCAACTTAAGATTGTAAATCACACCTCAATGCTGTCCGAAAAGATGAACATGGTCACCGGACTTCCCTTGGTGCAATGATTGCCAGAGACATCAATGGCATCTATTTGGGTGTACAATGCCCTGTGAGCTGATAACAGGTTGGCCTGGCATTAAAAAAAGATAATAATCAATCAATCAACGAATCAATCACTGTTTAAGCAAACAATTCTCTAATACCAAATGCTTAGAGAACTTAATACTTAGAGAATATGAGTGAATGAATTTAAAATTAGTTTTGAAAATACGTTTTGAAAATATAATATAATATATTCGTGTTGGAATAATAAATGAGAATAAAAGTAAACAAACAATCAATCACTGGTAAGCAAACAATTCTCTAATACCAAAAGCTTAGAGAGTTTGAGTCTCTAGTGAATAGAATATCTTAACTAGGCAGGTACAGCTAATGAAATTAAGATTCTTTTGCTGAAGTTTGTTGGATAAGCAAAATCAAGCATTCATGATAAGAGAAGGAATTATTATACAAAAATTTAAAATTAGTAACTTTTTAGAAAAATATGTTTTGAAAACACAATAATATGTAATGTAATATTATATATTAGTTAAATGCAAAGCATGTTAGAATGATAAGCATGGACACGTTAAATGATAACGATGACGTTGTCGTGACGACTCACCGGGCACTTGTCAATCTCGTTGAGCAAGTCAAACATTGCCTGCATGCTCTCCGTCTTCCTCTTGTCTTCATTTATGTGTCTGGTTGTGACATTATGATCATCATCATCATCATAACGTCTAGTAATTAACTATTACACTAATTAATTATATCATAATGTCCAATAAATAACTTATAAATTATAATAAATTATGCTCTAATTAACTACGATCATAACTAGGCAGGTATGGCTAGTGAAAATAAATGTGTGTTTTAATGGAGTTTGTTGGATAAGCAAAATTAAGCATGTATAATAAGAGAAGGAGTTATTACAAAAGTTAACCAATTTATTAAATTTTATGCAAAAGCACGAAACTGACGTCATGACATTTTCCAGGCAGACGATAGCTTTCCTGAGAAAGGCATGGTCCTTGTCTGACTCATCAGTTCTCTTCAGGATGCCTAGCAAAGATGATTGGTCAATAGTTTTTTTAACACTCATGCCACAAGATTGATTGATAGGTTGATTAATTGATTGATTGATTGATTGATTGATTAATTGATTGATTGAAGGGACTAACTTTTCAGAAGGAGTTCAACGCTGGGAAGTCTCTGAACAGGTCTGATGATGAGTTCAGTCAGAGTCTGCCTGCCACATTCCACCCTTGATTGGCAAACCTTTGGAAGTTAAAAAGCAAGATGTTTACAATGCATTAAAATACAATTATTTTTTGCATTATTTGAATTTGTCTTCGGCTCGGTAGAGCTAACAATAATAATTTATTTACATCGAATCTAAATAAATGTGTGATAAATAAATTTATTAACATGAGTTCATTAACATATGATAAGGATAATAATATTGATGATGATGATAATAACAACAACAACAATAATAATAATAATAATAATAATAATAATAATAATAATAATAATAATAATAATAATAATAATAATAATAATAATAATAATAATAATAATAGGCTTTTGCCTGAGGTCTCTGGATGAGACTCGGCTTACTAACCAGTCGTCCACTGAGATTGGGTTTGAATAAAAAAAAAATAATAATAACAATAATGATAGCAATAATAATAATAATAATAGTAATAATAACAGGCTGATAGGTAATACCAGATATGTTTACCTTGAGGAAAGCATGAAATCTTGGCTTGTTCCTCTCGCACTGCTCAATGAGTTCCTTGGTTGCTTCGAAGTAGTTGATGAAGTTTGGATAGAATCGGAACAAGTCATCTGCCTAGTTTTCCAAAAACAACAACAACTTCAATCAACTGATGCAACGATTGAAAATATTAAGAATCTAAATGTGTTTGAAATATTGACTTAAAACAATTTCTAATAAAATATAATACCAATAAAATAATAATAATTATTATTAAATAAATAAATAATTAAGGTATTCCATCATTTTCCATTAAACAGTATCTACTCCATCTATGCAAATGCAAAAGGTCATCATCATCATCTCCTTACGTGTTGGAGAATGATATCCCCTATGGAATGATTCTCATCCCAGTTGGAAATGACTTGATGGAGTTTGTCTCTGATCATCGTGTGGAGGTTATGAATGGGTGGGATGCCCCCGAAGATGCCCTTGACCTCCTGACTGCCTAGCAGGGCGCCGCCCGGCTGGTTAGGGTTCTCGATGCCCTCTTTGAAGATCTGAAGTGACGCAAACGGTCATAATAAATCACGAAAAAACATTGCATAATTGTCATTGGTCATGAGTAACTCATCACAGACCGAACTTTGTATAACACGTGGTAGGAGGTAAATATTTACTTAACATGACATTTTATTATCTATTTGAGCTTAAACTTGAATCAAATGTGGATCACAATTATTTACTAATCTATTTGAGCTTAAACTTGAATCAAATGTGGATCACAATTATTTCTTTATTACTTTACCAAACTAGATACCACTACAACACATTGATGCAAGAGATTACTGAGCTACAGGCAATGACCACAATGCAATAGTTTAAGAAATTACCAAGCTAAGAAGCTACATGCATTATTCCTCACCTTCAGTATGATTTCAAGGATGCCAACGTAATTCTTCTCCGTCTGGTAAAGTTCCATTATCGTCTGCTGGCGAGCAGTCAGCTTCACTTCCTTGAGACTGGTTGAAGAGGCAGCAGACAAGCTAGGCGGAGGCATGGTGCACATGGGTTCATTGGGAACGTCATCTGTAATGCATTAATTAAATTAACCATTAACCAATTGATTAACTAATTTATTTATTTATTTATTAGCCATCCAAATTACTGATTACTCAACTAATTAAATATTAAATATAATTAAACCAATCTTTTGGCATCACAGTTTAGTATTAATCATTACCGCCATGATAGGCACCTCTGAACGGAGAGAATAGGACGACTGACCTATCGTGGGGAGTGAAGTCTCGGCCAATATGTCGTTGAAGGAATTGTTTCTGGACTCGACGTCGAACGATGTCCTCTTGCTCGCCGGCAGTTCCCGTTCCCCCTCGGAGGCCAGTTGCGCCAGATTCTCCCTGAGCCTTTTGCGTTTGTTGTTGGGTCTGCTCGAGCCATTGGACAGCGGGGTGCTGGGAGTTTTCCTCCCTCCCTGCGAGCCCGGCGTGATGTTGGTGTCGTCGAAGGGGTACAGGCTCTCCGTGGCACATGCCTCCATCTGGATACAGGCCCAGAACCACTGGCAGAAGGAAATAATAATGTTTAGTCACCTTCCAAGTGTTGTGCATTGAGCATTACACAATGAGATAGATATCAATGGTGGGGAAAATATGTTATAAGAATATAAAACAATAATAAGCTTCCACAGCATAGTGAAGGCCGGTTATTTATTTTGTAAACATTCACTTTTTTTTGTTTTATATGAAAAATGAACAAAAACAAGTTATAAAACTTGATTCCATTTGAAATAAAAAAAAACAATAATTTGAGAAGTTTAACGAGAATATTATTCAAATCATTAAATAACATTAAAGCTGCAGATCACCTCGGACTTGACGATGCTGATGTTGGAGTCTGTACTGAAAGGGAGGGAGCGTACGGTTCTCTCGTTGACCACCAGGTGGGTCGCATCAGGGGATCCCAGCTCGACGACCGAGCCACCTGATCGAAAATGAAGGTCGTCGTTGTCGTGGTTACCAGTACAATAGGTTAATCAATTGATTGAATCGACGTTTAAATCAACCATCGAAGGTTCCTTTGTTGCAGGTTGATGAAAAGCTAAATTCACAAGCTGACCATTTTTGGTTGTCACTTCTTCCATATGCCTGAGGTCATCCTTTGAGAATCCATAAAAACTGAGTATCGACGATGCAAATGGACTCAGTCTGTATTCATTGAGCTGGAGGATAAATACAATCACAAACTAGTTGTAGTCTTAAAAGACCAATAATAACATAGGATAACGATTATCAAATAATAAAACATTATTGTATAATATATTTAAATTAAATAATATATTTTCTATGTCTCATAAATATCTTCACTTATTTTCCTTAAAGGTTAATCGCTTTATGATTCAGCCTATGACCTAAACATGACTAATACCAACAATGTCCGGATCTTCAGGATTGAAAAAGGGCTCGTTCCTTGAGTCCCAACACTTCACGATCCACTCTGCCGACATTATCGGAACGCCCTTGCCCACTGCCAGCTGGAGAATCCAAGTTTAAAACATGATATACATTAATTACAAATATAATATAAATGTAAAATATAATATAATTGACCGTTAAATTAAATTTCTAATTGAAAACATTCCGTGACATTCGAAGTATCGCGGAAAATCTCGGTCTTGTACTTTTCTAACCTTGTACTTTTCTCCGTTAGTTCCCATGGAAACGAGGTGAGTGATGCCGACCACCAGGTCCTTCCTGACGATTCCACCCATCTGATGCACCAAGGCTGCCAGCGTATCCTGGATTGCAAACAAAACGTGTGAGGATTTTGATCAAATTAATAAATAAAGAAATAATTAATAATAAATTATTAGTAAATAAATTAACTTCTTATTTTATAGCATATAACTTATAGCAAGTCTTGAGGTTAATTGATTTTAACCAAAATTTGATTAAATTAAATCCATAATTAATGACAAAAATCTGTAAAAAATAGAATATCAGAAAAAATGGCTACACTATGCCTGCATTGAGTAGGAAATAACACTTCCTAATTATTTAAGAAATTAATAATTTAATTATTAATATAATATAAAAAATACACGATGCAAAATATAACAAATAACCGACCAGGTCCTCTTTCTGCTTGAATCCATTGAAGGAAACGATGATGGATTCCATGGTAAAGCTGTATATCGGTCGAACATTCTTTGGAATGAACTGCACAAGGAATTGGGGATGACATAAGTTTTGCATTCAGTAAATAAATAAATATTTAATTTGTGCCATGTGCAAACCATCAGAAACTATGTGTACGAACACATTCCTTCATGTTGAGAATGGTTTTTATGATGCAATGTTGTTCAAGCAGTTTATTTATTTAAGTCTTTTATATTATAAAACCTTTCTAGAAATCATAAGAATATCATTGGTAAAAACATTAAATTATAATATATTATTGATAATATAACAGAATTAAAAAATGTATTGGAATCTCGCACATCACAGGCACCTATGAATCAACAACAACAAACTGACAGAAAAAAAAACAGAAACCAACCCTTCTGGAAGCACATCTAATAATGGCAGAAGGTCCAAATATCTTCCTCTTATGCCTGGCAAGGGTGGTGAAGATGGATCCACTGAAGTTGTCGAGGATATAAGCCGTGTTGTTTTGAAGCATGCTGTCGTCTATGCCAGTGTCGGAATATGAGAATGGTATTTCCAAGTCCTTTTGTATGAGGTGGATTTGAAATTGGTTAATTAATTAATGTATTTATTAATATAAAATTAATTAATTAACACAATTAATTAATAAAAACATGTTTGATTACATTAGGAATGAGTTACAAGGCAGCCAATCTTTTTTTTTTTGAGAAATAGATGGTATATTGTGTAATTAATAGGTTGCATAATTTAGGTTGTTATAAAATATCTCAATTAAAATGTTATTTGAAGACATGGAAAACAATTATTGCATAATGAAAATCAAACAGAGTCTGTAATATAATAGATAAGCTTGGTTCATTTGCATAAATATCAAGGAGATGAGAGATAGCCTTCCATTGGTCACAGAGCTTTCTAAAGATATTCAAATTAGGACTCCAACAGCTAACAAATCCCTCAGGACAATAAACAATGCACTGGGGTTTTGTTTGAAGCTTAAGCAGTGCTAAGCATGATTCCATCATAATTTATCACTTTCTAAAACATTCCAAAACCAACTTCTATTGCTTGATGAAGATCTTTGGCATCTCTCATCTTTTGACCGACCAGAATAAAATGTGTCACTAAAAGTATAATGAACGATGTCATTGTCATGAAGAGTCAATCATTTAGAACAACTTATTTAGAATTTAATTCGCCATTGTTTTAGTTATAGAGTAAAAGTAAAAAACACTGTTTCAATTGAATCATTAACCATATTAGTTTACCTAAGACCATGCCAAAGTGCAATTTTCATAGATCCACATTGTGCAACAAATAAACAAGATTCTAAGTGCATTTGATAAAATATGCAAAATTTGCCCAGCGTTTATTTAGAAGTCATCAAAGCAAACGATTACCCTCTTCCCCGCAATCAGACATTGTGGTTATTGATGATGTATCTCCATAATCCATGTTGCTGAAAAAGGTTAATTAATGAATATCAATTAATCTATTTACAAACGTGAGGAGGTTGAATGAGTAACAATATAGTAATACAAGCCTCATTCTCATCAGGCCCAATCTCTCATTCACCAAGTAATTACCAACACTTTAATCTAAACACAAATAATATCTATAAAAAAACTAATCATCTCAACATAAGCATGACAAAAACGTTTCAGGCTTCCATATCGATCAGAAAAAAAAATAATACATTCTGGTTAATTACAAACCCGTAATACATGTAATAAGCAAATAGGCGTTAATATGGATAGTAGCTGGTCAATGTAAATAAAACTAGATGTCAAGGTAATTGTGCTTGACGTAAAATAATGGCTATTGTGTAATCGGAAGACAAAGACTGAAATTCAAACCATGTAATTAGCCACGTATCTCTTAAATTGCAATTACTTGTAAGTCAAAAAAAGAAATCGAATTACCCTTACGAAAGTATTCAAATTAATTGCTGTTTCGATGGCTAATTACGAAAATATTAAAAGCGATTTATAATTTTTAATGAAAATGTTTAAAGATCGGCTAATTATTCACCGCAAAGCAAAAACGGAGGACTTTAGCATGCAAACTTACGATAAACTCGAATCTTGCGCCATTTTCAAAATAAACAAGTGATAGAAAGCGCAATAACTGACAAACTAATTGAGCATTGATTAAATTGATAACAAGTGAAAGTAATGTCACTATAAAAGTATTTTTAATTCAAATCCTTCTCTAACGTTTTAATTTTACGCTTAACACTGCTAAAACTTGGATCTCTTCGGCTTTTAGCAAATTAAAATTTGATTAATAAACTGACTTTACGACGAAGCATATGCAAAAACTTGTAAATTTTAATTTGTTATTATATATATTAAATTAAATCTGGTTAAAAATTTTTAGGAATTTAAAATATTTAATCAAAGGCAGTTTATCAACTACAAGACTATGAAGTAACCTTTGCCCTTTTGGATGCAGCGTGGAAATGCCGACATCCCTAGCTAAGCCTTCTGCCTTGCTGAAGCAGCTAATTCTCGAAAACCAGTCAATACTAACAGTGATAAAATAGATCTGAGACACTATCACGTAACCAATTTTCGCAGCTACATAAAAGAGTTTCCACTACCAACTGATATCTATATCGCTGAACAAGAAAACGCTACGCACTTCACATCGAATAAAAACTTGCAGTGCGAGGGAATAGGATGCAGTTAATTAAAAGAAGCCAAAATCGACTGAGCCTAATAACAGTGATGATGCATAAAGCTGTGAATAACATCCCTCACATCAAATAACTACAACAAATGTTCCTTCTATTCAACACTTGAAAATATGGTATTGGCTTGAAAAATAACTTCTTAAGTTTATTATCTCTCAAAAGAAAGGACTTCAAAAGTAGTTAAAAAATTTTTATCCAAAGCAATAAGAAAATACTGGCACTAATTTAACCAGTAAAAGCTCAAATAACAGTGATTAACAACATCAAATCAAAGTAGGCAGGAAGAATGCATTTTGCAACATCTTTGTTTTTGAAATATTGTTTTTGACAATAAATTGTGGCAGCAAAGATCATTCGATAAATTCAAGCAGGTTTCCAGGAAAGTCATTGCATCATTTTGGATGAGCGTTATCTCCAAGATTTCACCCAAAATAATTACTAGGGGGAGGGTAAGACCCAGGGTTTTGTGGAGGATACGATCCAGGATTCTGAGGGGGATATGATCCCGAATGAGGGGAATATCCGCCCGGATTCGGTGGCGGATAAGGCCCAGTGGTTGATGGAGCAGGAGGGTATTGAGCTGAAGAATAGTGAGGATTTTGGGGAGGATACTGGCTTGGATTGTGAGGATAAGGTCCTGATGGTCCAGGTGGATATTGTGCTCCAGGCACACCTGGTGTCGGATATGGGCCAGCGCTCGAAGGATACTGCCCTCCTGGATATGGTCCCGGATTTGGGGGGTATTGTCCTGGAGTCTGAGAAGGATATTGACCAGGGGGATATTGACTTGGAGGATACGGTCCAGTATTGAAGCCTTGTTTGGCAGGAGAATATGGTGCAGATGGAGGATACCCCTAAATGATGCATAAATATATGAATTAACTGATTTAGTTTAGAATTAATTTCACAAAAATTCAATTCCAATAATTCAGAGATCTCACAGAAGCTGTATTTTGTCCAGGAACAGGATAGGTTGGGAAAGCTCCACCAGAAAATGGTTCAGGCATAGATACAGTAGGACCCTGAAAAATTATATTTTATGAAAACTAAAGTTGATCTTTTAGTAATCCATGAATCACACAAAATTAATCAAATTAACAAGAAAAATGCAATTGAATGAAGCTTACAGAAGACACAAATGGCGCAGTGGGAGCTGAGGGAGGAACACCTCCACCATAAGGAGGATTATTACCTGGGTAGTAACTCATAGTTATTTCTTTAACCTTTTAACCTGAATATATCAAGAAAAACGTTATTACGAGACTACAAACGGATGATATCGCTTTATAGAGTTAGTAGTTTTAACAATTAAAATGAATCAAGAAACATTATCGTGAATTTAAAAAAAAAGCGGACCAAACTAGCACCTCTCGAAAAAGTTGTTTACAAGAATAGCTCAATAACTTGCATATATCGATTCTTAAGCTTACCTGAATATTTAATGGAAATAAAAAGTGTTTATTTCAGAGTTTATTTTGAATATTTATATATAAAACATTGTCATAAATCTGCATTCATTTCGCTTAAATTTCAGCCAGGTAGTGCATTTTTTGTTTTTTAATTCTTAATACTAATATTATTTATTAATAAAATTCTTAGAATTTCGGACGGGAATTTAATTGTTCTCTTTCGCAACTGGAATTTTTCAGATTTCTGGTTTTGTTGTTATTTGCTTTTAATGTTTAACATTTGTATTTTAACATGATGGAAATAGGTCAGAAATTATTTATGGCTAATTTAACCAAATTTTCGCTTAACTTTCTAAAAAAATTAATTTAAAATAAAACTTGTTATGATTAGAAATATAAATTGGAGTCGTTTAAAAGTAGAATTCATTTAAAGACATAACCAAAATGAAACCAATTATTTCAAATCATTGTCTTTGTTTTGGGGTCATTTAAGTATTTTCCCGGCTTCGAATATAATAAACAGTGCTAGTTTTTTAACGATAATCATTTTATTTATATATCTTAGGCATAATATTGAGCATGGGAAAATTGAGTGAATTCTTGTCCAATGTGATGGATATAGCAACCTTTAAAAAGACTTCACGTGTCAATGTGGAACCCATCACAACAGCTGACAATCACAATAATATGGCATCAACTGTTAAAGTTTCTTCAGACAAAAACCATTATGAATGCAACAGTTGTAGAATTGTGGCTTCTCTCACGTTCTTTTCACTTGGAGGAATGACGGCCTACAACACATTAAGTAAAAGTCGCCAGCTATCGGCAGGATTGCAACAAAAATTGGTCATGTTTGGTGGAGGATTGTTAAGTTTCGGTTAGTATTAATTTGTTAAAAGTAGTAATTAACTACTTTGTTTAATCTTCTAGGTTTGGCATATTTGACATCCCTCTACACTTGATAAGTTGACCAGCTTGCCAATATTTTAAGCAAAAGATAATGGCAAGTCAAGTCAAAATTCCTCAAATTTTGCATAATTTTAAGCTCTATAATTTTTTTCAAAATTCAAACTAGCTTTTTATTGTTAGTTACAAGCCAGCAAATATTTTCCAATACTTTAATGGATGGTTATGATTTAGCTTTTATAATATTGATAAATTTATGCTGATAATGACACATTTAATGATGAACATTCTTACATTTTTGTTGAATGCACACATTGTCTGTGCAAATAAAGTTATTTTACTGGCATTCATCAGTAATTCATGGAACTTTTTGATTTCTTTTTACCATGTTTTGTGCTGCTCAGAGTTGTCATCCATTGATCCACTAATGTCTTCTTCATCATTTCCAAGTTTACTGAATTATTATGATTGTTATTATTATGAAAGTTATTTTACTGGCATTCATCAGTAATTCATGGAACTTTTTGATTTCTTTTTACCATGTTTTGTGCTGCTCAGAGTTGTCATCCATTGATCCACTAATGTCTTCTTCATCATTTCCAAGTTTACTGAATTATTATGATTGTCGTTATTTATCCAAAAATGTGATTGTAAAAAATGTTCTGCATTTCTCCTACTAAGCAGTTGATGATGAATGCATGATTGATCATCTCAAAAGTAATCAATTTCTCTCCTTCTTTCGACCTGTCGTTCAAGCACTCAGATTGATGGAAAGCATCGTTTCCCACATCCAGGTTTCATCGTAGTTGCACTGGATCAAGCCCTGGATCTGAAGATCTTTGATCGGAATGACGTTAGGCAACCTCGGAGAGAATGAGGGAGCAAGAAGATGAAGAAGCAAAATTTAATTTGGAGATGACGGACCCTTGTGGGAGTTTGGAGGTTCAAAGATGGAAGCCAGAAATTTTGGAAACACAAAATGAAATGTTGTTTGGACTTTTTTTTATTTAATAAATGTGAACATTCACTTTGAACATCTCGAAATCATAATAATAATAAATAGTAATAATAATAATAACAGTAATAATGGTGGCAATTATATACATTCCTATGACTCAGCATTGACATCATCATCATCATATTCAGCAATAGTAACAATACTTTGTAAATGTTCCAATGAATAAAAGTTCATTCTAGTCGTATCTAGACGGGCGTGGTTATGTTAATTATTCTGTGTTCGGCCAGTAATTGTTCCGTGGGATGGTTCGGTGACTTTTCCAGCTCCGAGTTGCTGGAGCTGGTTTTGACTTTCGCCGGACGGTAATCCATGCTGAGGCTTCTCTCCTCTTCGTCGTTTCGCCGTCCATCTGCCATCTTGTTCTGCTCGACCAAGGCATGGATTTCGGACGAGGAGTTCTTGAGGCCTGTTCGGCCGAGACCTGCCGAGACGACGGAGCTGTTGTTGTTGTTGAACTGGTGGTTCGTGGGTGGCTTGAGGAGGTACAAAGAAATGTTGTTGACGGCCGCCACCATGCTCGCTATGAAGGACACTCCGTTGAAGAAAAAGGCCCATCCGTAACTGTAAGTGAAGCCGTCCCGTTCACCTGTGATGGACTTACGTCGATGGGAGACCTCGTCATTTACGGCAGAAATGTACAAAATGACCCCCAGGGCTAGACTCAGGGCTGCAGGAAGGCAAAAGGGAAGTGTCGTGTCGAGAACGTTCGTCCGCTAAGCGACAAGATTTATAAAAGAATTTAATTCATATTTGACAGACGCCGGACCCTCGACTGTCGTCCAAATTGGTTTTGGAGTAAATTTAGCGCCCCGATGCATTCATCCGGGTGAAATGTAATTGCATAGAAGAACTACTTCGGTAATAGCGGGAGCGGAGATGCCTGGAACTTGGCAATTTGAATTTGAAACGAGCTCTCGAAAACGTACCTGAGGTAATATAGAGAATGGCGGCGAAGAGCGCTCTGACATCCTGTTGATTGCTTCCCAAGATGCTCAGGGAGAGAGCTACGACCATGACCAGTAGGCTCCCCACGATCACCGGTGATGCCTTTCTTATTGCACCTTTAAACAATCGACTGGTTGGTTGATTGATTGATTAATTAATTGATTGATTGAGTGATTGATTGATAGATCAGTAGCATTGAATTTCAATTTTATGGTTTAAAAATATTGAATAAAACGTGATTTAGAATGTAAAATTTTCCTCAGGGAAACGTGCCAACCTGCTCGGCAGGGCTCATCATTTAGAAGCGAAAGTGCCAATTCCTAATTGTTCATGCCTCGGAGAGTTCTTTTCTTTGACACGCGTCAGAATAAATATAAAATATTCCATCCAATCAAGTATTCTAATAATTCATCGGGTCAGCATGTCATTTAGTTCGTTCCTGTATGTAATTACAACAATGTCGAAATTCTGCTCTCCAGCTCTCACTGCCTCAAAAGCTCCCGGGGAGGAGCGCTATATAAATGAAAAAAGCGCTTCCAAATAAAACTCAACCAAACCATAAATTTGTTTCAATTCATTCCTGCAGTCTCTTGATTTCCATGCTAAGTGTACCCATCCAGCAATGGTTATTCATTCTGAGTGGTGAATCTAAGTGGATTGGATCTGAAATTAAGGAAGAAGGCTCGGATGTGCACATGCGACCATTTTTGGGGATTGTTCCGGACAATTGGATTGGAAAACTCGGTCAAGACAAACAAGATGGGCGGTGACGTGCCTAGAAAGAGCTGACTTCTGGCTCGCTGGAAAAAAACAATCGAACAAAGTGATATTCGAACAAAAGAGAAAGAATTTAGATCCGGTAATCGAAACTGTTGAGATTGTGGATTTTGTGTTCAACGGAAAGGCCAAAAATATCTCAAGGGAAAGCCTAGAAATTCACTCTCAGATGAAATGAAAGACGCATATTTTTTTGTTGGTTCGAAAGGTGACTCAGATGTCGGATGGGGCTTACACGGGGATCACGACATCCAATCATCCGGCCATTCTTGACTGAACTGGCAAGAGCCACACTTTTTTTACGATTTTATTTAGTGATTTTATTTAGAAATCTTTAGATAATGACGTCTCGAGGCACGAAGTCGACTGAAGAAACAAGATTTCATCATTTTTTTCCAGCCATAGAGCTCGGTAAGACATATTTTAAAACAGGTCATCTGAACTTGTCAGACGTTCAGAATTTCATGGAGAAAGTACATTGTTAAACTATACTTTTTTTGGACAAATGTAGTCTCCATCATCATCATCATCATCATCATCATCGTCGTCATCATAATTGTTTATTGTTGCGTTTATTGTTACTTTACACTCTTTAATTTTATCCTACAGTACAGAAGTAATCCTCGTGAAATCTGGAATCAAAGTGCAACTTTGTATGTTGCGTGTGTTTGTAATTTATTTAACTGAACTGCAGTTACAGTTCACTGAACTCTTCCTCAGGTGCCGTGAAAAAATTATTTTGAGAAAATATTTTCCAGTCTGTAAATATTTTCATTGGCGATTTAAAATATTCGTCGACTGCTGAGATTGCCCTCGGGCATTGGCGAGCCATCTCGCGGCGCGGCACGAAACTTCACTCAGGGAAGCACATCTCCCTGGAGATTAGATTCACCATGGAAAACATCGCTTACGATTGATTGCATGTGTTGTCTCCGTTCTGTCAATGTCTTGACCGAAGTAGACGATGTTGAAACAAGTCCTTGCTGGTATCGTCTCTTCGAAATCTGGAATGAAAGAGTTTGAGGAAGTGGGTGAGTGGCTGAGTGAGTGAATGAGCGAGTGAGTGGCTAAGTGAGTGGGTAAGTGAGTGGGTAAATGGAAAACTTTGTCAGAGAACACGTCAAGTCGGAGAAGATGCTTTGCTAAATTCATAATTCATCGGATGCAAACAGCGTCTCATAGACATCTGAGGATGATGCACGATAATAAAATAATATTAATAATAATAATAAAAAAATAATAACAACAACAACAACAATAATAATAATGATAATGATTATAACGGATGATGATTTAACAATATAGTTTAACAATTAACTTTATCTTATTTACGAATGAGATAAGAATTTTGTTGATTTTTAATGATTTGTAGCTGTAAGGCCCTTGCATAATGATGTGGCTTCTTCCATTGAGAGATATGTAATGATATGCATGACTTTATTTTTCTCTATAAATATTAAATAATGTAAATTCGATTCTAAAGTTATTCGTGCCTCAAATATATTCATTAATCTTTCTTTTTTATCCTCAACGGCATTTACATATTTATCGTTTAATGCCAATTGTCATTCGAGTTGGGTACGGTTCGACCAAAAGATGGTGCAATTTTCAGTGGGATGAATTTTTCATCCCTCTGATGCCCGGACGTGACAGTGACGACGACGACGACGAAGAGGATTCAGCTCCACTCAATTTTCTGACTTCCACCTCCGGATGGAAGGCTTTCCAGATGTACTTCATTCTTTAAACTCTGAGTTGATTCAGCCTTGTATATTATTTAGTCTATTATTGACATGTCAAATAGTAATCAATGGAAGTTAATATAAACAAATGTAAATTATTCGGTTGATTATTAGCGGAATCGCCGAAATATTAAGTTAACATTGCTTTAACAATGCTGGTTCACGAGCCATTGGTTAAAACACGTTCATAGATGTTTTACTCCGCTTTAAGATGAAAATGAATCTTCATGACAAATGAAGAAAAAAAGCTAAGCTTAAATGTCGCACTAAAATTGTCTCCTTGACAAGCTTCTTCCAGGAGATATGACAGCATGCCTGGCGTCTTGAAAAGTAGATTTAGAAGATTATGTAATTTTAAATCTAAATAAATAAACAAATATATACTAATCATAATTATAAAAACCTTATAAAAACAATATGTTCAATTTAATAACATTAGTTTAGTGGTGTGCTCCAATGCACCTCAACAACGGAGGGCACGGCCCCAGCATTTTGCAGAAATGGATGCTTAAAAGATATTATTTAAATGATTCTATTTCGAAATTGTTTTAAAAATGCTGTCCGACAATTCGTTGAAAAACAATTTGCTGAACTATGGTGATTGCAAGTTACGAAGCAGCGAATATTTCCAAATACAAAGCAAAAAAAAATTATGTCACGTTCGTATAAACACTCTCGTCTAGAAAAAGCAGCGCTATTCTCACAAATTCGTCGAATTTGTTGTAATAAAATAAAACAATTTATATTTTATAATTAAAATAATAGTATTTCTTGAAATAAAATAAATTACTTTATTTATTAAACTATTTTCTTCTCTAATTAAAATTGAACAAATAATAACAGCCAGCATGTTTGACAAAAGAAACCATGTCCGACTAATCCGTGCAGTTTAGACGATGAGACCTTTTATAATCTTTATGAGATGCTTCTAATTAAAGAGATGACTTTTTATTCCATGGAAATTACCATAAAAGCGGAGGCAAAGAAGCAATATTTTGTAATTTTAGGGTCGCTGTCTCTTGGTCGAATTCAAAGTAGAGGTTTTAAAGGAACTTTGCATTCATTTTGACGAATTTTATTGTTATGGAATTGAAAAAGAAATGCTCTACTTTTTTCTTTATCTTGTCTGCCATTGCAATTGCGATTCTTAACTGGATTCGATACTGGACTCGTTAATAAAATGTCATGTGGTTAAGTGATGAATGGTTACAAGTATAGAAACAGAAAAATAATAACAATAAAAAGAACAATAATATCAAAACAATAAAAATATCTTGTCCAGGATATGAGAACATCCAAAGGTTTCAAAAGAGATTAAAGCAGACTTCCACGCTCTGAGGATTCACACCGGTTGTTGCGGAGCTTTCCGTGAGATTCATAATTTATGGAGGCAGCTAATTGGATGAGGTTCTTCCCAGACACCGACACAAAGTCTCATAAAGTCCAATTAACCGAAAAGTCATTTAAATTAATCTCCGAGTTGTCTCCATTGTCATGACAGAAGCAAAAGCGTTTCTTCGTCGGCCTACGTTTTGAGTTGTAACGGCCAATTGTTTGAGATGGACGACTGACGTAAAATCTAAAAAATGAAGGAGAAAAAGAAAAGTAATAACCAAAAAGGCTAACAATTTTGCAAATATATGTAATTTAATAAATATTTATCGATCATGAATGCCCGAGTAGCGAGGTCATCCGTAATAAATCAAAACGCCACGTTGTTGATCGGACACGAAGTAAAAGTGAAGCTTTTCTAAACATAAGTGGGATCGCTATTTAAATACTTTTACTTGTATTAAAAGTAAGTTTTTTGAAAAAAAAAATAATATGTAATAATTATTTCTGCTTTTTTTTACCACGAAGAGTTAGAGAATAATTTAAACATTAACAACAAAAAAGGCCACATGATATTGAAGTCCATTGTGCAGTTTATTGCATTTTGCGTCAATAGCATCCGATTCGTCCAAAAAATCATCGGCATTTAAATCCGGCGTTCGTAGGTTTTTTCATTTAATTTCAAGCACCAAACTAGACTGAGTGATCATCTGTTTGAGGTCTTGATCATGCTTAATAACAACGAATTTTGGGGGAAGTGACATGCAAAAGCCAACTCACAGAGGCGACATTTGGTGCCAGACTCTACCCTACTCAGACCATACTCTAACCATACCTACCTCTTGACTCTAACATGACATTGGAAATTCACAGAAAACTGATAATGACACAACTTGCTCTTGTGGATGCCAACGGCTTTAAGCCTGTCTCCACAAGTATCAATAAAAGCGCTTTCATTCTTGTGAATGTTGAAACTAAATAGTTTTCTAGTTTTAATGTTTGTTTTTTATTATTATTATTATTATAAATTGCTTCAAAGAGCGTTCGAAACGTGATGGAGCGTTGTACGATCGCGATAAAATGGCTTGGGATGGTCACCATAGTGACCTTTATAAAAACAGGTTCAGTACTTTTAATTTTTAAATTTAAAATTTAGTTTCGCTAAAAATTTGATTATATTTGTAATTTCTCATGAATACTTTTTTTTTTAGACAATTACTTGTACCTTTATTTGTTTAAATACTTTGAGAAAATTTCTGAGGTGTTACTTTGATAAATTTCACTTGAGCATTGAAGTGCATTACTTTTCGCGGGACTGAAAATAGAGTATTGAAATTAAATATTCAGAATGTGATGACTTTGTTTGTGGAGATATCTTTCTGATGAAATCTCACGATGAAAACAAATTCTTGCAATTTATGGTGACGCTTTACATTATTAATGTACCTATTCAACGTTATTGTAACTAAATCCAGTGCTGACAAGTGCATTATTGCAAGTAATAGAACAAGTAGCATGATATTAATTTCGAGAGCATTAACTTAAAATACCCGGAAATAATGTTCTCACCTAACTTGATGAACTCATTCTGTGATTTGAATTCTAAATCGATGACTCGAAATCATCTAGAAAAGCAGCCGACCATGACAGATACAGTTCAGCATCTGAATCTTCCTTTCCGAAATCCTGCCCGGAGTGAAATGCAGGAATCTTGAGGGAGCGATGGATTTTCTGACCCTCAATTCGTCTTTTTTTTACTTTAACGCATTTCTTTTCGTTAGATTTGAGAGCCGGGGGATAGAAGAAGATTTCAAGGAGAAGATCCATAATTTAAGATCGGCATTAATTTCAGTTTTAATCAACTCTCGTCATGGAATACCTCGAAAATAATTGAGAATGAAAAAATAATAAAAAACAAAAATACCTCCAAATTCGACGAAATGAAAAAAAAAATTCAAAATAAGATTTGAAGGGAATTGGAGTGGAATAAAAAGGAAATAGTGTTATCACAACGGAAGGTCCTGACAACGAAGTCAATTCTAAAGGAAAATCTAAAAAAAAATAAAATAAAATAAATTAAACGAAAGAAAAAAAGGCCTAACAGCGGATGCTGTACAATTTTCCAAGCGCTGCAGACTCTCAATCAGTTGCTTCCCTCTTCTTGTAACTTTCTCCAGTCACGTATTCGTACAGTTTCCATCTTTCGATCTGGAAAAATCCTGGAAAGTCATTTTAGAGGCAGCGGAAATAAATAATACAGCTGCAGAGACTTTACCCAATCCAATCCATCATTCTGTCAAATTAAGGTTTCATTGAAGAGAATCCTTAGAAAATTATTCTTAATTGAAGCCAATAACATGGAAGCATTCGATTCCATGGTTATGCCCTTTTCATTTGTATCTGGTTATTAAAGTCTGTGGGAAGTACACTGGGGTCTGCCCTGTTTATCTTCACCTGTCTTCTCGGATCGTCAATCCCGGCTTGGAAAGATTCCCCAACACCTCTTCAATGAACGGATGAAGTTTTATCTCTTTTGTATCCCTGTATTGTATTTTTGTATTTTGATATCTTTGTTTTTTGTATCTTCCTTTGTTTGTTTGATTGTCTGTTTATTGTCATGCTTTGTATCGTATTTTGCGAGATTTAATAATAGAAATACTCAAAAAAAGGTCTTTATTCCTTCCTTTCATTGATTTGGTGCTCCTAGATGGTCCACACCTTTTTTTTCTACGACATCCTACTTAGTCAAGATGTGATGACTATAGCGATAGGTCCTCGGGAGATCAGAATGGATTTGGGTCCCGTTATGGGCGAGCAGGCACGACCACTTTGTCACCCGATCGAAGTTTAGGCGAGCAGAAAGAAAGCTGGTGGTGATGCAATTTCAAACCTCGAAGTTATTTTGCGATAATAATGGAACTAAATTCTCATTTTTTATTTATAGGTAAGAGTTAGAAGAAAACTGATCGCTCCATTAGCTGGGGAGAACATCATTTGTCCTCTCGTGAAACACAACCGCAGAATGAATGATGTCTTCCTTACCAAGAACGGAATTGATCTGAAATCCATATCGCCTTTTGCGCATAGAAAATTCTCACAACGACAATTCGCCACCCGAATAATAATTTACAATTCATAATAAGTCACGCTTAGCAACAAACCTATTAAATTTAAAAAAAAAAACATTTTTTAAAACGCATTTTATTCCCGCCGTTCCAAATCATTCAATCCCTGACAAAGAGGGTTTTTTCCACGCCCGGAAAGATTTGAAGAGGTTGGACGCAGGTCGATTCCGGGCAGTAAACAATCTGGAACAGCGACAATAGAATAAAAACTGCAAAGATATAAACGTATAAAGTCAACAATAATAGGACACATTCGTTCCGGACCCGATGGTGGACCCGATAGAAAAAAAAATATATATGAAAGGCAAAATGAAGGTGATCCACTGAACAATATTGCTCCAAATCACACCAAATTCTAACACCGCCATGTTTCTTCTCACTCTCTATTTTTTTTTTTATAAATTCTACTTTTAACCCGGGAAATCCCGAAGATCTCGAGCCGATGTCAGCCATAATTTGATCTGATAACCTGAGTAACTCCCCCTTTAAAAAAATATCTCAGGTGACGAGAAGAAACGGAATTCAATGGGATTGAAAATCGTTAACAATTTCAGAATGAAAAGTTTAAAAAAGGATTTGAAAAAATATTTTAAAATCTAATAAAAGTATTTTAAAATCTCGAGTCTCGATCATCATCATCATCGTAATCACCATCGTCATCATCGTCATCACCACCATTATCGTCATAATCATCGCCGTCAGCATTCTTCATTAATTATTTCATGATGTTTTTAAAATCAATGTTATCACTGAATTAACTTGAATAGGGAAATTGATAATAACATGTTATGTTGATAATTGAATGTTATAATAATTATAACACAATATAACATGACAACGATATAATAATAATTATAATAATAATAATAATAACAATATTAATAATGTTTTGTTATTATAATGACGAAGAGTTTACTTTGTTTTAAATTCGAATACTGATATAATCATAAGTATAAATTTTTAGTATAAATTATATTAAATGTTATTGCTCTTCTTTTTATTTTTATTATTATTATTAATATTATTATTATTGTTGTTGTTGTTGTTGTTATTGCCCACATTTTAAAATTTCTCGACGTAACCTAACGAAAACAAAGAATGTTTGCAATAAATTCTCATCGATAAAAACAAAAAGTCGAAAGGAGAGGAAAACAAATTGCATAAGATGACATTAAATTCCATTCAGCCGAATTAAATTGCATTAAATTCCTCTTAATTCCATTGCAATGTAATCTAATGAATCCAATCTTGACTTCCCAAGTCTTATTTTGCCATTAAATGCATAATTTTGGAGAAATAATCAGATTAAATAAACTCATTTTCCTGTCCCAAAGAACTTCCGCCATCTTTTTCCTCTGAATGAATAACGTCCAAAAATGTAATAGTAGGAGAATTATTTATAAAATATGTCAATTTCACTTAATTTTAAGATAATCTAATAATAATAATAAATTTTTTTAAAATGAAGAATGAGTGAATTAACTAATTATTTATAATATTAATTAATTAAGTTTAATAAAAAAGTTAAATCCCGGTTTGACGAATTTTCTTTTATTTGGAGAGCCATTTTTCTTTCCAACTTTATTTTTCACTCAGGTTGAGCAAATATTTACGCAAGAGGGAGCTGCACTCTGACGTTTTGAATTTCTTTGTTATTTTTTACCCACCCAAGTTACCCAAGCAACCCAAGCCAACCAAGCTACCCAATGTCTAAAACATTCACGTAAAAAAATCTTTGTCAACCGAGTGCCTTTTATCCGTAAATGTTCTGATATTAATAAACGCATTAATGAAAGCAATATTCTGGACAATGTTATATTTATTATTATTATTATTTTATTATTATTATTATTATTATTATTATTATTATTATTATTATTATTACTTTTGTTAAATATTATTATTAGATTTCATTGAAAATATCATGATAACACATTCGAAAATAATCCTGGGATGTTTTACAATTACATTTACATTTATATTACTAGTAAATCGTTAAGACTAATTTTTTGCTAATAATTTGTTAAAACTTATTGAATTCATTTGAGACAAAGAAAGTTGTGGTGATACTAACGATAGCAAAATATTGATTAATTTAATAATAATAATAATAATAATAATAATAATGATAATAATAATAATTGCTAAATTGAAATAAATTGATTAATAAATTGAAGAATATTCTACCAAATGTCTCCGAAGCAAAGTGTAATGAAAGTTATCTGACGGCATAACACACGACTGGAATAGTAAATGCCTCTTCATAAATAACATTCGTCAGGCAACGCAATTATTTTTCTTTTAAAAGGGTAATTTCTCCTTTAAATAATTAAATATGGAAGCTGAGATTGTCAGAAGGGTTTTTGTCTCTTCCTTGAGAAACATAATGTCCGACGAATGACAGAAGAAGAAGACAAAAAGAAAAGAAAAGAAAATAAAGGAATAAAAAAGAAAAAAGACAAATATTAAAAAATTCTAAAACAAAATGCTAGCCTTAGAATAAATGAAAACATGGAATGGATTATTTTTAATATCGGAAGTTGAAAGAACAGAGCGAATGTTATTGAATGCCTTATCGTCCATTTTATCACCAACTCTTCACTGAAATCGAAATCGAAACTTTTGGATTTATTAAATGCTAGGAGTTAATAAAAAGAAATGATTGATTTAAGAATAAATATAATTCAAATAACATTCAATATTTATAAATAATAACATTTATAAATAATAACTTTTATAAATAATAACATTAAGGAGACGATGGTCAAGTCATTACAGGTTTGTAAGGCAAAATACACAGGTATATTTGTTTTTTCACCGAGTTAATAAATCAATGACTGAATTACGTAAAATAACCTTTAAATAACATATGCCATTAATTATTATTAATATACTATTAATATTAGGGAGGTTATAATCTCTCCAAAACAATCTCTGCCGACCTCATCGTCTCGTCTTGCAACTTGTAGACTACGATGGGGGGTACCATCGTACAGACCCCTCTCCCTGATGTTCATCACATATTCATACGCCCAACGATGCCTCAAAGGCTTCTCCTACCAGGGATGAATTTTTCGGACATTTTTTACGACGAAACAAGAAGAAACACAGTTTTCGGGCCACACTAGGAAATGGCCGTAAGTCATGCTAATGCCGGGCAACTGCTCTGCGCTGTCTTTAGGAAAGCAAGCGGGAAAAATTATTTCCTTTTGTCTAGTCGTCGGAAAAACTCCTCAAGGCTAACTCTACGAGTGACCTCTGACCTTGAGAATGTTTCTTTTTTGTGTTTTTGTGTTTTTTTTTTGTGTGTGACATCGACGCGCGTGTATTGTAAGTGAAGATGCATTAATGAATGAAAATTGGCACTTTAAGCAATTTGTCGTTGTCTCAAGGTTCACGATTGATTGGTTAATAATTTATTATTTAATAATTTTTTAATACAATTTAGTTTCTTATAATATTATTATTAATAAATATAATATACAGTAATATTTATCTTTGTTATTTTTTACACTTTTTTGAGTTCATTCAAAACCAAATCAATCTTCCACAATAACAATAATAATTATTATTAATATACTTAATATTACTATTAGTAATATAATTACTAATTTAATATAATTTAGTTTCTTATAATATTATTATTAATAAATATAATATATAATATTATTTATCTTTGTTACTTTTTTTACACTTTTTTGAGTTCATTCAAAACCAAATCAATCTTCCACAATAACAATAATAATTATTATTATTATACTTAATACTAATTACTAATAGTACTATTATTATTGTTGTTGTTATTACTACATCATCTCAAAGGTGACTGACACCCTCTCGTGTTCTAGCACCAATAAATGGACCCGTCGAGTTATTTGCAGATTCCTGGAAGGTTAAAATCTACTTTGAATTTAAAAGCTCAGATGCTGAGATATTTCTCTCAAGAGACTTTTCGAGCTCATAAAAGAAACTTCATTCCGATGATGATGACGACGACGATGATGATGATGTTGATGATGGTGATGATCCTGGATCTTTATATTGGAATTATACCGGTCTAGATAGTGGATTTGCCAGAGTTATCTGTTTGTCATCAAAAGACATATCATCAAACGATCATTAATTAAATAAAATTAAATATAATAATATTATAATTAATAATAATAAAAATCTAATAATATAAAATAGCTAATAATAATAATATTAATAATAATAATAAAAATTGGTTATGGTAATTATGGGAAATCGATAAATTGTTATTTATTAACAATATCATTTTAAAGTGTTATTTAAATTAAAATCTTTTATTGAATGAAAAATATGTCGTGCATTTCGGAAAAAATTTGGTCATGATATTGATATTCAATTCCCTTCAGTTTAAATAAATATTCATAAGTCATGATTCAACAGTGCATAATTTTATCAATCGCTATGCATTAATAACCAATTAGTACTCAATAATTATTCATCAGTGAATTAATAACCAATTAGTACTCATTAAATATTCCACAATTAAAACATTGATGCAACAAATGTTTCCTACCAGCCTCATCTTGTAGGACGCAGGTCCTCCAAAGACCGGAATGTACGTTCACTTCGATGAAGTTCTTGCTGCTGTCGAATTCAGTCTTCGAAGCGTCGCTCGAGTCGCTGACGTCGTCGACGTCGTCATCGTCGTCGTCGTCGATGTCGTTGTCGTCGCTGTCGTCGGGAAGACGAGCGACGTCGTTGTGAGTGTTGTTGCCGTTGAAAAATCGCGGAGGGTCTTCGTTAGGGACTTGGTTTGGATCCACCTAATCACGAGATAATAATAATAACATAATAATAATAATAATAATAATAATAATAATAATAATAATAATAATAATAATAATAATAATAATAATAATAATAATAATAATAATAATAATAATAATAATAATAATAATAATAATAATAATAATAATAATAATAATAATAATAATAATAATAATAATAATAATAATAATAATAATAATAATAATAACAATAACAATAATAACAATAATAACAATAATAATAATAATAATAATAATAATAATAATATAGCTATTTTTCCACTTAGTATTCTATTAAATATTTTATTATTATTATTATTATTGATGTTATTTTTAAAAGTTTTTCAGTCCGCTTTTTACTTTTATAATCACCATTTCTCATCGAACGACAACTTTTATTTGTCCTGGGCACACAACAACATGGCTGACGATATCAAAGATGGCCGCTCAACAAACACGCGGCTCGTTGGAATAGCTAATGTATGTCGACTTGCAAATGCTCCAGAAAAAAAAAATAACTGCAAAAAATTTAAATTATCCGAGGTTAATAAATTAAAAAAGATTACATATTATTAATATAAGATTATAATATTCAATCAGTTGAATATAATGTCTTGCATAACATTATAATATTAATAATAATTATTATTCTATGGTTTAAATAAGGTTCTTATTATTAGTAGTATTACTATTATTCCAATTTTAGTAATTACATTAAATTGTATTAATTATATAATTAGTTAAAAATTCTTTATTGTTGCGGCCATATTGATCTGACAATTATAACAATTTGGTTTAATAATTTATCGTTTAATACAAGCTTACTAATTTACAATATAAAAAAAGATGTTATTGCAATTAACACAAGCGAAGTAATTAATATTCAAATAATATTAATTAATATTCAAATAATATTCAATACACTGTCAAATATGAACTCATTTCCAAGGCGAGAAAATGACAGGACCATCTCGGCATCTCCGTTGGAAGTGGAAAAGGAAACATCATTAGGAAGGAGGAAAGAAGCCATCAAAAAAAGATTTTTATTGCCAACTTCGTTTAATGTCTCCTTAAAATTTATTCCAAAATCAGAATAAGCGTCGGGCTAAAGACTAATTAACATATTCCTTCGCATTTCGATGATCTGAAAAAACTTCTACAGTTTTTTTTTTGCCTGTTTTCTGGTTCCTTTTGATTCCATTCGATATTTATTTTTCTGCTCTCGTCCGTGGCCATCTTGTTTGCAGGGAATGGTCTCAAGAAACGTGAAAAAGTCGAATACCCGTGTCACAGTGAGCAGAGTTATCGGACTTCCGATGTTTGTTCTTAAGATTTGGTGATTAGAAGTTATGGTTGCTTTGGTTGTTGCTGTTTGGTTTTCTCGGATGACCAGTCTTCTCACTACTGTTGGCGTTGTCGCTGCTCTGGATTGTGTCGTTGTTTGTATTCGTTATAAATTACTACGACCTACAACTTCCGCTTCTTACCACTGACTTTGTTCAAATGTTTTATTGGGAATTTAACAAATAACTATGAATTGAATGCTCTTGAAAATCAAGCACTATGTTGTTGTATTTATAAAATTATTATTTTATTTCTATGTTTTAATCAATACAGATTATAATTAATGAAAAATAATAATGAATCACCTTATCCCCTAAGATAAGAACAACAACACTCGAAGTAGCAGTAATTTTTGGGCTGGTGTCCGTAATATCCACTTTTACAACCGTGGCATCGATGGAAAAGTTTGGTTTTTTTGAGCTGAGCTCTTAAAGAGACTTTTGGGACTGTTTCATTGACTCTCTCACACAATTTCTCGGCCATAATAAAAAGTACCGTGACGATGTGTACGAAGTATTGCGGGATATCTTAAGGAAGTGTGACGTTTTGCGAGAGTGTTGGGCACGTTTACTGGAAGGAAAAAAAAAGTAGAAGAAAATTTTGCTTAAAAACAAGGCGCAGTGTATTTAGTGGTATTTCGTGCTCAGAAGGTCATAAAAGAGACTCAAGTGTAACTTTAATTCAACTCCTTGCACGAGCTAAATAGGAAAAAAAGAAAGCATTTTGCTTATGACGAGGAGTTTAGAAAATATTTCAGATAACGATTTTTCCCTCGAGGAAGATGAGACGGACGCGTGAGGGAATTCTGAAGATCGATATCACGAACGTGCGTCGGAACATCGCATCCTCGCAATTAGTGGCCTGGAAATTCGTTTTTTTTTTCCAATGCATAGCTTTCCACGACCGCGGGTGACGTTATAATTCGAAAATTTGGAGGGAAAGGGTGTATAATTATAGTCTGTTTGTCAGGCGCTCTGCTTTTTCTTGGTCATTTATGTAGCGATTCCATCAAAGAACGCTTGAAAGCATGACTCTTGCTATTACCGATGCATGAAGGGACCCATTGCGAGCTGACATAATTTAATGTGAATATGCAATGATTCTTCATGCATGGATGTACTTGGATGTACAAGGATGTACAAGGATATACTAGGATATACTAGGATGTACAAGGATGTACTAGGATGTACTAGTTACGTGAAAGTAGGTTTGGCTATAAAATGATTTAAACATGGTTTTTAATGCAAAATGAAAATGGAAGCAATAAACATTTGATATTTAAGCAGAAATGCTCGCAACAATTACGTGGATGGAAAATGTACACCGACCGTTTCAGGAGCTATTTCTTCCCGCATTAATTTTCATAAAAAAACTGGAGAAAAATTTAATAACAAATTTATTAATATCGTTAAAAGTTATATAGCAATTTCAAAAAAAAAAATGGAGGGAAATGTATAAAAATCATTTTAAGAATTTTTACGCTCGTCTCTTACTCGTAACCTTGCTCTCAAATGACACTCAGAGTAGCTGATCGAAGCCATCAGAGGAAAAATCCGATCTCATTCCAACAGATGCGTTGGCCAATCAGCGAAGGATGGAATGAATGAATGAATGAATAAATGAATGCATGATTCGAGATTCTCATTGCCAGAGAAATGGAAAGATGATCGTGCTTCACGATGTCGTCAATCTTCATCAATCTGGACGGAGGCTGCATTTTATCACCAGTGAGTGGGAGTTGCATTCCATCTCTCTCGATGGTGACAACAACATATAGAGTACGCTTCATTAGGACTGGCCCTTAGATTATCTGTTGAGTTAGTCGTGCTCCATTTCATCGTTCTAGTCCATTTCAATTTAATAAAATCCCTCTGAAAACTCTGAAAAACTATTGTCCCATTCTTGCAAGTTGTCTCAAAGAGTTGGGTTGGTTCCTACGAGCAGCAATAGAAGTAATTTAAGGTTTCACGACCCGGAGGCAATGCCTTCCGATGCGGATTTGAAGGGGCAGATTCATTCTTTAAATTTAACTTTTGACCCAACATTATTAAATAACCTACAAAAAATAAGTTCTGATTCCTACTAGTATTCGTGTAAAAAAAAGCATTTCAAAGGCATTTAAATTACCAGCCATTTAACGTCTGTGCATGCAGCGCTATACAAATGAAGTGCATCGCGGATCGCGATGAGGACATTTCATTTCGGCTGAAATTCGTGAGCAAAAATTGGGGCACGGAATTACAAAGGAAATGAGACTGTCATGATGTTCCTTTAGGACTGGCGACATCTTTTTTTTTTCAAACTATTAATTCTTTAATCCCGGAAAATATTGGCTATATTTCAAGAAAATATGAAGGCTGACGGTGGTTCTAATGTTTTTGGGGCAATAAAGCTGTCATGGAATGAGATTAGATGTAAACAATTTTGAAAATATAAAAAAAAAACAAAGTATAAATTTGAGATTATTCGCTGCAAAAAGGTCATTATGACATCGACAAAAGAGGTTTTTTTTGCCTTGAAATTTAAAGTCAAATTGTGTGAATTTTAAGCAAGAGCAAAAGTTGAACTTTTTTCTGGTTCTTTCGAAATTCAATATTCATTAACAACACCACTTCGAGAATAGGGCGCATTTGCAGAACATTTCGAGACAAATTTATTCTGCCCAGGAACTCTTAAATTGACGATGTGACCAAACATAAAAAGCATTTTGTTTTATCCGTCAAATCCTTACCCATTCGGAAGCATAAAGCCAGAAGTCAGTTGAAACTGCCAGTAGGAGCGTTCCGGTCGCTAAAAGTCCAAAGACGAGGGACAGGTAACCCAAAGTTCTGGAACCACATTCTGTTGGTTGCATTCTGTTCAGGTGACTCATTTATAAACAGTTGATCCTGATTGACAAGACGAGACGCTGACTGAATTTTCGTGAAAGTTTCCGATGCGATCTGAACGCATCGTCGGATGGATTCTGAAATGAAAAAAAAAATGTTTTGAATTGAAGTAAAGCAACATAAAATAAGGAGACTTTTATCTGCTCTTTTGTTTTATTTCGAATTCCCTATAAGCTATAAACTTCAGCGTCCGGCACATGGGCCAGAAGTCACAAGGGACTCCTCAGAATGCTCTTTCAGGCCCCAGAGTTCTTCGAGTTTCTAAAAACTCTAATGGAGTTGAAATTAATTTTCCATTTATGCAAAGAAGAAACGGGTAAAGAGGCGACTGACGCATGGCGCGATATTATGGAAGCGCCGTGGATGTATGGCCATCGTTCGTCTTTGTCAGAGGACCATCTTTTTGTACTGGTCAACATTGCCTTTTACGTGACATGCTCAGAAATGTTCCTACAATTGCTACAAGATTGTTGCAGAAAGACATTCGAAACGTGCATTTGTGCATAGAAAATGAACTGGGTTTTTAGAAATTAAAATTATTTTTAAATTTGCAATTTAATGATGGAATAAGCAACGTTTCGGCTCTGGGAACAGTACTTTAATCCAACGTTAACAATTACATGAGATGACTTTCATTATATCAAAACAAAGACTTCAATAAAAGCTTAGAATTATTCTTTCAATTAATCACTTTTAATCACATCAAATGAATCAATTCATGGCACGAACTACCCAAAGAGGCCAAACAAAATATTGCAGAGGAAAGTAGAGTTCAATCTGTCAGTGAAGCTCCTTAACGAACCAAATTCATAGCTCTTCATTCACCACTTCTCTGAAATACCAAAGCACCTACCTCCCCACAGTTAAAAGGCAGTAAGATGGGACTGGTAGCGCTAAATAATTGACCCAGGCACGCCTCGTAAATAGAGTCACTTTAGGCCGGCCTTGCACGTATTCATTCTGCGAATCCGTCTCCGGACAAAAACGAAGTGAGCGCGAAATTAACATGAGCCCACTCCAGGCAGGCAGCAGGATCGCACCAACCCAAGCATGGAGACGCTGACCAATACGAACGTGGCACAATTATAAACATTCTTGTCTGACTGAAACACTATGACCGACGTCAGAGTACGGAATGAGAGACAATTCGATCTTTCTCCTGAATTTTGAATTAACATTGACAATCTTTTCTGGTCTTATTACGAAATCGAAAGGAGCATTTAGATCTTAATCGCTTATTTAATTATTTATTTTTGGTTAAATTTGGCCACTTATGAAAGTTAAATTGCAATTACAAAGAAGATAAACAGTTCGAGCCACTATCTCTCGGTTCTTGGTTCGAAAACGTCTTTTACACTCTAATCACGTAGCTGGTACCATCATTTATATCAATTAAAAGTCAGAAAAAAGACTCGTTTCGACCATATTGAGCCATGACTTTCTCGCATAAAGGCAGGAAGACATCTCAATATCTTGAGATCTCAGTGTCTGATGAAATCAATCACCTTTGTCATTACGAATAAATTTCCTTGTACTTAATTAAAACATCGACAATTTAATTAATTTAAAGTTATTTACGAGACTTTCTAAAAAAATTGTATTTATTTATATTTATTTCACTTATTTCGTAGACGAATGAGAAAGCGATTCAAAATCATTAAGTGATCCTTCAAGATAATTATGCTAATAAATGTCTTTATGACTAGGATGTTCACTATTGCAGGCAGCAGTCATAATTTAAGCGTGTTAACTTAAATATAATTGCCATCATTAACATTTGCCATTCACGTGACTATTGCTCACCTTAACAATATCTTTGTTTATATTGCGTTCCAACTCATATAGTCTTTCTGAATTCCGTTTTTGGACAGAGACTGCTGTTCTGTTACTGTCGATTGTTTTGCAGTTATGGCTTTCTTTAAGATCGCTCTATTTATTGCCTGTAAGTATTCGATTCCATCTTTGATTCTATTTTTAAAGATATTTATTCTGTAGCACTGACAAAGGAAGGGAAAGTGCGCATTTTAAAATTTGCTTAAGAATGTATACATTTCATATGAAATGTGCCATATTTTGCCTTTTTTTTACAAAAATACTCTAAGTTGGTTTTGTTGACCTTTCATTCTACAATCAGATCTTTGTTTTCTAAAAAATAGTCTTGACATTTCTTATTTCCAGGTTTTGCAGCATCTCAATGTGTTCTTGCTGACGAATGTTCACAGGGTGAACACTTTTGGTGCAGTGGTTTCAAAGAGGCTGCAAAATGCTCTGCTTTCAGCCATTGCAAGACCACGGTTTGGAAGAACGAAAATCCGACAGAAGTAGGACAATTTTCATGCTAATCGTGTTTAATGAATTGTGTGTGAAATTGCATAAAAAGAAGATTAACTGATTCATCAGAGCTTAAGTAAGATATTCAAGCTAATTATGATCAAATGGCTGATTATAAATTACTTTTGCTCAAGCTAGACAAAGAGCTTTTTGTGTCTCTGTTGTACTGAAGTTGTTACAAGTTTTGACAAATTGATCAAGATTTTTATTCCGAAGAAATTAGAAATTTAGAAATGTGATGACAATTGCCTGTTATAATTCAAATTAGTTTCATCAGTTCTGATGACCTTATTTCAGAGCATTTTTTAAATCTTTTTTTAAAGGAAAATGAGTACATTTTGATCTAATTAACCACTTATTCGTTAAAGGATCCTTCGGAAGTGTGTTTGTTTTGCGAAACCATCGTCAAAGATGTCATCAAGATGTTATCGCAGAACAAGTCAATGGTCAGTCGGTGCTGCCGGTCTTTTTCTTTTCAAGATTTCAGTATCAAGTTTATAAATGCTCGACAAAAATAAACAATAAAAGTAGTTATTATTCTTAATATCATATTATAATATAATAGTAACAATTCTTAACACGTAATGTTACGTTTTTATAACTATAATTATGAATTTTTTTGAATTTATTTTATTGCAGGAATTCATTCAGGACTTCTTGATGACCGCTTGCAATCTCATACCGAGTACCAAGGCTTCTGCAGAGGTGGGAACTGTTTGGAGGGTTACCGTGGATTAAACGATTGCATGCCGATTTAATAAGATACTTTTTTATGTATTTTCTAATAATAATTAATATAATAAGATATAGTAATAATTAATGCATTATGATATAATCATAATTAATATAATATGATATGATAATGTAATTTTTCTTTTAATTCCAGTGCAAGACCATCATCAAGGAGGGTCTGCCATACATTGTAGAGCTCATTCAGGAAAAAGTGGTGAGGATACGGCGATGTGTGCGTTGACAGAGGCGATTGGGGTCGTGCAATAGGGTGGATTGTGAGGTTACCATGGTAGTCTGTGGAGACCATTTGTGGTGGAAATGATAATTTATTCATCATACCATCTTTTTGTTGTGTGGCTGGACTGGGTGGCTCTGACTGAGTGGCTTTGACCGAGTGGCTTTGACTGAGTGGCTTTGACTGAGTGGCTTTGACTGAGTGGCTCTGACTGAGTGGCTTTGACTGTTTTACATTATGATGTCAGTCTGTGATGATGTCTTGACAAACAATTAATAGAATATTAATCAGTTTGCAACTTTTGTTAATTAATTATTCATGGACGTTTAGATCTGGTGACTTTGGTCGTATTAATTGATAATGCAATCGTCACGATAAGGTCGTGTGATTGAATCGAGGAAGTGAGTCATGCACCTCGTTGGCAATTCATCCCCATGTGATAAGTGCTGCCTGCAGTGCATGTCAAGATGATTAATTTGAACTAATAATAGCAGTAATACTACTAATAATAATAATAATGATAATAATAATAATAACAGTAATGATAATGATAATAGTTATAACAATAGTAAAAATAATAGTAATATTAATAATAATAATAATAATAATAATAATAATAATAATAATAATAATAATAATAATAATAATAATAATAGTAATTGTAATTAAATTACCATTAATTGCTAACAACCACTTTTCACCTGGTAATTATTGTGTGTTATTAAACAATTGTTTTTAAAAATAACAAGATTTTTTTTTATGAGCATTAAAAGCTTTTTGATGGACATTTTTTTAGAGGATTATTAATTATTCATAAATAAATTTAAAATGTGGTTGTTAACGTTGTGATTGATATTCGTATTTAGCCAGTCGCTTTAAAATCATTCGTGACCTTTACAATTCAGGATCCCAAGGTCATTTGTGGCCTTATTGGTCTCTGCAAGAATCAATTCTACACTGAGATGAAGGCCAGTGATGATCATTACTTTGTAAAGAATGAGGATAAGAAGGAGGTTGTTGCATTCATTCGTTCATTCATTCGTTCATTCGTTTGTTCGTTCATTCAATTATTCATTTGTTCATCATCCATTCATCCATTCATTAGGCTAACTGTCCATTTGTAAATCTTTGTAAAAATTTGTAAATCTAATTTCATAAATATATCCATCCATCCATCCATCCATTATTTATTCATCAATTCTTTCTTTTAATTTCACAGATTAGATTATTATTGCTATCCACAGTCACAAACACCATTGATATGAAATTAGTGATGCTCGTTATGTTATTAGTTATGATCAACTGATAGTTAATTAATTAATTGGAAGGAATAAATGCAGGTTTTAGTTAGAATTAACTTTTAATTAATTTTTTAAATCTTTTTAATCGACAGCCTATCAAAGGAATTTGTGAGGATTGCATCAACTTTGTTAACAGCACAAAGGAAAACCTCTTGAGCAATGAGACAGAGGTCTGTCTAATTTAGTAAATATAATTGTTAACAAGTTAATTATGTGAATTAACATAATTTGTGGTAAAAATGAATATTAATTATTCATTGGATGAATGTTATTTAATTCATATTATCAATAATATAATCAATAATAATAATATTTAATTATTCTTATTAATAAGAATTTCAATATTTAATTTTGTAATAATTAACAATGAACAGCAAGATGCAAAGCTGTCATCGTCATTCTGATAGTGCCCTGTAAATGGCCATAATTCAAATTATATTATAGCAATCTATATTGAATATATATTTGTATATTATTTATATATATAAAACTTCATAATTAAACACATTAAGCATCATTTGTTGGCATAAATAAATAAATAATTAAATAAATAATTAATTAAATTAATGATTTTCAGAAAAAGGTCCTGGACTTTATAGATAATGTCATCTGCAATTTCTTCCTCATTGGCAAGGCTAAGGTCAGCTTTGAATGAAAATTTATCTCATTAACATAATTAATATTAATTATCTTATTGATTTCTTGATGTTCACATGTTTTCTTAATTGTTATTATTATTAAAATGGTAAATAATATTCCTTAATTGTTACGAATATTCTCGTTAAAAGTGCAGGGAAGTGGCTGAGAAGTACGTTCCACGGTTCTTTGATTCCCTTCGCAGAAGCTTTGTGAGCATTTAAAAAAAAATCTTTTTGTCGATTTTAATACAAATTTTAAACAATTTTATTATGTTTAAAACGAATTAATTGTGTTTGCAACAATAGCAACAAATCAATGGCAACAACTATTATTAATTAATTAATAATATTAATAATAAAATACTAATAATTGCTAAAGTCAGGGCTTAGCCGTAAATTAAGTCATTGCTAGTATTAGCGTCGGTGCATTGTTAAGGACTCTCATATGTCACTCACATCAGCAAAGTTTACTTCAGTTAGTTGTGCATGTTTAATCCATGTTGCTAGTTAAGTAATTAATTAATTAATTTATTTATTTATTACAAAAGACGTGAGACTCTGTCGCATAGTGTTTATTAAAACCTTTTGTTGATTCAAGGATCCAAACTTGATTTGTGCCATCTTCTGCAAGAAAGACGTGCATTCCCCTGTTGACCAGAAGGTATCATCATCATCATCATCACTTCCACCATCATCATCATCATCATCATCATTTTTATTAATTGTAACCTTTATAAAAGGTCATTTCCACTATTAAGACTTCAAATTAAGTGATAATAAATCCCTAACCCTAACCCTGACTCCATTGTTGCATTATTTTCTGAAAAACTTTTAATTTAATTTTTATTCTTTTTTATTTTTATTCTTTTTTTTTCTCTTCCAGCTTTCCGACACGGCATGCTTGGGATGTCGATTCATTGCCGGCAAATTTGTCGAAAAACTCGCGGACCCCAAGTTTCAGGTCGGAGGAGCAGTTACTTAAAACTTTGTAACATCAGGAGGATGATTATGATGATGATAATGATTATTATTATTATTAATTGTTCATTATTGTTATTATTAATATTAATTGTTTATTATTATTATAAATATTTATTAGCAATTCTTATAATCTTTTGCAATATTTTGCGAGCACGTTCCTTTTTTTTTAATCATTTACTGTCTTTAACGATTTAATAATCACTTGTTAGTGCTGAAGCTGCGTAACATTTCGTCCTATTTTATTACCTGGATAGATTACAGTAACTATGTTAATCAGCTAACTAATTAACTAATTAATTACTTGTTTATAACTAATTGGAACATTTTCAACAAAACAGAAAGAAATCCTGGATTATTCATTGAACCACATTTGTCCACTCTTTGGAAAAGCATCGGGGGAGGTTGGTTTGCTTGCTTTTTGTTTGTTATCTCCTAAAATAATAAATAAATAAATAATAATGATTAATTAATAATAATTAATTATCTCCTATAATAATAATAATTAACATTAATCTTTTGTATTATTAATTATTATATAACATACTCTTTTATATTATTTATCTCCTATAATAATTAATATGAATTTTTAAATATAATCATTGCATTCAATTCTTTTCAGTGTTCTGACCTGATCCTTAGCTATGGAGCCCCAACGTTGGAGAAGATTGCTAAGCACTTGGTGGGTATTTGACCTTCAAGTTACAAGATATCCGCATTATTTGATATTTATATATATATTTATTATATTTATATTATTTTTATATTATTTGAGCTCACAGTTTGGTAAATTAGGAACAACATTTGAAAAAAAAATATACATTTGTTATGTCCAGATGTTTCATACCTTAATGACTGTCTGGATTAATAATTAATTATTTATTATTATTAATTTAACTTTATCATAAATATGATTATAACCTATCATTAAGTGCCTCCATGTTTTGTTCCAGGATGCTAAGCAAATATGTCACATGTTGGGAATTTGTGATTCGCTTCTTGAAATCAAATCCGAAGGTGGGATTTCTCCATTGAACGAATTAATGAATTAATCAAGATTTACAATTACTAAACTAATTATGATAATTACAACTATAATAATAATAAATTATTAATAATAATGAATATAAGTAATGAAAAAGATAATAATAATAATATTATTATTATAATGATAATATTAGCTTAGGATTAATGATAACAAGTAATGAAAGATAATAATAATATTATAGTAATGATAATAATTGAGTTTAGGATTTACAAATTCCAATGTCATTAAATTTTACGTAAATGATAAGATTAATAATTAATTATCAAATTATGATTAACCCTTGACCTTACAGACTTAAATGTTGGAGCAGACAAATGTGAAACATGCCAAATAATTGCCCAATATTTGCAAGCACTTCTGGAAACTGATGCTGTTGTTATCCAAATTAAGAAGTTTTTCTTGAAGGGCTGCGGCCTTCTCCCTGACTCATTGCACGAAACGGTTTGTATTTCCACTTTGTATGTTGTGTATACAATGCTCGATTACTATAATTGTTTTGTGCTACCTTTTAGTATGTAAAGCTACTGTAAAGAGCAGTATGCAATGTAGTAATACATACAACTTATATACAATCTAGTAATACATATAGTGTGTAATTTACAAACATTACATTATTGTGCATGTGATATTTATATACAATATAATAACGTATATAATATATAATTTACATGTGCTCTAGTAATGCTATCACAATCAGTAAACTTCAGGCAGTTAGCCTGGTATTTGATTATTATTATTATTATTATTATTATTATTCTGTATCATTCCAGTGCCAAAATGTGATTGAAGAATACAGCAACCTCATCATCCATTACATTGCCCATTTCTTTTCTCCACGTGGCATCTGTCAGGTAAGTTCAAAGCTCATGCCTCGGTTCAATCGGTTTTAAATGCTATCATAACCTTTATAATATTAGATAATTAATTAACATTACTTATTATTTATCTTTTATTGAACCAGTTTCTCAACCTGTGTGAAGGAATTGGTGGAGGAGAGCATCACAAATGCATTTCTGGTCCAGAGTTCTGGTGCTCCAGTCCTAAGAATGCAGAACTTTGCTTGGTAAGTTCCTAGCCATTGTCTTTGCTAAGTGGCTTCTATGGTGGCTGGTTTTGAAATTTTTGAAATTATTTTAAATTATCAACAAATTCAGCTTAATATGTGTTTTATAATACTTGTATTAGAGTATTTAATGGTTAGTTTAACTACTATGTAATTGATTGCACTCCTGAGGTGTGACTTTGTTGACAGATTTAAAATTTGAATAAAAATTAGGTAATCAAACGTTTTTTAAAATAAATTTCCAGTCCCAAATTAGGTCAGGTTAATTAGGTCAATATAATAGAGAGTTAGCAGAGAAACTTAATTCATTATTAACTAATAATGATTATTAACTTATTAACTTATTAATAATTAAGTTAATTTATTATTTTTTTGGAACAATTGTACACACATATATGTAATACAATATTATCTTCATTTTCATCAGTGTTGATGAGTGACTAATAGTGTTTTATTTTTTGTTTTAGGCTGAAGATTACTGCAAAAAATTCTTTTGGAAATAAAAAGAAAAACGATTGATGATAACATTGATTGATTGACGAGCCGATAACAATGATTGACCATCAATCAGGCAAATCCTTGATTTCTGATTAGGATCGTTTGGATTCGTGTTAATAAAAACATTTATTTTTATTTTTTAATAAATCACCATATTTCTATGGAAATCTTTGCAAAAGCTGCTTTTGCTTGTGGAATCCACGATCGATGAATTTCAATCTAAACTTGATCACTTGACTGTTGGATTTGTTGATTTATTTGTTGTTGAAATAAGATGTAAGAATTTATTTCAATTACTTTGTTGGCTTCGTTTTGGAAATTTGTTACTTTGTGAGTTTGTGAGCGCATTGCTGAAGTTTATAAAATGTTTTTATTTTTATTTTTTTTTATCAATTTCTTTAATATTCAAAGCCATTTTGGAATTTTGAAGGTAAAGGTCTGGACATGGTGATCAATGTAGTTAATGATTTAATGCACTAACCTTTATGACATTGGAATAAAATTGATTTAACAAAAACGCATTCCTTAAAATATCATTTCGGGCCCCAGCATTTCAAACCCTAAATTAGCAGCCACTTCGGAGACAGTTTGTGGCTAAAAGTGTTTTTCTCATCAATTGATTTCAATCCTTTCGTAAATAAATATAATGATACAAATATTTATTTATAAGTATAAATTATAAATAAACATTTATTATTATTATTGCGTAAGTAATTCAAGAAATTAGGTCGAGGAGTTTATTTTTTCTGAAAGGTTAGAAAAGGAGAAATCGACGCTCTCTCCGATTATCATCATCTTTCAAGGTCTTTTCTTTTTCAGAGATTATTATTATTATTATTATTATTATTAGCCCGTTAATAATAACTGATGCCGTTGACAGCAACATATTAAAAGCTTATGAGTTTCACGACCTCCGTCTGTACTTAAGAGGCATCTGACGGCATGAGAAAAAAAAATTACGTTTATCCCAAATTATAGACCGATTAATGGTCGTATCATCATGATATAATAATATTAGATCCAACTTGAAGTCTTCTTTTTTCCTCGATAGGAATGTTTAATAGGAAGTCCCATGTCCCAATAATATATTTGTAATAATACGATTAAGGGTTTAGGCTTATTTCATTTGTGAAATCAAAATGGCTAGAATCATTGCTAAGACTTGCACTTCTCAGTAAATTAAATTTTATTTTTATAAATATTAGAAGAAAAATTTTTTTATAAATAAACAAATAAATAAACAATATTTAACGAATAACTCTAATGAGATTATTAATAATTATCTCATGCAGAACGAATATTGCCAAACGAATAATTGTAATTATTGCCACAATATCAACTTTGTATCCAATACATATAACACTTTCTTTTGCAATAATTAAACGAAAATAACGGCATTTACGAAAATAATGTTTTCTAACAATAGATACAATATTGCATCACCAATTATCATTAGCGCTTCCACGAAAGTTCCTTACAAGAGGAATTAGATCAGATTAGTTTTTAAAGATACTTTTGTGATGAAGTCACATCACAAAGATTTTTTAAAGTCAGAAATAGCTCTGGGAAATGATAACCTCAAAGCAATTTCGTTAATTCCAAAGATGGGTAATTAATCGAGCTAATTCAGACAATTTGGGTTCCATGAATCAAGTTACGAAAAAAGGCAACTGTGTGGTTGATAATGATGATGATATCACTAGCCGGAACCATATGATGGTGATAAATAGGGGTGCAGCAGCCCGATGACAACTGGTGAAACAAACAACTGGTCTGCTCTCAGCGTTTGTTGAATCACTGCTGGTACTATCCTGCCATGGCGTCCTCGATCATACTCTTCCTATCCTTGAGCTGTGAGTTTGTTGGCAATAGTTAATGAAATATTGATAACCAATATGATGACCGAGTTATTTTACAAAATAGTTTTAAAAACTGTTAGTTAATTTTATAATCGTAAACAATCGTTTAATATACAGTTATCCTATGTAGTCCTCTATTGTATGTGGTCTCTGTTCATAGGCTCGATGGTGGCAGTCCTCTCAATGAACGAGTGTCTCATTGGAGAAAAGTTTTGGTGCAGCACCTTCCAAAATGCCGTCGCTTGTTCTGCCGTTGAATTCTGTTCTTCATCGGCCTGGAAAACTGACAACTTGGATAAGGTTAATGCATTCAAAAATTTGTATAATAAAGAATTATTAACGATATTTAAGCGAGATTTTTAATGCAAAGACGTTAGGTTCTATTACAATAACTAGTCTTTTTAAAATATAAATGAGGTTCATTTATGCATTTATGCAAAATGCATTTATATAAATGAAGTTCATTTATATAGCGCTTTTTCACAGCGACAGAGGCGGTTTTCCACATCTGTGCTTCCCCATCTTGGTTTAGCGACAATTAACTTAATCTAAAACAAACAATCACGGGATTTCCAGCTTAAAAGGGGAATAATTATAAACATTATTTTTAATTACGAACTGCTCGAATAAACATTCGGTTAAAATATTTATCTAAATACCTCGTATTATATTTGGCTTATTTCTTTATTATTACTCCTTTAAATATTATAAAAAAATTTTTTAAAGAAATAATTCATTATAACAGCTTTGTAAAGGTTTAAAATATTCATATCAGGAAGTCTCAACTGGTAATGACTGTGAAAAATGTCTCAATACTTTAACCATCATGAACGAATTTCAGCAAGATAAAGATAAAAAGGTAAAATTGTAAATATTTAATGAATAAATAATCAAATTAATTAACAACCAATTATAATATGCTAACAATATATATATATATTTATATAACGTCCTGATTAATGTTGAACTTCAAAGGACCTTATCAAGTCCCAAGCATCAAAAAGCATCTGCAGTGCTATGGAAGCAGACAAAATATTGGTTAGTTGACTTTAAAAGTGTACAAATAAATTCTGTTATTATTGCTTATTATTACTTAAATTATAAAATAATTTGTTTACAGTGTGGTGCTATCCTCAGCCAACCTATTGAAGAGTTATTCAACTCGCTATTACCGGAAAATGTGAGAATAAAATACATTTATTGTTATTAATAATAGTACTAGCAGTGGTGATGGTGTTTGATAATAATAGAAGTAATGTTAATAACAATAGAATCGCCCAAAATTAACTCTAACAACATTTTGCCTTATTTAATTAACAAAGTCCCTTAAAAACCATTTGCATTAAGCTTGGGAAGTTCATAACAACCAGCATTAACATTGATAAAATTACTAACTATTACCTATAAAATTATAGTAAAAATTATTAATTATTACCAGGATCTCCTTGGAAGATGTCGGGCATCTGGTTATTGTGGATCAGGGAAAGGCATAATTCCACAAAGATCCAGTTTTTCCAGTTCCGTGAAAAGCTTCTGGTGTAAGTTTTGCATCAAGGCTTTCGACGAGGTCAAGAAAGCCATTGGTTCAAGTCCCACCAGGGTTAGACTAGTTTGTACGGAATGTTGTAAGCGTCATTAGGTTTAAGGCTTCTCAATTATCAATAATTAGCGGTTTTATGGACTTATTTCTTAGAAGGATCTGATTCGATAATTAATTAATAAAATAGATTGACAAAAATAGCAACGATTCAAAATATATTCTGAATAAATTTTAATTCGTCTAATATTATTAAAATATTAGGATAAAGTGAAAGAGGAATTAGCAAAAGCGTGCGATCATGTGCCAAAGTTCCTTCGCAAAGAGTGCGAGGAAGTCATAAAAGAATTTGCCGATAAATTGATTGATCTTCTCTTGGAAAAAGCTTCTTCTGAAAAAATCTGTCAGACCATCCATGCCTGCTTTACACACATCTGTGTCAACGGCGATTGTAATTTCTTTTTAATTTATTTTAAAATCTTGGTTACGTTCAGGCGAATGTCTTTAAGCATAATATCTGATGTCCAAACAGCTCTAGAAGTGTCCAGCCAATGCGAAACATGCGAGGTTGTGGTCAGACTGCTCGAGGAATTATCGGAAGGAAACAGTTCTGTTTTGAGGTCAACCTTCCCTCAGTCGTGCCCTATGCTGCCTTGCAAATACCAAAACTCCGTGAGTTTCAATGAAAACATAGATAAAATATCTTATACAGCCAATTAAATGATGAATTAAAATTATAAAAGCAAAAGAAATTATGAAGAATCTTTATTTAAATATGGTCTCACTATACTCAATAATCATTATCTGCAGTGCTTCACTTTCCAAGAGAACCATGGAGAATCTCTGATCCAACATATGAACGAGTTCGTTCCAACAGACAAAATTTGTTCGGTTGGATATATTTTTCTTTATATAACTCTTTAATAGTCAGTTAATTAATGGTCAGATATTATACAAATAAACCTGAATACATTTCTTAAACAAAAAACGTGAAAAAAATATAGGATTCCCAGTTTGAATTTTGGAATCAATTTATTTCTTAGATGCTAAAAGTTTGCAGTGTCTCGGAAAACCAAGGAGCAAGTTTTAAATGCATCGCTGGTCCAAACTTTTGGTGTTCAAGTCCAATGAACGCCAAGTTTTGTGAGGTAAGACTTGATTTTTGATATTTAAGAACAATTTTTTGCGAAAGTACTTGATAATTATTGCTATTATAACCAATTGCTACTTTTCATTTCAAAATTATTTTCAAACAAATTTCTAGTAATTACTTAATAATAATAATAAACGATATTTATAATAAATATCATAATATAATATAATATAATATAATATAATATAATATAATATAATATAATATAATATAATATAATATAATATAATATAATATAATATAATATAATATAATATAATATAATATAATATAATATAATATAATATAATATAATATAATATAATATAATATAATATAATATAATATAATATAATAATATCATTTTCATTTTTATAAGGCCGAAGAGCATTGCAAGAAATACGTGTGGGTCTAGATCTCGGCCAGTTTACGCCTGACCAAAATAATCAAGAAAAATGCAAACGTGGCAATTCTTTTGGCAACTTCGCAATTGTGAAGATTAAAGACTCAATTTTTGAACTATTTTAATTTGAACTAGTTAATTAAATTTGATTAAATTTGAAATTCAAAAATAATAAAAGGCTTTTGCAAAAGTAATTGTTTCACGAATTTCTTAGAGATACACCCCAACCCCAACCCCAACCCTAAGCCTAACCCTAACCCTTACAACAAATCAAAAGGAAGTTCAAACATTTAAAAAAAGGGCTGAACTCTGAAACCTGACACAACATTTTGAATGCGAATTGTTATATCACTGACCGTTTCTTTTTGCATTTTCAATCGTGGGAGGTAAAGTGGTTAGCTAATTAACATGTTAATTTATTGTTAAACTTGTTTAATTCTTAAAATTTGGAGAAAAATAATAGATTTAATCAATATTAGTTATTCCATAGAATAAGAATTATTCCAACATGAATTTGGTCTTAATTTTACGTAGAGAATCCGTAGTTTGGAATGACTCCATTAAACCTCGATAAAAGGGAGTCCTGTTAATATTTGAATGTCCATCACAAACTGATTGTCCCCCTGACTATTATGGCTTATCAAAAATCATGTAAACCGCTTTAAAACCAGAACCCTAATCCATGTGGTCCGCCCGACTCCATGTTTCTGGGCCTCAATATGAGTGATATGCATAAAACCCTGATCAAACTCATGATAAATAGATTCCAGACATTTTAAAAATATTCTTAGATGAAAATATAAAAAAAATCCCTCGAGAATGTGTCTGTGTTTTTCATTAATTTGTCTTTGCTATACACCTAGAGATTGAAGGACTCTTTCAAGAAAATCATTCGAAATAAATTAGCCAAATACACTCAAGACTTAGGTGCACTCAAGTCTCTATAGGTTGGTGCCCAATCGTTCGATATATCAAAATATTGATACCAACTAATTGAAATGTCAATCACATGATCTACAGATGAATTCACAGGTGATGCAGAGACTATAAATAGTCACTGACTTATCAAGATTTTATCAGTTCACGGCATCTCAGAATCTTCTCGGAGTCATGGAGTTCCTTAAGGTTGCTTTCCTGCTTAGCTGTAAGTTGTTTTTGAGAATTTTATAATTATTTTTAATCCATTCTAAAGTAAAAATTTAAGTTAAGCTGTTTTTATTTAATGAAATTCAGGCTCTATAATTCTGTAATTTAATTTTAAAATATAAAGAATAAAGTATATTAAAGGCATATTTAGAATAATATATGTTTATGAGCTTTGAAAGGTAACCTTTTTTTCAACTTAGCATTCAATTCAGCAAATACATTCATTATTTCTTCAGTAAAAAAGTATTTGATTAGCATAGGTAATTTATTCAATGTGTCATTAAAATCTCACCTCATTTGCATAAAGGCATCGCTTCTCTGGGCGTCTTCGCCGACCAGGTCACCGTTGAAGTGGTAAGACCTCATGACTTATTCATGCGCTGATAGACTAAATTATTCACTGATATTTAATTTTGTTTGACTTGTATCTTGTACGAGTTTAATTATTTTTATAATTTCTGCTTTGTCTTCGGTAGCAATTCTAATGATTATTATTATTATTAATTAATTAAAATATTATAATAATAAATTGTTTATTTATTAATATTTTATTTATTTTCCAGAGTAACGGACTTCTCTGCGAAGGATGCGAGTTGCTCGGCGAGACTCTCCTTGACTTGCTCGGCCAAGACGATGTCGAGGTTGGAATTAAGTTACTAAATAAAAATTAATAATTATAATAATAATAATTATTATTATTATTAAAATGCAATGTAATCCAGTGAAATAACTTTATTTTTATTTATACGCCTCCATTTTTCTTAATTAACAGACTGAAATTGTCAACTATCTGAACAAGACTTTTTGCAGTTTGTTCGAGACCGAAAAAGTTTCTGATGTCAGTTTTTGAATATTCATTTTCTTAACTTTTCTTTGAAAAATGGAATTTATTGATATGAAAATAATGATTTATTAAAAATTAATTAATTATAAAGCAATTATTACAGTCATTATGGTGTATTTATATATCATATTTAAACATGGTATTTAATGGTATTATTTGGTATTATGTATTTAAACATGGTATATTTAAATATTAAAATGGAAAATTTTCTCAATTCAGTGCTCCGAATTGGTTGACTCGATAAAGAACCTCGATGTGCTGAAGAACTTGTCCACTAGTCTCGTTAGTTTTTAATTTATGATTAATAAATTAATTAATTGACCAATTATATTAATGTTTAATTTAATTTCTTAAAATAATTTTCAAATAACTTTATATTCTGAACGATTCCGCATTTTATGAATCTCTTACGAATCTGAATATTATTATAATCTGCCAGAAAACATTAAAATTAATTTGTAATATTATTTCAATCTAGCAACCCAAACTCATCTGCCGTAAGCTCAACATCTGCAAGGCTTCTGAGAATGGAATCAACTCTGAGGAGATCGAAAACGGTTTTGCCATGGAATGCCCAATTTGCAAATTCGTCGCCAAGATCGTTTCCAAGCTCGTCGATGTCCATAAGACCGAGGTGAGCAAGAATTACGAATAAATAAATAATGATAATAATAATAATAATAATAATAATAATAATAATAATAATAAATTAATGTAAATGTATAATAATAGTACAATATAAACAATTTAATGACTTGAAAATAAATCAATAAATAAATAACATAGCATATTGATAAAATGATTGTACTTTAACAATCAGTAACGACGATTCTTCTATTAAAGCAATGATAATAATAAACAATAAATAATAATAATAATAATTAAACGAATAATAAACAAACAATGTTACAGGACAAGGTCGTCGCAAAGATGGACAAAATCTGCAACCGTGTCCCCTTCTTCAAGTCCAAGTGCCACTTCCTCGTTGACAATTACCTCAAGAAGTCCCTCGAACTCTTCATTGAGAAGGAGATGACACCAGAACAAGTCTGTCAGACATTCGAGATGTGCGCTTAAATGACCAGACGAATGAGCAGAGGAAGAGAACGTCACATGTGACATTTGAAGACATTTTAAGTCTTTGGCTTAAAATATTTATTTCGTTCTCGTCGAGAAATATTTGAAATAAATTTCTCAAAAATAAATGACTGTCTGCTTTGAAATCTAAATCTAAAAATGTTTGTCTTATACTTGGGGGGAAGGGGTTTAACTAAAAAAGAATTAATATTTAAATATTATGGAATAAAAATTAAATAAAAAAAAATTACTTTTTTTTGTGCCGATATTATGGCACAAATTAGGGAGATTCTACTAAAATTAAATTTGTAAAAATTCCTTTAAAACTTGATTTTTAGATTAAATGTTAAAATTACTTCTTTAATTAATTAATTAATTAAGTTTAAATTGATTTTAAAAGAAAACTTTATAATGTCAGTGATCCCATAAAACTTCTTATAAAGTTCCAAAAAAGGTCTATTGAAAAACATCGTTACAAGATGATTTGTGATTAATGCTTGGCCAATTAATAAATGTTTACTTCTCGTGACATACTTCTCTGTGTTTGCTTTCTTAATAAATGCAAATTATATCGTAAATATATTAAAAATTATATTACAATATTGCAAATTATATTGCAATCGTAATATATGACACGTTCAATAAGTTATACTAGTTATAAATATTGTGACTCTTACGATGATTTACATTCAGTAATAAATTATAAGGAGTCAGAGGATTTGGAAATTTGGAAAATATATATTTATAAAAATATATTAATATATTAGAATTCTAATTGGAATAGCTGAAAATAATATTGGAAATTGAAAATAATATTGATGCTATATAAACAAAGATAATGAAAATCAATGAAGCAATATTGAATGCCTTGGCAGAATACAAACATGGGCACATCACAAGTGGACGATATGCAAATTAGCACTGGGAAGTGTCTACGAAGAGGAAATTAAATTTTTTTTTAATTATGTGGAAATTATTTTGAACATTCAAAATATTTAAGATATTTTAAAAGTTTTCTGGGTAATTAGTCAGTAAATAAAGTACTAATAAATAAACTTTAAGATTAAAAATACATTCTGAACTCGTGACCGGCACAAATTACCCTATCACCTTATACATCACACCACCTCTATCACATTATGATAAGGATACTCAGAGAAGCCAATTAGGCTAATATCATATACTGCAAATATGTATTTCAAATATATCGCAAATTTTATAAATAACTACCAGAAATATTATACAATGTTAATAATAATAATAATAATAATGATAAATATAAACATATCAATGGCATGATATAGTATTTTTTTAAATTTTAATTCAGAGAATGCTTTCAACTCAAGCAAAAGTAACGGGAAATATTCAACCAAATCCTGACACATTTTGAAAGTGTCAATCCATAAAAGACATACATAGAACAGGGTGTCCGTCCATCTGTCTGGACATTTTGCTCAACTAATTAAAATTTAATTAATATTAATGTTAACCATTTTTACTAATTAGCTCATTTGAAGTGAGGTTCTAATCCGCCCTAGAGTGATTAGCATATCACCTATTGGTATAGCGTATCATATGATCTTCTAAAGTGTATATAAACGAGACATTTAACTAGGTAGTTGTGCTTCAATCAACTGTTCAATCAGGGTTTCAATCAAGGACCATGGCATTCATCAGGGTTGCTTTCCTTCTCAGCTGTGAGTTTTTATTTATAATATAAGTAATAATATAGTAAATATTTTTTAAATCGTATTTGGCATTAAATTATGTTGAATTGCAACTAATATTGTTTTATTATATTTCGTGCAAAAAATTAAATTAGCGCAAAAACGATTTTTTTTAAATTAGAATTTTAGAATTCATTAAATCAATGTCTCTAAATTTGCCTTCTGTTTTCAGGTGTCGCATTGTTGGGCAGCTTTTCCAGCGCACAAAAAGTAAGATTAAAGTTATATTTTTCATTGTTTTCATGGATATTTTATTATTAAATGTCACAAATTATTGGTACATTATCAATTAATATTATAGGTATTATTAATGTTATGTTTTCTTAAAAATAATAATAAAAATAATAATTTGTATATTTGATATATTTATTCATAAATGGTTTTTTAGTAATAAATATTACTATTATTATTATTATTACTATTAAATATAACTCATTTTTAAACAACAGCCCGATGCAATTGAACATATGTGCGAAGATTTTGTTTCATCGATCATGAATTCTTTCAAAGAGACCGAAGAGGTCTGAGTTCAAATCCTACTTTTGATTAATTTAAACCATCACGAATTTGATATTTTGATAAATTGACCTGAATATCTATTTGAATTTATGAAATTTTACGGCAAAAATAATTAATTCATAAATATTATTTACCAAAATGTATATTATTTAATACATTAATTTTTGTAATTATTGAATATAAAAAATAATTAATTTATAACAAGTTATTAATAATCAACAGCAAAAGATCATTGACTTCCTGAATCAAAATGTCTGCGACGAAATCTTCATTGGCCAGGAAACCGTAATTAATTATTTATTTATTTAAATAATATTTTAATTATTAAATAAATTATTATTATTATTATTAAAAATAACATATACACAAACATATATATTATTGTCTTTATAATTTTCATATTTATATCATAAACCTAACATAATGATGGTAACGTTATTTTTATAATAATAATAATAAATGTTTTAATTTTATAAGAATAAATGTTAAATATTTTGTTAATATTATGTAATTTAAGTTTTCATTTTATGGAAAGCTTGTATTTTATTTAAAGACAATTGTGCTACTAAATACAACTTTAATGTTTAAATAATTCATGATAACGATACCCGTACTATGAGATTAATTTTTTATTTTCATTAATTTATAATTAAATTATTTAATTATCTTCAAATTCTTGCAGTGCAAGTTGGCTGTTAACGCCGTTGTCCCTGGAATTTTCAAGAAGGTGGAAGATGAAATTGTAAGAATCCAAAAATTATTTTCATTTTCATCATAATATTATCATATTTTATTCGTAAAGAAATATAAAAAATATTTCCATTATTCGCATCTCCAATTTGTAATTGCTTTGTCATTAAGTATAATATATATTTGAATAAATTTTTTATTTAAGAATTTAAAAATGTTCCGCTAGAAGAAATACTATTACATTAACATTATTTAGACAATAATTATTCGCAACCAATGGATTATCAAATGATTTGCAGAGCCCAAACATGATTTGCACCGCCATCTTTAAATCCAAGATGTCTGAAGAAAGGAAGGAGACACTCAGCAACGTTGTTCTTCTGTTGTCTTCCAACGTTAGTTGTTCATTGCATTTAAAATTTAATCGTATTATTTTCCATCATTTATTTCCCAAAATACAATTATTACTTCTACTATATTTTATGTAAACTTTATCGCAATTTACAGTTATATCTCATGTAATTCTAACAGCCATAATTTAACCAATTTGATTAAATCATTTTAAATTCAGTGACAAACCAAATTATATTTATCAAGTTAAAAAATAATAAATTGAATAATATATTAAATTATAAATTGAATTATTAATTAAATAATAAATTGAATAATTAATTAAATAATATATTAAATTATTTCAGTCCTTGGAGTGTGAAGAATGCAGGGTGATCAGTAAAGCAATCATCGATACTTTGCTCGATGAAGAAGTTCAGGTTTGAATGACTTTGAACAAAATAATAAATTAATATATTAAAAATATTAATATATTAAATAATAAATTAATATATTAAAATAAATTAATAAATTGATTATGCAATATAAGCATAAATTAGAAAATATAAAAAAAAGATCAAAGATAACTAAGACGTGCTTTTGCCTCATTTTAAGGTTTATTATAAGAAAATAATAATTCCCAGGATGAGTTAAATTAATGATTTATTTGTAATTAAAAATTAAATTAACAATTTAATCATTTTTTAATAATTATTATTTCTTATAATAATCGTGATATTATTTAGATTGATAAAAGAACGTAAATTTAAAAAAAAAAATTTTAATAATAATTGTCCTTATCGAAGCAAATACAGCAAAAATTAATGTAAAATCAGTTGTTCAGAGGGGATTTTATATCCCGCTAGGTGGCTAGGCGTTTCAGTGGCTAAATTACATAATAACCATTATAATTACTATCGTATAATAAATAAATCTTTTAACATTTTAATTAAATTTTAAATTAAAAATTCATTTCTTTTTCTTTCCAGTATAACATTATCAATTCCGCCATTAAGCACCTTTGCCCATTCTTTGGAAAGGATGCAGAAAGAGTTAGTAAAGTCTACACCAATTGACTCTAAATCGATTAGTAATTATATATATATTAATAAAACGCCATTAGTAAGACTGATTATCAGTCAATTAAATTTAATAATAAATATTTTAAAATTTAATAATAAATAATTGGAAATCAACTGAATTAATTAATTAGAAAAGACCCAAGATAAATAAGTCGTGCTTTTGAGTAATTTTAAGGTTAACGGATTAAATAATTAATTAATTGTAAATTTCAGTGCGATAACATGCTCTCCATGTCTCAGGACGCATTCAAACCTTTGTTGAGCGGATTGGTGAGTAGCTTGTTTGTCGTCCCGATATTTTCAGGATATATTAAATTGCAATAATTCATTTTTTTAATTGGATGATTATATCGCTTATTGGATCTGACAAAGTAATTATTAATCAGCGTAAATTGTCCATATATCTTCATAGAAAGAAATTATAGATTCTCTTATAATTTTATTCTTTAAAATCTGAATTTACTTTAATTTAAATTCTATATATCCCGATAATTTCTAATAATCACAATTTCTCGGACTATGTTTGACAATTCAGCATTACAGAAAATCGGCAAACAATTCGATAAAAATTGAAAATTGACCGACATTTACAGAGCATTGACAAGCTGTGCGCCAGGCTGGGATCCTGTCAGTTGAAGACCAACGACGTTCACGTCATGGAAGAGGTGGAAGAGGTGGAAGAAGTAGAAGAAGTTGAGGAGGAGGAATCCGAAGTGCCAGCTCAGAACTTCGATATGAAGTGCACCTCTTGCAAGAGCATCGTCAGGACCATCGAAAAACACATCGACGGAAAGAAGACCGAGGTTGGTTTTGGTTATAATTATTTATTATAATTATTTATTTATTAATTATTTCGTTGAATAAATTTGTTATCTTTTATAATGAACAACAACTCGAACAGAGAACCTTTAATACTTAATTTTTCCTCTTCAAATTATGCCTACATTTTGAGATTTAAAAGAAAAAATCTATCTCATCGATAGACCAGCATTTACATAACCCAGATTTATTATCAGCAAGTGATGATATCATATCATTATCTCTCTCCGTCCACCTGACAAACTATTGTATCCTTTTCGCAGAGCCACATCATCCAAGTCCTGGACAACGTCTGCGACCACCTCCACTTCTTCAAATCCAAGTGCAGAAGGCTAGTCGACTACAAATTGAAGCGCTTGGTTGACGCATTCACCGATGAACTTAAACCCGAAGAGATCTGCCAAATCGCTGGAGCCTGTGCCTAAACTTCTGGCATCGATTCCTATTGCTGGAGGAAGACAAGCAATAATAAATAAATAATTAATTAAATAATAATTTTTAAAACTATTAGTGCATAGTTTTAAAATTATTATTTTTTTTTGCAAGGATTGCAATAAACCTTGCTGAATTAACAACTCGCCTTCTTCGTACTTTGTCTTGGGCGGTATTTGAAAACATTTAAAATTAAAAAATGCTGGTATTCAATAATAATGATATGACCCAAATATTAAATCGGTAATTTAATAATAATAATAATTGTTAATAATAATAATAATAATAAAATGAATAAAGAAATAAAATACTTAAAAAGCAAACAGGGTTTATGAAGTTTCAGCAAATACCTTACTCCTAAGCCAATTAAAAGATTGCACTCATTGGTTATTATTATTATTATTATTATTATTATTATTAAAAGCTATTAATTTGTCAAATGGTCAATGAATTCATCAAAGATGTATCCTCAACCAAAAAAAGGACAACAAATTCGACAATGTCTTCCTTCCTGTACTGATGGCCAGTATCAATGTACCAATTAGTACTGATGTTGATCGAAATTTCTTAAAACAGTGAGCAAACTATCTTCAGACTCCATCTGTTGCACCAGTGAACGACATGAATCACTGAAATGCAATCAAATTGCAGGCTGTGGCAGGAAAGTTCAGCTTAAATTAGTAAAAGGTGGTTCAACTTTAAACAATTATTGATTTCACATCGCCGCAAGAAAACTATGTAAAAAAAAAATGTTCACGTTCTCCTTGAATTACTCGATATTGTAGGAAATATTCATAAGGCAATTGCAGGATTTACTTAGATTTAATTTTAAAGTTTATTATTATTTTAAATTTATCTCATCATTTGGACTAAAATGAACGCATTATCGGCTGGAAACGTACTATTGAAAGGTAAAATCTTCATGATTGAATCCACTTCAACTCTGTCTAAAACGAATGCACTATAAAAATAATTTGTCTACTCTTTCTTCTTCTGAAATTAAGTTATTATTATTATTATTATTATCATTATTTATTTAAGTTCTTTATTTACATCAAATGAAATTAAAAAAACTTTAAAGTCATCAAAACACTGGAAAGATATGCAGAAATTACGAAACAAACTTCATTCTTTGATGTTCATTGCAACTTGCATTCCAGATTCAAACCAATACGTCGTAATTAAAAAAAAAACACGTTGAAATCACTTTTGAATCTTTCTATTTTCCTCTACTTTTAGCCGATGTTTTGAGATCATCGAAGTATTTTTAATGACAAACAATTGCAAAACAATTGAAACGACAAAATTTGCAACGACGTCCTTATCAGGAATTGCAAGTGAAATGATAACAAACTGGAAGCTGGTGTTTGCCCTTCTCATCTTCCAGGCAAAGTGGACCAACCACGTGTCAGAAGGTTTCTCTCTTCGACAATGTTGTCTAGTGACTGATATTATTTTTTTTTGATAGGGAGGATAAATTGTAAACCTAATACATTTAAATTTGCATTTAAATTTTATTAAAATATTTTTCAAATAATTTTTTTTTAATATTTTAATAATTTTTGCATTTCAAATTTAAATTTACTCATAAATTTAAATTTGCATTTAATTATATTTAAATATTAATTAAATATTTGAATTTTAATTCAGCAAAAATCGATTTTGGAGAAATTGATGCTGAACATCTTTTGCCTAGAAGCCTAAAGGTTTGATAGAGTAATTACCGAATTAAATTTCTACCAAGATTAAAATCACTTGCAAATAAATTAAAATATCGAATAATAATAATAATAATAATAATTATTATTATAATTATTATAATAATAATTATTAATAATTATAATAATAATAATTATTATTATTATTATTATTATTATTATTATTATTATCATCCTTATTATATTATAACATAGATAATTATTAATAATGATAAATATGATATAACAATGATATTTATTGTTATAATATTTAATTAAAAGCCATATAATATGAAAACTATTATTTTTATTATAATAACTTCCAGATCATAGACATCCTCATTCCTACTCCTGTTCTTAACCCCAAGCCAGGTTTAGGTCTGGATTTACGGATCAATGGATTCATATTGAAGTTCGACTTAGAATTTGGGATTTGGGGAAGTGATGGCTACTCGAACATACCACTAGAGGGTCATGCCCACGTACAGGCCAAGTTTAATGTCAGAGTTTCTATGACTTACAGAGACCGCTTGGGCAGAAAGACTTTCGAGGTCGGATCTTGTAATGTTTTCATGAAGGGATTGCATTTCCAGTTGCGATTCAATGGCATCTTTTACAAGTTGTTCGTAAAAATAGCTTTTTTTCGTTTTCATATAAATATAATATTTTCTCCTCCTATCAATCCATGTTAAGATTAATTGTTGATTAAAGTGAAAATAAGTTAATTGCATAACTTTAACTAACGTGCGACTGGGGCGTTAAACATCTCTTCAAAAGTTCAGTCAAGTCCCACCCTACCTGTCATAACTCCAGCCCACTCTCGTTTTAGACAAATACTGTTCACTGAGATTCTATTTTGTTTTTTAATTTGGCAGTAAAAGTAAGGACGAATTTAAAGTATTATTTGAAAGTTTCTTTTGCGACGTGGGCAACAAGATTTTGCAGGATTACGTCAGTCAAAGTACACCCCAAGCATGGATTGACTTATACGAAGAATCAACCTTTGGATACTCGGATGAGAAACCGGTTTAAACAAATGATTAATTAATTTTAATCGAATAATAAAAAAATGTTAATTTATGATTGTGATGCCTCATTATAATATTAATCAACTTAATTCAGGAAACGGAACCAATTACTTCAGAATCAGAAATAAAAAAGTTTGATGGAAACAAATGGGTATCATTTGAACATTGCCATTAACATAGCCAGATCTTATTATTATTATTATTGTTGTTGTTTTTGTTATAATAATTGCGGTACTGTATTATAATTATAATAATCATTACTTATTCAGGAATGGAAGTATGTAACCCGAGAAAAACCTCAACTAGTCGGAGTCAAAGAAACTGAAATGACGGTTCGATCAAAAACTTTTTCCTTCTTCTATGTTTATTGCGTAATAACCATAATAAACACTTTCCATCTGCAAAAATTAGGCAAAGGAGCCTGCAATCTTAGCTGATGAAGTCGTTCATGCTGGAGACAAGGTGAATTTAAATTAAAAACGATTTTGCATTTTTAAAAAATTGTCTAGAAATGATTTATCCCTCCTATCCAAATTCTAAATTATCCTGAAATTCTTAATATTAACTCAACTTGCTATTATACCTTACTATGACACAACTTGTTACTATTAATACAAATTGTTAGTATTAATATAACAACCATGATGGCAATACCAAGGTTAAGGGATTAATTGATTTCCTGGTTTAACTCAAGGACACGGAGACGCTTGTGCCACTGCATTATGAAGAAGTTGAATTTCAAAACAACGTCGAGGTTAATTTAATTGCTATTTATTTATATTTAAATGTTTACACATAAAAAAACTGAAATAATTTTGAATTCCTGAAAAGGAAAAAACGCAAGGTAAACTTTCGTTGTGAGAACAGAAAAATGCTCTTAACTATTACTATATAACAGTTACAACTGCCCTCCAGACCCCAGGGACTGATGGACCCCCGTACCAAACTTTGGGGATGACTTTCACGGAGGAAGCCCTAAACCAAGCCCTGATGACGTCACACAGGAACGGATTAAATATTTCATTTGAGATGAACCTTTCGGAGGTAATTATTATAATTTATATTTATATTACTTTTTTTTTGTTAATCGGTTTTAATGTTGCACAAATAGTTTGATTAGATTTATTAATAATATTACCCGAGATTTATTATTATTACTTTTTACCAATTTCTCGACTAAGATTTCTTATCATCATCAGGGCTCGGCTGCAACTCTTTTCCTCAACTGGGTAAAAGTAGAGGGACCATTCAGAATGGATTTCTACTCCCCAAGTATTCCGAGTGCTTACATAACAAATACTGGAATTTACACGTACATCGAAGGTACTCTGGAAGTACTTAGTCAGCCAGGATATGCACCGAAAAAAACTTTGACCACTACTTTCTCGTGCGCAATGATTTCCAGCGCCTATCTAACTTCAGATAATCTTGCGCTGCTATTGAAGCCCGTCAAATTGAACCTGATCCTGAGAAAATCCGGGTTCAACTTGCCAATGGTCTCAGAAGTTATTGGCGATCAATTCGCCAGAGTCTTTTTGTCGAGTCTGAGTTCAAATGTTGACTTTGAAATGCCGAAATTTCAAAGGAAGTCTATTAGAAATCCCACCGTTGATTTGATGCCAGGTTATATCCTCTTCTTGTCTGACCTTAAGTGATTTGTCAATCCCGTCCGACTGGGGTAAAACTTCGTTGGCTTTGTGAATCTTCTTTTGTGTGCAAAAGCGCTTTGTTTGGACTTACTTGAAAAGACAAATGGTGAGAGTGATGACGCTGTGATCATGATTGTGAAGGTGCTGGCAGTCATTTGTTATAGTTTTTATTTCGACATTTCATTCTTTGTACATTTCGAGTCAAATGTAGCCTCTACAAATCGGTAAAATTCTTTATAGCTTCATTCATGGGTATAAACACTTAGAATATAAAAATAAAACTGAAACTTCATCAAGACACCGAGAGTGACATATTTATTTAGCGTTTGATTATAAAATTTAATTTTTCAAGAGCATCCAAATAAAATTTAACGTTCCTTAATAACGACTTGGATTCTAGGTTTTAAACTTTTACTTCAAGTGCTCACCAAATTATTAGAATTTAATTGAATTCAGATGCACTTAAAAATAAAACAGAAACAGCCATCAAATCTCCAGATGTTCATACGTTCTTGTCAAGAAAATTATAAACCAAAAGGTGTCAAGTTCATTTGCTGGCTACTTTGCAATCTAATTAGAATTAATATGGGTTTTGTAAAGATTTTCTCCTCCCAGAATTTAAGGTTTCATAAAAATATTGTACCTTTCACCTAATAGCACCGCGCTAGAGGTTCGAGCCAGATTTTATTTGAAAATATATCAACGGTCGTACAAATTATCTGTATATGTATTTTTGATCTGTTCTAGGTCCAGTGAAGATTATTTCTTAATAGCTTCTAAATAAATCTTTGATAACCTTTTCTAAAAATGGCTTCAAAACAGTGATTCGAAATATTAAAATTTGTGCTGGTAAAGAGCATTATTAGAAATTGACTGAGTGTCACGTAACTTAAAAATTTTAAGAAATATTGGTTTAAAACTATAATATTATGCATGTTTTGATTCTAAATCGCTTTGTTTTTACTCGCTCCTTTATTTGGTTTTTATTTCATCTGAAGCTGATGAGGTTTCGTTACTTAATTTGAATCTTGCTCGTGACAATTTTGATTGTATGAACATTTTGGAGAGGGATTTGGCTTCTGCGTGCCATTTTGATGGGTTTTGATCTCGGAAGATTCGAGGGAGAAGTTGACGAGGAATTGATTTGTCCCATTTGCAGCGGGGTTCTGGAAAATCCAGTACAGGTGAATAACAATCGATGCGCGAAGTGAATTGTATACAGATTTTAAACATTTGGGCCAACTTTATGTAACTTATGTTCAGATTATGCAGATGTGTACATTATATAGTACACTAGGTTAAGCTTATGTTACAGAATATGTTCAGATTTGAGGACAGAAACAAATTGATGGTTGGCATTACAATGAATAATCACAGATTTTCATCAAATGTCCCTTATCACATAACCTAGATTTATTAGTAGTATTTTTTATTATTAAAATCATTTGTTTTCAAATACTCTCACAACTTTTTTGCCAGGCAGCTGATTGTGAACATGCCTTTTGCTCAACATGCATTAACGACTGGCTCCTAAGACAAACCACGTGCCCCATCGACAGAGGCGTTCTCAGAAAGAATCAGCTGAAACCCGTGCCGAGAATTTTAAGGAACCTCCTGTCGAGACTTAAAATCACCTGCTCGAATTCTGAACTCGGATGTCCGATGATCTTGAAGATGGACACGCTGCAGTCACATTTACAGGTGAGGCTGACAGCTCTTAGGTAATGGAAATTTGATCAAAGTTTTGAATGTTTGCATGAATAAATTATCTGTAGGTGAATAATGATGTTAAAATAAAAAAAATTGTTGTTTTGAAAAGCCAAAAAATAACAAAAACATTATAAGTTCTCAAGCAAATTTGGTCATTTGTTGATGGTTCCTTATTTTCTTAATTGTGGTCACATTTATGTTTGCTATTGCTCGTACTCTAAGATTTATTATGGATTGCATTTCTTGTACGATTATATTTATCCTTTTTTTTTATTTTTGTTCAAAACCAACAACTATAATTCCAGGAATGCGACTTCAATCCAAAAAAACCAGTCACATGCAACAGAGGCTGTGACCTAACCATGCCAAAAGATAAATTCAATGTAATTATTTCAATTTCCCCTTAATTTTTTTAAAATCAGAACTAAACTTAAATCTCACCTCAACATTTGAATCAAAGCTAACATAGCCTAATTCAGGACTGGCTTTCATTCTATTCACTTATCCACTACTACTGCATAATATAATTTAATGTAGTTCATGTAAATATGCATTGCTTCATATGATCTGTAGGAGGAAATCTGTACCATTGCTTTTGCATGATTTTAGAAAAGTGATTTGCTAACAAAGTCGCTTGGTTTCAGAATCACGACTGCATCACGGAACTGAAGACTCTGGCACACAGGCAGAAGAACCAAATCACAACCCTCCAGAAGGAGATGGAAGAAGTAAGGGACCATAACGAGGAGCTGAGGAGAGAATTGGCCGCACTTAGGGTAAAGTTCCTTTCTGTTCTTCATCAACATTGTCTATTAGTTAATCATTAGTAAATCCTTCAATGGACTTCTATGGTGGTTAGGACTAGTAGGATGCAGCTTAAGTAGTAATTTGTTAATGATTATATTCATTAATAACATTAATTGTTATTAAGGCCCTTCTTTCAAATATTTTAACCAAAAATCCTGAGCAACTTCAAACTAAACTCCATTTTTGTTGACAAATAAATAAATAAGCAAATAAATAAATAAATAATGGTTTATTAACAACTCCATGGGAACATCATTTAATAATTTCACTTAATCTTTATTTGTTCACTTTAACATTATGTTGTCCTTCAAACGCCAAACTGTTTCCTTTTTGAAATCTCACATGAATGAACTTACTTTATATTTGCAAAAGGGTTTTTGATGTTTTTATGACTTGAGCTCTTGTGACTAACACATAAATCATTGACATCCTCTGGCAAGCCTACAACCTATTATTAGCCAACGTTTTGTTTTTGTTTTTTTTTGTTTTTACAAGGAAACGGCTTAAAAAATTGCATCCTTACGGCTTTGTTAGTCTAATTCAGATTTCACATGAGAAGAAATTTTGCCAGCTAAACTTTTAAAAATAAAAATATTAATCATTATTAAATGCAATAATCTAGGAGGAAGAAAAGTACTATAAAACAAAAACAATCCCAATCAATTATCAATTTATCCTTCTTGGCTCAGAATCAGTTGAGGATGGGGAGCTCCCCCACAGAGGCCGAGGAGGTGAGGAGGTGGGTGAACTCGCTGCAGATGAGTCGGGTGACGAGATGGGGAGGTATGATCTCCACGCCCGACGCAGTCCTCCAGACGGTCATCAAAAGGGCGCTCATCGAGTGCGGCTGCCCCCCGTCCATAGTCAACGACCTCATGGAGAACTCCCACGAGCGCCGCTGGCCCCCAGGCCTGGCCACGCTGGAGGCCCGGCAACACAACCGAAGGGTCTACGAGAGTTACGTCTGCAAACGCATTCCCGGTTAGCCAGTCTTAAAGTCATTTCCAGTTGGCTAGTTTCTTTCATTATTCACTTTTTTAAATTAATTTGTTTTATTTTTTCAACATTCGTCCACCTAATGTCACAATAATTCTCAGATCACAATCGTGCCATTCTTTCTTCGTTTGTTTGTTCAATCATTGCATCTACTCAGCAATGAGTGCACCGAGTCCGCTGCCTGCCATTCAGACTCAATAGGCAGCTTTCTGTGCTTTGCATGCCATTTATTTGAGAAGCCATTTTAAAGACGACATTAACCATTTCCTCTCCTTCGTTGACTCCCAGGCAAACAGGCCGTGATCGTGATGGCTTGCGACAACGAACACATGGCCGAAGACATGATGCTCGAGCCCGGCCTGGTCATGATATTCGCCCACGGAGTTGAATGACCTCACGACCTCCTAGGCTTACCCCATGCCAAGCTCGTGAATTCCTCCCTCTACCCCCTCTTCCCCCTGAGTCTGAGACTGTAACTTCACGGACCACGTAATTATGTGTAATTATTATTTTATAAATAAATTATCCGCAGAGATGAGGCCGTGACTTTTGATCATCAACGATGTCATCATACTCATTACGTATTCATTCTTGTGATCGTCACGTTATCGCGAGTTATCGATTAGGCACCTTTATTAGTAACGAGCTGATAGTTAACGAGGGAAAATAAAAACCTGAACACAAATATCTAAATATCTAGAAAAAAAAACTTGTTTGTGAACAACAGCACTACATAGGGGCCACCTGTAATGTAATCTAAAAATTCCAGGTGATCGTCTTCATCTTCTTAAGTCCAGACGAACTTCTTGCAGTGTTCTTCTGCCTATAAATATATTTTAAAAAAACATGGACAATCGATCTGTAATGGTGATGGCAATGGTGTAATGATGACATCAAATCATGTTTAAAGGTATAAAGTTAATAATTATGTAATTAGGACTTTCTCAGGTCAAGATGTCTGGGCCGAATTTCATGCGATTTCTCGTGATTGCTGATGGAACCTTGTTTGTTTCAATCACTCAAGGTGTTATATTTAACACCTCCTTAGGTACAAATATAATTTTGTCAACATGATTTTATTTGTGTATATATATATGTATATCTATGTATGTACACAATTGCATGTGTGGACTTGTTGGTAATATAATGAACATTTTACTTTGAAATGGAAATTTTTTTGGAACGAATGAATGCATGAATGAATGAAGATTGTTCACCTCACAAAGTCTGGCATTGGCCTCGCTGGCACACCAGTACTTAGGACCGGCTATACACTTGAAATACAACTTTCCACTTTCAGCATTGCATATGTTCAACAGCTGAATGGGTGAAGTAGAAAAACCCAGTAGAATTAATAAGACGATCACAACTTATTTCCTACAAAATGAATAACAAGCAATTTAAAGTATTTGCTGAGAACATCAGATGAAATCATCAGTCAGGTCTCTCTTCAACATCAGTTGCGACATCAAATGCAGTTATGCAAACTAAAGGAATACATTTAAACCTCATTAAGTTATAGGAATTAACAAAATAACAAAGTGTGAATTGAATTATGATTTTTCTTTCCTCGTCTCATGGTTCCCGATTGAAACCAACAAACCTTGCAACGATTAAAATGATTGAAATGTCGTTCACCAACCTCACAGGCTTCGTGTGGTTTGAGTTTGTTGACGATGGACTTGACGATGAGAGCCATGTACTCATCAATCAGGTCGTCACACTGGAAACAAAAACAAATGTTGCAAATAACGACGTAAACGTTTAAAATTAAAAAAACAAAGAAGCTAATTAATGATGATTTGAACTGCCAACAACTCAGGATAACAATATGGCAACTGTAGGCACCAATTATAAATCAGTATCATCTAGAATGAGTCATTGCAACTTTATGTTGACCAAGAAATGGTAAAAGAAATTATCAAAGATAATACAGTTGAAGATCCTCACGAATTCTCTGTATTGGCACGGCAGGAAGTGGCAGACCTTGTGAGCCGCCGCCTCGATCCGATCGACCGTGGAATTCTTTTCCAGGAGTCCTTCCAGGAAGCCCATGAAGATCTCGCAAACTTCGCACTTGTCGATTGAGGTCATGTCTGAAGATGTTCATTTAAGCATCGAGTTAGTTAATTACTGCAAAAGAAGAAGAGGAAGAAGAAGAGTTTAGAGGAACAACAGTATAAATGCTAAAGATAACCAGGATATAAAGAACAAAAGGCATTTCTAATTGGTCAATTTAGTTGAAATTTAATGACAATGAAGCTACTTAAGCAATTTATGTTGTAGTTTCTCAGTTTTGAAACATTTTTTGAGATTCAAACAGAAAAATGACTGGGAAAAAGACTTCTGACAAGCTACTTCAAAATAAAGAAAGTTCCTTTCACCTGCTTTCTTCGGGCATCCGCCCTCACCATCCGGACAGAAGTGCATAGCCTCGCAAATCTTGAGAGTATCCAGGTTCTTCAAAATCATCTTGATGATCAGATCAGAGTAATTCTTCACAAAGTCATCGCAGGTCTTCTTAAAAGCCTCTGGCACCAGCCCACACAATTGCTCCAGTGCTTCCTCAATTTTCTCCTTTTCGTAGAAAATTTACATTCACATTGATAATATGTCTAGGAAGATGATTAGCAGATTATTATCAAAAATATCTCAAATTGATTGCACCACGGGCAAGAAATGGTAATCACTTTGTACCCAAAACACAGATATTATTATACAAACTATTATACTGTTACATTATACTATATTATATAAATTATACAAAGTATTGTACTATATTATATATATATATATTATTATAAATGTTTAGTAATTTGTAATTTATATAAATTATTATACTGTCACACTATGTTACACTATATAATATTATATATATTATTATAAATGTTAAGTAATTTGTTAGGCTGACCTTCGTCGGTTCGGATCCGATGAACTTTTTCAACTCGTCGATGAAGAATTTGCACGTCTCGCACTTTCCTTTGATTCCTTCGAGTTCTTCTGACTTCTGGAGGTCCAAAGGTCGAACGATTGTTCCATTGTCCGTGCAAATGTGGAAGAAGGCGCAGATTGAATTTGGATCCTGGCATTGGAGGGACAAATGTGGATGAATAGATGTAGAGTGAGGTGTGCATTAAGTGCAACTTAAAGGTCATTGGGTTCACTTTTTTGTGGATTATGTATCGTCGTCGGAGACACTAACTATTTTTAAAGCAACAAAGTCCAGAATTAGGTCGGCATAATGGTCGACTGCCACTCTGCACTGTTAGAAACACGATGAATCTTTAGTGAGTTTTTAATCTTTAAAAGTCATTAATAAAGTGAATTAAAGACCGGATTAAAACTAATATTTTTAAAGATTTAATGGAATTGTAAGAAATTTAAAAAAAAAGAACTAGGTCGAACTAACTGTTTTCTCAAATTCTCCGAACAGAGGACAAATTTCCTCTTTCATCAGCAAAATAACTGTTTTCTATTGATTTTAAGAGAAATTGCATTAATTTATAATACATAATCAAATAAAACCACCACAACATTATAGCTAAGGCATGCAGGTGGCTGAACAGGCAGCGTTCCTGAGGTAAGGCGGTCGTTAAGGGTCACGTTTGATATAGCGTCATGGAGCACCCTCAGTTGGGGTGTTATAATAAATTAATTAATATTTATAATTAATTATTATCAATTAAGAAGTGCCTTAACATCCTGTCCGGATGCGTTAGGCACTCAAAAAGAACGCTTATGCGCACGTGCAAAGCTCACGTCGAATTATAATTGTTTGAAAAGGAAATGCAATTTCAAGAGAAAGTAAAATTAAAACTTTAATAAAAGGAAAAACATTTAATTCTGAGTAAGTCACTTCATTAGATGGCTTTCGTCATTTATAGTCATTTATCACTTATATTTATAGTGAAAATTGCAAAATTAAATCATCAAAATATTTTAGAGAAAATACTGAAAAATTATCTGAAATAAAAAAAAACCCTCATCGTCTTGTCTTCCAAAAACTCCTTGGCACTCTTGAAAAACTTGACACACATTTCACAGTTGTCAAAGAAGGCATTCTGAGAATGAACAATGCATTTTAATGTTAACACTAACCAAATTACCAGCCCCTTATCAAAGCAAACTTTATTAACAGACTTCAATCTGATATTTTGGAAGTTATAAAATGTTAAAACATTTAAAATTTAACTATATATATATATATATACCTAATATATCTAAGCTTTAAATGTATCTAAAGCAACCTATGTTCAAATATGGTTGTACACACCTCTTTCAACATGTCATTTGTCCATACGGTTGCAAGACAGTGCTTGACGGCCGAACATTTGATTGCATTCTCGATGCTACTGCACCACAAGTGTTCCCCTTTGGCACACTCGTCAGGAGTGGACAGGGACGGAGCTAAACCTAATAATTTATTAAGTTTACATTGGTTATTGTAAAAACATAAGTTGAAATGTTCACAAATATTTATTAATTTCTGCTAAGAAGTAGAAAATCTAATCTGCTTCTCAATCATTCATTCAAATCAATTGAGTGACAGTGCCCTAAGAGTGTTCTGAAAATAAGACCTAAATTGCAATTTAAGTAATTAAATTTGTTAAAATAATTTTTATTCTATCTTGTTCTGCAAACTCCTGTAATTATGGTGGCAGAAATCCATTCATCATGTCAAAAATACGAATGTGGAACCACAAAAAATATAAACTTATTAAAATTTATTATAGGAAACTAATTTCATTCATTTCAAAAGCGGCTTCATTTATTTATAAGAAATTAATTGAAGGCGCAGCCAAAAAAAGGAAAATAAATATCCAAGCAAATTCCTAGACACTTACAGCCAAGAATCAAGATAATTCCTAAGGCCAGCATATTCTAAAGATGTCGATAAAATGTTTTCCAACGGCAAAAATTTAACTAAGTAGAGTAAGGTGTGCGGAATTTCTGTGAATAAGGATACGAAGTTAGGCCAGTATTTATAGCCAGGTGGAAATCCTACCACATGACAACAATTAGATCACTTGACACAGTTTGCAATAAATAACTAAACCTTCACACGAATTAATTAAGATACTTTTGCTAAAAGAATTGCAGAACTAATGAGGCAAATGTGCGACAGCAGAACTTCGACTAAAGCCAAATTTCGAATTTGTCAGTTGTCAACGGTACGAAGTTAATTTGCATAATGTTGGTCTTAAAACGAGAATTGTAGAAATTAAATAAGTTAAAAATGATTTCAAATATTAGAGGTTTTCTTTTACTCCCAGTCTTTTGAAATTTCTGAGTCTAACTATAACATTTCTCAGTGTCTCTAGAGGGCTCACAAATTAATTTATGTATATATTCAAAACAAATAGTAACTTAAGTTCTAGAAATAAAGAGCTAAAATTAGCTTAATAAATTTTACAGTATCAAATCATGAGTGACGGCATGTGGTTGGAAAAAGTTAGAACGAAATTTAAAGTGAAGTCAAAACTAACATACATGGTAAACTTTGATTTATCCATAATCTATTATTACTCTTAAATTAAACACCATTTTTAATTACCCCATCAAAAAACATAATTTTTTTTAAATTGTAGTAATATTACATATCGCACGATTAAAATACATTAGAAAAGATTATATTTGTGATAAAAATCTCATTTTTATTGATCATTCATAAATAATATCATCACATAAAAAAACTAATGATTAGTAAACAAGTAAAAATATATACGCTCATTTACAAGCCCGGCAATGCAACCAACTTGATTGAATCAAGATGTCGATTGCGATTTAGGACGAAAAGGATGGTAGTTCGACTCTTCCAGTTCTTCCGTCACAATATTCTGAGATGAAGGAGTGATTTATCGCCTCAGATGCCGTTATTCTCAAACTGGGACGAATTTGAAGCATTTTCTCGAGCAGATCAATAAATAGGATTTCGTTGGGAGTATTATTCTTGATGCGGAGAGTCGACGAAATGGATTTTGTCTTTACTCCGAAAAAGCGGTGACCGCTCTCTTTTATTTTCCAGATTTCGTCGACCTTTGCGAAGTATCCTGACTTGACGGGGCAGTTTTTGATCATTTCGTCGGGTAGCATTCCGAAGAGCTCTGCCAACATTTCGAAATGGTGGAGCTCATTTTTACTTTTGAGGAGAGGCTTCCTACTGTAGCACTCTGCCAATATGCACCCTATGCTCCAAATGTCGACTGCGCAGCCGAACTTGAGGAATAAGCAGACCTCGGGCGCTCTGTAGGCTCGAGTTTGGCACGAGTCGCAGTTGGGGCTGTCTTCGTAGAACGACATTCCAAAATCTACGATTTTCAGCTCCCCCAATTCGTTGAACATGACGTTATCCGGTTTCAAGTCGCCATGGACTATTCCCATAGAGGAAAGGAAGGCAGCCGACATCGTTAGAGCGTGTCCGATGTACTTCAGTTCCGAGGCATTCAATTTCTTATTTTTCAAAAGTACCTCCAGCGTGCACGATAGATATTCAAAGACATAGTACGGATGTCCGTCTACCTCGAACAAATCCGTCAAGGCAACGATTGTTTCTTTGCCTCTCTTGGTAGAACAGTTCAAAGCGCTGAGTATTTGAACCTCGTTCTCAATCTCTTCCTTGCTGGCATTAGTTATGTCTTTGATATATTTCACGGCCACTTTATCGTTCGTCCGAGTATCGAGGGCTTTCATGGTTTGACCAAAAGTCCCCTCTCCAACGATGGACTGAAACAGGTACCTCTGGTTCAGCAAATCGCCAGAGACTCTCGTTTGGGCGGAATTCATCATGTTTAGTGAAGGAATTTGTCAGTTGAGAATGTGTCTGTGTTGGTGTTTGAACTACACTTGAGCACTTGATGTGGATGAGCAGTATGGCGGCGGCGTTCATCGAGGTCGAAAAAAAGATTCTGAATATGAGAGTAATTTTAAAAAAATTTTTTAATTAATTTTTTTTTTCATTTCGAATATTTACACTACATGTTAAATGTCATATGAAATCAAAATTCAAATTAATCTTTAATTTAATTTATATTTATTTTATTTATGTATGTATAATTGCATATTATTATTATTATTATTATTATTTTAATATTATTATTAATATGTTAATCATTAATATGTAATACAATAAATATTAAACAATTTTGATGTATATTTTGTATGATCTTTTATTTTAAATATTCATATAAAATGAATTTAAGCATTAAATAAAGTCTTCATTTCTTCATGGGAAGCTTCTTGGCAAGTGAAGGACTGAGAATCCCGAAAACGTCTTTCGCGTAGACCCCCGGAACGCAACTCTCGTCCATTTTCTGCCATTTTCTCGCCCAACTTTCGGCAGGTTTGACTATCGCCACAACGCCGCTAAACCTGAACGAAGTGTAGTCGTCGATGTGGTCGCGTCTCGCCTTCAAGTTGAAGTACTTGTCGCAATTGTCGCAACCGTCTTGTTCGAATTGTTGCTGACTTTTGAGTAGTTTGCAGTTCAGACATGCCCTGAGTCTCGAAGCACTGGATGGTAATTGGCTGGCCATTGTCACTAATTGTATGGTATCACGAGGTTAGACGTTGTTGATGGTAGAGAGGATGACTTTACAATCCAACCGGGTTCAGTAGTCTTACGTAGAAAAGATTCTGAATATAATTGACCAAAAAAAAATTAAGGAGTAATCAAATTTTAAAATGTAATCAATAACGTGTGAATTATTATTAAAATCTATATTTTATAATAATATATCAAATAAATTATTTAATTTGGTTATATATTTTAACAAAATATGTAAATTTCGCTTTGTATACAATAATATTTAGAGTCTGCGCTAGCCGACTTTGTAGAATTCATGTTTATTACTATTTAATATTTTAAAGCCATGCATTTTATTTTAGCTTAATCTTTATGCATGGAAAAATATTGCAATTTTAAAAATTTCGCTATTATATTTTATTAGATAATTCAAGAATTTCTTTTCGCAATAAAAGTTTTTAATATCTTTTAGTTCGTTAAGTTTATTTGTTCTTTCGAATCTCGCTTATTGAGCCAGTTTATAAAAGATGTTTTCCGGTTAGTAAGATTTCATCAGATTACCTCCGTAAATGTTCTGAATCTAATTGGCACAATATTCACAAACTGTATTTCAGGGAGGAGTTCACGGAGTGATAAAAGTGACGAAAGGCTGCTAAAAAATTACGAAATCCAGAAAAAAATATCGGATGGCGCTTTCGGAAGCATTTTCACTGCTTTAGACAAGGAAACTAATAAAACCGTAACCATCAAATGTGCAACTGACAAAGCGAAAGCTTCAAAAGAAATTGAACTTCTGAATTTATTCAGAAAATCCAAGAGGGGAAGCAAGTTCATTGGTCAGTAATGATAGCATAATCAGCTTCTAGTCATGTATAGCAGTAGCTTCTCATCATGGAACAACATTTAATGCAACAATAATGAAAAGACGATATACTAATCAGTAATGTAGCCGATAACTTATACAATCTTCGGCATTAATAGCAAAAAGCCGGCAATATCACTTGGCATAATGTCCATGTTTATTAATTCATTCCAGTCAGCTTGATCGACCACTTCGAAGACAAAGACATTCCAAGATTGGTTTACGAGTACCTTCCTTGGACTCTGCCCGATCTCCTCAAAAAGGAGAAAAGACTGGGTGGAGAAGAGGTTTGCGTAATCGGTTATTCCATGCTGAAGGCGTTGGAATTCTTGAACAATATTCACAAAGATCGTTCGCTCCTTCACGGTGATTTGACACCTAAGAATGTCATGTTCGATCACTCTGGACAAGTTAAAGTCGTAAATTTTGACAGCTGTATCAAAGAGGGAAAGAAGGTTTGACTTTTATTTAAATATGCTCTATTCAATCACATTCTTTAATATACATGGCTATATCATTCCGCAACAATTCGTAATCCTGAATTTAAACATTAACTTTCATAAGGGAAGCCCATGTGGGACACTTGGTTACAGAGCTCCAGAAACCTATTTCGCAAAAAAATGGGGCAAACAAATTGATATTTGGAGTTTAGGTTGCATTTTGGCTGAATGTCATTCTGGACGGATTCTTTTCGGTGCTAAATCAGAAGATCATTACCTCCAATTAGTGGCAGAAATTCTCGGATTGCCCTCACATCGCATGTTCAAAAAATGGAAACACGTCCGTAAGTTCTTCAAATTAAACGAGAAAGGAGTATGGATTTTCAGAAGAAAAGATGTGGCGTGTGGCGAACCTGGATGTAAGAATCTGTTCCAAGCTACAAAATCACGTTTCGGAACTTATGAGATGAGGCTGTTGAATCTTTTGAGTCGAATGATTCTTTATGATCCTGACGATAGAATTCATACGGCGGCTGCTCTGGGTCACCTCTTATTTGAAGATTGCACGAAAGGCGATCTGAGAATTATTAGAAAATGTTTCTAACTGGAGGAATTAAATTCGACGAATATTATGTTCTAGCATACTATTTGAAATAAACTTGATTTCTTTGGGTGCTACAACAATTATTTCGTCCGAGTTTTCTTGAGGGCTTTAATCTAAATTTGTTTGTCAATATTAGAAATTTAAAAAAAAAATGACCAAAGTTTATTGTCATAAATTAACATTAAGAAAAAGAAGCAAATTGAAATCCTACAACTTAAAACGTTGATGTCATGTAATTTCCAATGTGGTTGATCATAGTTCGTTGTTGCTTTAGTCACCGCTGAACTATGGAAAGCATATTCGATGACCTGAACGAAACGTTCAACAAATACCTAAAGTCTGTGGATATATTATTATGCGTTCTAGGATTCCTCTGGGCAGTTTATTTGTGGGATTTGTATTTATCTAGCCGGCAGGTTTGTGTTATTACCTGGAAGTGTATCGTGGTAGCGATGTTGCGCATAGTAGCAGCAGAAAATGGGTTCTGCGATTAAATATATTATTTAAAAAATTCTGTAAAGTTTATTATCGTAGGAGATGTGTATGTGGTTTTTTTAAAAGAAGAAATAAGTAAACTACCTATTTTCGCTTAATAACACAGTCTATGAGGAATTAATTATTTAGGGATTTAATCTTAATGAGTGTAAAGCTGAGTATATAAAGCTCATTGAAAAATTCTTTAAACTTGTTTTGAGTGATTAAATTGATTTCATTCAGCGGAAGATTCTGAAGTCTGTTCGTGAAGTTCCAGAAGTGTTGAAAAATATTATCGACCATGAAACCTTTGAGAAGGCACGACTTTATAGTCTCGACAAGAGCAACTTCGGGTTCTGGGCTGCTCTATATAACCAAGTGGAGCAGACGGTATGCCAGCGTTGAATTTATCATCTGTCATTGTAACTGTAATTGAAGATTTACAAATTGCCAAGGCATATGTTGATTTATGTTTTGAACTTTTTAGATCTTTCTGTGGTTTTTCCTTTTGTTTCACTTCTGGAATTTCTCAGAGAGCACTTTGAATGTTGTTGGGTTAACGAAGGAACATGAAGTAAGCAATGATATTTAAAATCCGTTTGACTTTGAAAGATTTGTGAGAATACTTTGTATGATAGTTTGTGTGCCATTAAATTTACTTGCATTAATGTATTTAATATGCACAAAGTTAATTTGAATATAATCATGCAGTACAAATTAATCAGGTAATGGAATTTTAATTAAGGGTTTGGAGGAGGGAGAGAGGGATCTTTCAATATTTCCTTGGATTGTGATATGTGTTGTTGAAGTTGGGAATAATTGGCTCATTTGAACAACTAATTAAACAATATTATATGTTAACACTACGTGCATTGCAAGTGATATTCGGTAACTTGGTTGACAACTTCAATTTTGAATGCCATTGAATTAATTCATTCGTGTATGTGACAATCAAGCTGTCTTGTTAAAACAGGTCACACAGTCTGTTGTTTTCTCTTTGTACTTGCTTTTGTACAGCACCGTTTCATCACTACCTTGGAACTTGTACTTAACATTTGTGGTCGAAGAAAAGCATGGATTCAATAAGCAGGTTTTTGCTTATTTCTCTTAAAATGTGTCATCACCTTCTTAATTAATTATATTAATATTAATTAAATATTTCATTAAAAACACTATTTCATTAAATTTCTATAAAAAGTGATGCAATTCCTACAAACATGTGGATTGATGGTAGTGTTACACTTATGACCCCAAGTTAACCTTGGCCTTTCAGACTCTGGGCTTTTTCTTCAAAGATATGGTCAAAAAAGTGGGAGTCAGTATTGTGTTATTAGTGCCAATTCTCTGCGGTCTCCTGCACATTATCAAGATCGGAGGCACCTACTTCTTCATCTATGCATGGATCTTCTGCGCTGTGGTTTGCCTGGTAGGTTTCTGTGTTGGTTAATTTGGAATGGAGAGCTATGATCAGGGAATCGAATAAGTGCATGTAAGCTTTAATAGTTAATTTATTGTGAGGCTATTAGGCGAAAGTTATTTATAATTTATTCTTTGGATCCAAATAATAACTTATAGTATGATAATATAAGATAATCAGATTATGCTTGATTGATTTTTGGAACCACCATGAAAATGGCAAAGCAAAACTTTGCAGCATAACAACAAGTCTCAAACTTTAGCTATTACAGCTATTATTCATTTTTCTATTCTCCATCCTTTCGCATTGCAGCTGTTCATCGCCATATATGCTGATTACATCGCACCCCTCTTCGACAAGTTCACGCCCCTGCCAGAGGGAGACTTGAGGACCAAAATCGAGCAACTGGCTGACAGTATCGATTTTCCGCTGAAGAAGCTCTACGTTGTAGAAGGCAAGATGGAATTTGGAATTGGATGTTTTTATTTTATTTTATATTTATTTATCTATTTATTTACTTATTGGCATTTTAAAATGAGATCTTGACCGATTAGAAATCAGTTTTGAGGTCCTTATTGAACATAGTAACGAAATCCAGGGTCAAAAAGGTCGTCCCACAGCAACGCCTACTTCTACGGTTTCCACAAGAACAAGAGGATCGTTCTCTTCGATACGTTGTTGGAGGAACCGATCGAAAAGAAGAAGGAGGAGGAGGAGGAAGACAAAGGCGAGGCAAACGTACCGAACGACATCGAGTCAAAGGTTAAAGATGAAGAGGTGAGTTCATCATTTTGTATGGCATGAAGGATGCAGAGGAAGATGATGAAGGGTGATGGTGATTGTCGGGTGGTGCTTTGTTGTCCTCTTCTTGCTAAACTGTTTTCCTAATGAAGTTGGGAATTTTAAAATTTAAATTTTTGAAATCGTACAAACTCAGGTTATTACTGTAAATGTGTCTCTCATTCCACGAATTAATTGCTGATGATATCTTTTCGATATCATCGTTTTTCTGGAACGTCGTGCAAAATCATAATGAATTTTTCACGCCTCACTTGTTCCAGGTGTTAAATATTAACACGTGTCAGGAATTAGTGTTTAACACTTTAGAATTAGTCTTCGGGTCGTCACGCATGTTTCGATTTTTAAGTTCATCGTTGATGTCCATGAAATAGCTATTGGTTTCTTGACTACGGTGGGTGTTTTTGCATCTGATGATGATGATGATGATGCTGGTGGTTCCGATTGTGATTATGGTCGTCGTTGAGTTCAATGGGATTTAGATTTTTGATTTGCCGAGGCTTAACTACTTTTGAGTTTTTCTGAATTTTAATATTTAATTTTTACTCTCAGGTAGAGAGGCCAGAAAAAAGGAAGACAGGTTGCAGCACTGAGGAAATCCTGGCAGTCCTAAGCCACGAACTGGGTCACTGGAAGCTGAATCACAATGTCAAGAACATCGTGATCACTCAGGTTGGTTTATGATATGGTTAAAAAGTTAACTAATTAATTTTATTTTTATTGATTATTGATTGTTTTGGCCACTGCAACCTTTATTATTTTTATCAAGGGATTAAATTTTTTAGATCACTCGACTCTATCTTGTTATGTGAAAGTTGTCTTATTATTTTTCTAGAGTCTATTTCTATTGAAGTTTTAAAATTGATTATAGTTTAGTGATTTTGACTAATTTTTCAGTAATATTAGAAATTTTAAGCCAATTTAAATGCCATTATTATTATTATTATTATTATTATTGTTGTTGTTATTATATTTATTATTATTATTATAATTATTATTTTTTGAGTTCTTCATTCAATGAGATTTCCTGAGGCGTTTCTTGTAATGTTAATCCTGCTAATCCTTCATCACCCTCTCCTTCAATCAGGTCAACTTATTCCTCATGTTCTTGCTGTTTGCTCTGTTCTCAAACAACCATCTTCTCTACAATGCTTTTGGTTTTGTTGACCTCCACCCCACACTCATCGGACTCATTATCATCCTGCAGTACGTCTTCTCACCCTACCATGAGGTTTGTATACATGGTGATGATACTGATGATAAGCTAATTTATTGTCAGTAATAAATTTCTTAATGGCGATAAAATTACTAATTTTCACCATTTTTGTGGTAATAGTTTCCCATAATAGTATTAAATTGAAAATTCTTTTTTGATTTTGATAATAAATAACATTATTAAAATTATTTCTATCATTACTTTTACCTAACAGGTGCTTCAATTCCTGATGACAGTCCTCAGCAGGAAGTTTGAATTCCAGGCTGATGCTTTTGCCAAGAGACTGGGTTACACGGAATCTCTGAAACAAGCCCTCATAAAGTTGAACAAGGACAATCTCGGATTCCCGATCACGGATTGGTTGTACTCTGCTTACCACTTCTCTCATCCACCACTCCTGGAAAGACTGGCAGCTCTGAGTAACAATAATTCAGGATTAAAAAAAACAAACTGATTTAGATAAGTTAGAGCTAATTTAAATCAACGCCATGTTTTATCTCGCACTCTTCGCGAAGCTTCAGTTGTACCTCTACATTAGTCACGTTTGAGTAAGTTTTTTTTTGTGCATCTTTGCACGTGTTACATTTTGTTGAAGAGTGCCATTAAATCTTGTTGCCAAAGGATGGGATTATCAGTCGTACTAGTGAAATGTGAAATGATTTAGTCTGTAGGACTAACGGATCTTGTTTGAAGGCGGACTTAATTTATAGGTTTAGTACTTGCCTGTCAATAAATTTTGTTGCCAAAGGATGAGGCTGTCAGCCATGGTAGTGAAATGTGGAACGATTTAGTCTATTGGTAGTAGATGAAAGCGGACTTGAGTTTTAGGCTTAGTATGGTTCCGCATGTTTTAATAAAGTGGAAAACTTCCGCACAATTGCAGAAGACAGATTGTTAGCTAATGACCAGTCAATTTCTAATTGCAATTTGGCACTACCATTATTGGGTGTGAAAATAACTTAAAATCGTCTTAAGCGCTATACAAATTATTTTGATAGTTTAAAAGTGATCGTTGCCGTTTCTCTTTCGTTGTTCCAAAGTACGGGGTGCTGCGATGTTTTGAGTGTTGGACATGAATTTAATAATTACTCTCCTTCTGTACATCGTTCCACATCTGGTTCAAGTTCGTAATCGGAATGTCTTATTGTTAAATTAATTGGATAATGTCGTAAAGTATAAATTAGCTTTTAGAGTTTTAAACTTTTAATATAACTAGGATCACCAAATCAAATGGAGAAACATGGGGTTTCAAATAATTGAATTTTTTTCGAAACATGTTGCTAATTCTTCATAAATAAAATTCGATCATTTTAGCAAAACATTGTAATCTTCAAAAACGTTCCAAGAGAAATTGGATTTATCCAGTTTAAACTAAATTTAAAACATAAATTAATGGCTTTTATGGTTAATAGTTCATTGATCGTTTTTTAAGGGCCAGTTTGGTGATGTGAGATGTAAATGTGTCTGTCCTGCATTATCTCCAAATTCAACAAACATCAAGAGGGTATTCTCAAAATCATTCCACGACTCTCGTGACTGGTGACTAAAACTACTTGATTAAACCAATAATGGATTAACCAAATTTCATTTTATTGAATTATTGTTATGTTATTCAATTATTCATTATTCAATATTAAGGATAGAAATTTTATGGGTTAGTTATTTCTTTATATCGAAAGTGAAATTGTTAAACAGCAAATGCGAGGGGGTGGTTGACAAAGAGGCCCAGGAAGGGCGACCACATCTGTGTGACAGGTGTGACTGTCAGTGGCAAAGGAGGAACACGATGACTATCAAAGTAATGGATTCAATTTGAATTTTTTAGAGATGGGGATGCATATTTAAAAAATAAATGATATAATCAGGATTTAGTCTAGGAAATATCAGGCCAAGTGTGAGCAAATAACCTTTGTTTTGAAATTTAATTTCTATTCTTTCTAATTTAAAATTTATTCCTCAAACTTTAAGTTATGATTCTTGATGCTCTGCCAGTTTGTGGTAATATTCATCATCTGCGTTGTCTCCATCCTGGTGTTGTACATGGGTTTCCTCATTTGTCTGGACCCTTTGCTTCCCAGGAGAGATGTGCCGTACGTTGAGCATAAGAATGAAGAGGTGAGCAATCCGTGGATTCCATGGAGAATTCCATGGAACGAGTAATGTCTGAGTAATGTCATCTTTGACGTAGCTGCTTAGCCATTATCAATAAAATAACTGATTTTTTTTTTTATAATTTCTTACATTGTAAATAATTACAATGCCCTCTTGTTTGAAATTTAAGACGTGTTTTTGTTTGGCATGCAGAATCTTTTGTATCGCTCACCCCTCATATTGTCGTATGAATTTAAAAATATATTATATTACATTATATTTATATTATATTTTATAACTACACTTTATGCAAATTTATATTCTTTGGCAATGTAAGAGAATGCTTGCCAAAAGCTCACATAATATTTTTTTACAGCAAAAATAATTATAACATAATTAGAAAATAATCTAATGGTCTGCTATTCAGTGGCCTAATGGCTAAAAGTTCATTTCAACTGATCAAAATCAGGCAAGGAATTTCCCCAAGAGAGGTTCTCTCGACCAAACTCAAGATTCGCCGGAGGTTGTGGGTGCATCGAAGGGGGTCTTGTGGAGGATGAAAAACAAAGTCTTTGGGATGAGGAACCACCAGGAAAGATGGAAGGACACAGTCCAGGAGCAGAGGAGACACATCTACGATCATCACACCATGCTTAATTAATTAATAATTAATAAATAATTACTTAATAATTGATAATCGAAATTAATTAATAGAAAATGAAGGGAAAATGAGTCCTTCAGGTGATTTGTTATGTCGAAACAGTCAAACTTTAGTCTGATTGATCAAACTTTAGTCCGATTGATAGTCTTTGAGTTGTTAATGTGATTGAAGCAAAAGAATTTCATTGCAGATCTGCAATTGCATCGAGAGGCGATCGTGGTTATTGATTTGTTGCTCGTCACATCGATTGTATTTTTCACAACTTTAATTCAGATTCAGTTTTGATTTAGCTATTTGTCGCAGCCAGTATTTTGTTTTTATTTTGTCTTATTTATGTTTATTCTTGAGAATTGTTTTTTTATTTTTACTTTTCTTTGTCACACCTGGTTTTTTATGACTTTGTTTGTTGTTGTTACTTAGTCTCTTACAACAAGGACTTGTTTCAATGCAAACTGTGCTCTGAGCTGGAAATAAAATTGCTTACAAAGCTGGGAAAAGTCCCTTATTTATCCAGCATTTTTATTTAATTCCTAACTATCAATAATGTTTGAAACTTAAGCTCCAAACCATTAATTCTAAAGAATTGGAAAATTGCAGGAAATGGATTTGCACTCTGCCCTTTTCCATGACCTCAGTAAGGTCATCTTTTACTCCTGGATATCCAAAATGTTTGGGTTCATTAGCAGGAACGTGCAGAGGGCTCGTTTATAAAATATATTTATATTTATAATATATTATATTTATATATTTATAAAATAAACCTCCTAGAGAAGTGAAGTAGATAAAGCCAGATTGCGTCCTTCATATAATTGCTAGGAAATGTTGTAGGCATATGAACGACTTTAATAGCTGGTGTGTTGGCTTCGCTGGCGAACCGGTTCGATCTCTAGCTGGTTGGCTGGCTAGCGAGCTGAATGCAATGTTCGCCAGCGCTGCCCTTAGGATTGCCCTATGGTTTCTGCTGGTGGACTTCAGTCGACTCGTATTGTGGACAGGCCAATTGTGGGCTTGGTCGTTTTGGTCGGAAATAATTACGACCTCAATAAATTTATTTTTCTCATTATTTCTGTTTTATTGGTTTTTATCGTGACTTTGGCTTTTATGGCCCATTCAGTTTTCAACGAGCGGCATAAATAAGGCACCTCTGACAGATAATGACTGATTTTAATCATTATGTAATGATATTGTCTGCTATCGAAATCGTAACTTACAATATCAAAGGAATTGGTTGTAAAACATGATCAAGTGTAAGAATTTCGATGAGAACTTGTGCATGAGAACTGTTGAAGATCATTATGTTCTAGTCACTTAGGCCTTGTTACTAATTTCATTGATTGTTGTAATAAATATGCTTTTATTACTTAATCATGTCGTGCTTTTTGAAATAAAGGCGCTCATTGTTACGTCCGAGCCTCAAAGAGTATACCAACCGTTCGCTAGGGTCTTGTTTTCTATTTTGTACTTCATTCCGGCGGTTAAATCTGTCTCCGTTGTGCTGTATTTTTTTTCCAGGAAGCAAGCAACTCGTCCTGATTTTGCTTAACGAGCTCTGACTTAATTTGTTCAAATGGGTCAAACATCCGATGCACACAGAGCCGCCATTTTTTGCAGCGGCGAGGCGCCATGATAAATAATTCATCTTGAGGCGATATACTCTCTCCCTGGTCGTTTCTGCTGTTTTGGGACTGGAAATCTGCTTCTTTCTGCTGTTGTGAAGGTTTGTTTATAACGCTTTTTGCAACGATTTTCCTGCAATATTCTGACTGTGTGTTTTATTTTGTTTTGTTTTCGTTTTGGCTTTTTATGGTGCGATTTATCAGGTCAAATTTGACGGGTTCTTTCGGTTTGTTTAGATTTTTTTCCCTGTTGGAAATTTTAGATTTTGTTGAGCACGAGGATGGTTTTTGTCGGATGTGATCATTCTTTGGTTTGGAAGATTTGCATTTAGACTCTTAATTTACAGTATCCTTTGCTAATGCTGACTAAACGCTCAAATCCTTGCACGATGATCACAATAAAAATTTCCTTAAGCCTTGATACTGTTTTCGTTTTCTGTTTGCATACAGAAGATGTTAGTTGAGAGAATTGGCTTCGTGCAGGGGTGTGTGTGCGCTGGGCGAACAAAATAACAAGGAAAACTCAATCAATATTTTGTTGAACGACTAGGAGGTATTCGCTATACCGACCAGATACCCAACTAGTAACTTCAACATCCAAAATTTCAATGCAGTCCGGCAGACAGGACTTCTCCAAAGTTTTTATTCGAACAAATTTATTTCATTAATCACAGGAGTCTTTGAAGTTTACGAAACAATTAATTCCATCGGATGATGAATAGCGCTACACATTCATTTGCTCGAAAGATGGATGGAGCGAACATTTACTTCTGGAATTTTTATTTAAAATGTTTTGTTTTTCCTTCTTCCATCGATTTAAATTAGAAAATTAAGAGATGGGAATTGGCATAAAAACTTGCTTTTTGTTGTTATAAAAGAAAGAAGTTGAAAAGACATTTATTTCCGTTATAAATAATTCCAATAAAATATTTTCCTAAAACAATTTTATGCGTTTTTGCTTTGAAATTAATATTAGATGAGAAAAAGATAGAATGAATTGCTATAAAATAGTTTGAAGATTAATCTAAATATTTGCAAACTTTACAAACGTTTTTCGTAATTTTAATTTGTAATAAATGTTGCTCAGTTTTTTTTTCATCTATCAATGAACTGCCGATCAAAAAAGGCCTTGATTCCATATGTCACACTTTACAAATGCCAAACGGACGCGCATCGATGCGACACGTGTTCACATCCTTCCATCCTTCCATCTTTCTTTCCAGTTCCGCATGGAAGTGGAAGTGAAATTTCAATTCAATGCCTCAGATTGGATTAAACTCATTTGATTCTCCTTTCTCCCCAAATATCGTCCGCACGGCCGAACTTTTCAGAAATTCCGTGATAAATGGCTGTATCTAAGTTTCTGAATTCCAATATTTTTGGATATTGTAATTTTTATATAATATATATATTATTTTTATATAATATTATTTACTAATGTTTTAATTTATTATTTAATATTAATTCTGTTATTTGTTTTATTTTTTATTTTTAATAACTGATTACCATGTACTGAAATAACATCGTGTGAGACTAAATGCCTGACAGCATCTTTTGGCGAATTGCCTTTGGAAGGAGAGATTTAAAGATTAAAATTTATTTAAATTTATTCACTTTTAATCATATTCGATTTCCAACTTAAACGGATAAATTGATGAAGCGCTGCTTAAGAGACTTAAATTCGTCTGCAAAATTTATTTAATTATTTTGAGATGGGCAGGACAATAATTATTAAACTAAATATAATAATAATAATAATAAAAATATTAGTAATAATAATTATTATTATTTTAAGTGGTTACTATTAATCAATCATTCAATTACTCTTATTTTATAATTTATTCTATTTTTTTTTAAAGAAATTTTATTTCTCAGCGGAAATGGAAGACCTCTCCATAACAACGCAGTAGGAGTCTTTCCATCCTATTACATTTAGACAGGGATTTCAGCGGTGACAGATCGTAATTAAAATATAAATTAAAAATAAACTCGAAATTACGAAATTAGAAACGAAAGATTGAAGATACAAATTAGAAAGAAACTTGAAAATATAATTTGAAAACATAAATTAAAAAAAAATAATAAATGCTTTTTGTTGTGATGAATTAGATTATTTTTTGGTATTTCAATATTTAATAAAAAGATAATGCGTTTAATAATGACGTCTTGTTAAAATCAATTTTGAAAGTATGTCAATAAGGTCATGGGGAGGTTACGTAACAAATCAGATTTCATAACAGAGTAAATAGGATTAATTGCATAGCGTATCTGCTACGCATATAATTAATTACTTTTGAATATTAATTACTAATATTTGGTTATATCATCACTATCATCACCATCATCATCATCTCTAGCTTTATCACGTATCGTAACTTTACGTTAAGAAAAAGCGCCCCTGTAGCTCACGCACACGGCGCTATATAAATGACATATTAAAAGAAAAAGTTGATTAAGTGCAATTTATGGAGGGCTGTTACACTGCTATTTTCTGAACGTGTTTCTGAGTGGAACGTAAAAAGGAAAATAGCATTTAATGCTGCCATCGTAAAGAACAACTTGAAAAGGAAATTCCCAATTACTACGATTTCTCGTGCTGGGAATTACCAGTTCGCTTTTCATTTCTTTGCCCTCGGAAGGTCAAACGGGAAGGTCAAACGGGAAGGTCAAGCTGATAAGTCAGGGTCTGACAGCTGCGGTATTTCCTGAATATTTGTTTTTCTAATCAGGTCAAAGGGTATGGGATTTTTTTTTGGGCCGTTTCATTGGGTCGGTTGCAAATTTATCGTAAGGAACTGTTCTCTGTTGCTGTTGTTACTACAGCGGGGTAAGGGCATTTCACCCTAAATTTTCGAAATGTTTTGTACCCTGTCGACATTTCAAAAATTGAAGAACGTTTGTTCAGTTATTCAATTATTTTATTATTTTTTTTAAATAATCAAATCATGTCACTTTTGAAATTTTAAGAAAAAGGTCTTTCAAGTTTTCTCAAGTTGTAAAATTCATTCATTCTTTCTTATTTTTTAAAAGAAGAGCTATTATTTCTGACACCTCATCCATTTGTTTAAATGTCTTCTAAATGTCCTTTAGGTAGAAAACTAATTTGTTTATCTTTTAAACATTATGATATTTCTATTATTTATCTATATTTTTTTTTTTCAAAAATGCCGCATAAAGTCGTAAAATTCGTAAAACCTTTCGATGATGTGTTAGTCATGACGATTTAACTTTGAAGTCAGAAAAGAATTTTGTTTTTTGCTAATTTCAATTCATTATCCACTTGGTAAGAAGATTCTCAGGCTTCCAAGAAAGTCCATTAATTCTTTCGACTCTGCTCAGCGGGGGAGGGAATTTTTCAGAAGCAAACTAATTGGAAGAAGTCTTTGCTCAATTCTTTAGAAATTTCTGGGAAATAAAAAGAGAGACAAACAAGCTTTACATCGAAAGTTTACTTTAAACACGGATTTCCTGAAGTTGAAGTTGAATAAATTGGGTTTTGTCATCTGACGTAGACATGTCATCGTCCACGTCATGATTGTTCACGTCACGACGTCCATGTCATGATCTTCGCGTCACGTCGCTCGCAAAGCCGACAGGTTATGCAAATTTATGGAATATTTGATGACAACTGCTCCACAAGGTCGTGGTTTCTATCAGATGACCTTCACGTTCAAGGTCAACGGACTCCTTGCTTTGTTGTTTCAACTTTTTCTTAATTTCTTAATGAAGACATTTAGAAAGTCTCAACTTTCGCACGACTTTAAAAAGAAAACCCGAGAATTGATGACTGTTCGTGAATAAAAGATGACGACATAATAAATAAAATAAATAAATGCATAAATAAATACATAAATATATATAAAAATATATAAATAAATTAATTAATTAATGACGTAGTAATTACCTTTTAAAGTAATTTAAATAATTCGGTAATTAGTTTTAAAATAAATAAAAGTAAATAAGTTAATGAATCAAGCCAAATAGAAATAAAAGTAGAATTAGAAGAAAATAACTTGAAATTCAAATTCCAAAACTGAACAGCAAACAGCCATCGTCATCAGCTCCAACTGTTCAAAATATTCATCCCTACACATCGAGTTGCTGATGACTTGGGGTCAATAAGTGCAATTCCTTCATGCGGTGACTGAAAAACAGGGAAACTGGGTATAAAAAAATTATTTCCAATTTGGTATCGTTCGATTTTTTTTGCAATCATCGGTTGTCATTCACAAGAGTTTCCCAATTCTGAGTTAGAATGTTTCAAACGATTGTCTACATAAAGTGTTATATAAACAAAAATAATAATAATAATAATAATAATAGTTGATCAATCAAGTTTAGAACTTCGTGTTTCTCGTGACACCTTGCGTGATGGTCTTGGAAATCAGTTTTAGCGCTTCCAATAACGTCCTTCATGGACTTGAAAAATAAATCTGCACTGCAGTCTTGGACGGCACTCCAGGGAATATCGGAGAGATATTCATTCTCTTAGAATTTATTCTCTTACGATCTCTGTCGAATCATAAGTCGACGATTGAGTTTTATTTCTTTCTCTTACTAAAATAAATTAATAAAAAAAAAATAAATATAACAAAAATAAAATAAAATGATAAAAAGAAATAGAAGTTAATGAAAATAGGATGATAAAAGCGCCATTAATGTCTCTGAGCACGCGATGCCGTAAATTCTCCGATATCGTCCATAAAAACTAGCACTTCATTTTACGATTATAAATTAAATCAAAATAGTTATAAAATAATAAAATACAATTATATTTAATAGAAAATAAATTTACAATATAATATTAATTAAATTAAAATATTAATTTTAGTTTAAAATTAAACTCAAATTAAATTCGATTTAACTTTTGCAGGTAACACGTTTATGATTTTCAACGATTTCGACTTCATTTTCTGTAGAGCAAGTGCTTTTTACGAACTGAGGTTTCGAGATAAGGCCATGCTTTCAAGTCCTCATCATCGTCGTCATCATCATCATCATCATCATCATCAGTTAAATGAGAGACGACCGCTTGTGTGCATCTTTTCCGACAGTTTCCTTGGAAACGAAGCCTAGACTCATTCCGCCATTCCGCTCCAGCATGGATTGCTCGAAGCTCGCCAATGTTCGGGAAAGCTTTTAAGGAGAACTCTGTTATTCTTTTCTTTCGTTTTTTATTTTATTTTAAAGAGCAGGTGAGTGAGTGCATTCCGAAATCTGTGTCGAGGCTGCTGGAGATTCTTTGCATTTTACGTTTTACCTGGAAAGGATGGAAAGCATTTATAGGTGGTGCCAGTGATTCGTTGCGAGGGAGTCTTTGAACGAGTCTTGTCTGCCTTGGGGATAGAATTGTGTCGGAAATTCGTAATCATGGAAAAATATTTGCAATATTTTTGTAATTTTTCTTTTCTTTTCTTTTTTAGACTTTTTCCGCCTCTGGTCATCATTACGTTTGATGGAATTGCTGGCTATTTGCCAGAGCAGTTCGTTAACATAATTCAGCGATCTGTCAATCTACTGTCATGTTGAATAGAAATGATTTAGAAACAATTATTTAAATTCAAACAATTTTATGAACCCATCTTCAGATTTTACTTTTCGTTTTTTTTTTGAAAATTGATTGTAAATGTTTGTTTGTTCTTACTCAGTCGTAAATGGATTGGAAATGAATATACACTGACTTGGAAATGTATACATTGACAAAAATAGGGATGGGCCATTTATAAAGCCAAGCAAAAATGGAGTTATTAGCAACCACAGACATCACTTTTGTTTTATTTTTTGTTTATCTTTAAGTAATTTCCTCTTCCATCATTTTTCTCGAATAAGTTCTTTTTCTAATTTGTTTTTGTTTCGGCGGGTATGATGGTGATGATGACGAAGACGATGAAGATGATGATGACGATGACGATGATGATGCGATAAGTTGAAAGATGAGAGTCTTTGTCCTTGACTTTTTTACTCGGTGTTTTTAAGCAATGTTCGCCTCTAGTTGTTTTTTAAAAAGTTGTTTTGAGTTGCGTGGATTAATTCATATTTAATATATATATATATATATATATATTTTCACACAGGTTTCATGATCTTCAGAAGAGGAAGTTTAACAAATTAAATGTTTTGTCCGAAATCAGGCAATTAGGAGGAAAGAAAACATTTTAAAAGTAAAAGAAAATATTCAGATTTAAAAAGAATATTATTTCAATTCCGTATTATCCTCATTTCTCCTCCTTCATCATCTTCTTCTTCTTCATCAAAAAATATCCTCCCCTTTTTCCCTTCACAATCCTAAAAAGAGCATCGTTAGCAGAGCTTCTAAAAAAATATTTGAATTTTTTTTTATTTTTTAAATTTTAAGAAATCCGGACTTTCTTCTCTTCTTTTTTCTTTGTATATTAATGACTCCCCAACTCCAAGACTTAAATTGCTAACGTCGAATATTTCATTCCACACTTCAAGAGGAAATGTCCCACTGCATCAAGTTCTCAAAACCTACGGCCACTCACTCCTCTCTCAGCACGTCGTCTAGTCCCCCCCGAAGGGCGTCACACGACGCCCCCAAGGTCGGTCACCTGGAGGGAGCCGTTGACCTGACCAGGGGTGATCAGAGCCAGTCCTTGGTGTCGTCGAAAAAGAGGAAAGGATTTTTCAGGTCTTCTCCGAGCCTGTCCTCTCTAAATTTTCTCTCTCCTTGCTTGACCGGAAGGAAATTCTCTCAAATATCGCTCGGTCGAATGACGTCTAGGAAAATCGAGGACAAGAAGTCGTCGACGGACTTCTTTCTGGAAGACAACAGCGAAGCGCACGACGAGGCGATTGAAAGAATATCCGACAGTGCAGACGAGATCTTTCCGGATCCTTCCGCTAGGAGAGCGGTTCCGACTTCGGCCGACGTCATCGTCATAGCGGGCGATGACGTCACTTCGTCGTCGTCTGATCTCGCCGTCAACGCCGGCGCGGCTGCCGTCGCCGGACGCGACGTCACCTGCTCATCTCCGGTCCTTTCCCAGCATTCCGTTTCCACGCTGACCAATAATCCGACGCCACCTTGCTCTCCGACGGCAGCCCACCGTTCAGGGACCAGGTGATTAAGGGATGGTGACGACGATGATGATGATGATGTTGGTGATGGTGATGATGTTAATGATGGTAGTGATAGTGGTGGCGTTGATGAGAGACTTGTGATGGTTGTTGTAATTGTTGCCGTATGCAGTACAACAACACTTTTAAGTGGTTACAAGTATTAATTATAACAACAATAATTAATTATTAATAATGACAACAACAACAGCAATTATATTGGCACAGTATTTATATTTTTTATTTAAGCCATTATTATTTCTTTTTTATATTTGATCGATTTTAATGATGAAATTTATTTTCTCTTTGCGAATATTATTTTTAATTTTCCTTGTTTTTGTTGTTATTGAATATTAAGAATTTAATTAAATAACATCAGAGGATTTTTGCTTCCTTAACGACCGAATTGTTTCTAAAAAAGACGAAAAAAAATGTCGTTTCAAAACAAATTTTCAGATCATTAAATGAATATTCCAGGAAATCTTTTTTCCCGCATTTATTTGAAGAATTTATTTCTGTTTATTTCATATTTTTTCTATTTCTTTTACCTATCATCAGATATGCATGATAATGATGATAATTATTGTTACTATTATTGTTATTAATATTATTATTATTATTATTATTATTATGTGATAGCCTTATTATGCTTGTTGTCTTGAAATGGCACAACCTCACATCACCACATTGATACTCTTAGACTTTCAAAAAAGTATCATAAATTAATTAATTAATTAATTTATAAATAAATAAATAAATAAATAAAAAAGAGTTCGTAATTGGTGCAATAAAATTCCATGTTTGCTGCTTTCAGATGCTGATTCGGTGATGCATTGGTGTAAAAATATTTTTTTTTGGGAAGATTGATGCACCTCGTTGCTATGGTGATGGTATTAATTAATAAATAAACAAAGAAATATTATTAATTATAAATAATACTATTATTATTGTTTGTTAATATTATTAGATATTATTAATTATTTCATTTAATCACATCTTCTTGGTTCGTAACGAAATAATTGTCATATGTTTATGATATTTACTACTCATAAAATAGTTTTAAAATATATTCATAGATTAAATAATTCAAAATCAAATTAATCACAAATTTAGATAAAATAAATTAAATAAATAAATATTTATTAACAATCACCTTTAATATTAATTCCAATCGTAATTTCCATTATCATTAAATTGAATCCAATCTTGAATCTCCGACAAGTTGGAAGAAGACGGAACTCCGGAACAAACGGTGGCCTTTAATGAATACCTTTCTATCTCTTCCAGGTACAAATTGATCGTCGCCAGTGACGTCCAGGTGTGTCGCCTGAACCACACGAAGACCGTGGTCAGCAAGATAATGAATTCGCGCTACCTGCGCAGGTGGGAATGCCATCATCTCATGCTGGGGAATTCCGAGATTTGGTCCACGACGGTCGGTTTCGCTTTCCATTTCAGATTGTCGGTTCGTTTTTTGTGTTGCGCTCGCTCGCTCGGCTGTGCGACTCGTTTATCGATCGGCGCTACACTGGCGCCCTCTCGAGCGTTCTGTTGACTTCCGTTCGTTGCCTTGGATACCGTGCACGATGCATGTTGCATGGTTGTACGCTTTGAGGTGCATTGTGGGTGCTCTGGGGGTGTCCATAATTTTCCAATAATAATAATAACAGTATTATTAAATATTTTTATTGTTTTAGAGTTAATGATTCCCTGAAGTTGCATCTTTGATGATGATGGGTGGCTAGGGGTGGATGGCGTGGTGCAGGGGTGGTGGTGGTCGTGGTGGTTAACCCCTCAAATCTCCCCAAGCCCGAATATCGTGCGACATCATTTGGTAATCATGAAAATCGAAATTAATTTCGACAACGGCAGCAGCAGTACTCGAATCTCGACGCTTTGCAAGCACCATAATTTAGTGTTATTATTTTTGTTATTATTATTATTATTATTATTGTTATTATTATCATTTTTTCATTTTTTTTATTACTGTTAAGTTAATTTTGACGTTTATTGTTATTTATGAAAATCACGATTCAGACGTCGTCTAATTCGTTAATGCGGAATAATAAATCAATTTATTTATTCATTGATTTGTAAATTTTATCCTTTCCATGTTATTATCATTATTATTATTATTATTATTATTATTATTATTATTATTATTTTTATTAATATTATTGTTATTATTGTCATTAATATTTTTATTTTTATTTTCATTTTCTATTTATTTAAACTATTTCAGGAACAGGAGAAATGTTGGCCGAATAAATTAGGAAGGTTACCCTTTTTCGAGTCCATTGCTCTTCTTAATGGAAGGGGATTATTCATTAGGGAGGTTCATGGAGAGCTGGAGGTGGTTGCTGAGGAGATGATGATGATGATGATGATGATGGCGATGGTTATGTTATGGTGACGATGATGGTGATGAAGACAATGACTATAAAGGAACTTCTGGTGGTAATATCTATTAGGTTGATAACTATGGTTGTGATTAGATGTTATGATTAACACGATGATGATGATGATGATAATGATATCGGTGATTGTAATAGAATATTATTGTAATGTATTTTTTCCCTCAAGCTTCATATTATGTTTTAATGTTAGATTTTTCCTTGCTGAATTCACGTGGACCTGTTGACCTTATTTGTCTGAATTAATCCACGTAAATTTAATAAAATCTTTTATCTAAATTGGATAAGAAATAAAAAAAAAAACGAACTAAATTAAATTAAGCCGTATTTTATTTTATGTGAAATTCCGTCAAAAATACCTGCAAAAAATCGCAGGAAAATCGAAATTGGAAGAGATATTAGCAACAGGCGAAGCGAAATCGGTAAAGCAACAATGGAGTTTCCGATGTTTCGCTTTCAATTTCCATCTCCTGCTCCAACGTGTCCTTCTTTTCCTGGTTTCCTTTTCATCGTGACTAATTGGATTTCCACTCATTTTGTTCATTTTTTGAGGAAAATCCACCGGAAATTCAGTATTTCTAGAGTAATGCGTCCAAAGCATTCCGGTTTTTGGGGGGTTTAGTAATAATAATAGCTATTATTGTTATTATTAACTATTATTAATAACTATTATTATTATTATTAAATGTTATTCTTCTTCTTCTTATTATTATTATTATTATTAACTATTACTATTAAACTCCCCCCCAAAGAAAAAGTTTATTGTTCTGATTTAAAAGTTTACTTACATTTCTGGATTTCTATTTATGAATGTCCAAAATTTTGCATTTTGTAATAGCAAAATAATTTGATTATAATTACAAAAGTTAGATTTAAAATTATGTCTTATATCAATCAATCAATCAATCAATCAATCAATCAATCAATCAATCAATCAATCAATCAATCAATCAATCAATCAATCAATCAAACAATCAATCAATCAATCAATCAATAAAACAATCAATCAATCAATAAATCAATCAATTCATCTCATCGAATTAATTATAATTTTGAATTTCTGATTCAACTTCTTTTACAAAGTATAAGATTTAAATTTTTATTTAAAATAATTTTAAATTTATAAAAATGAAAAATTTGAACACAGTGCAGACGCATAGAAAATGGCAGATATCTAGGAATAAAGCCGTATTGATTGACAAATAAATAAATGATAAATTGATCAATTTTAAATTAAATTATAATTACATTAATGTGTTAAGATTTATAATAAACTTATAATTAGATTAATGTGTCATTTTTTAAATAAATTTTTATTATATTATTTATTATTTTTTTTATTAAGGTATCAAATCAACTGAAAAAACAAATAGCAAATTGAACATGTACAATATTAAACAAACAATTATGTACATAACACAATGAAACCAATGAACTTAAAGTACAAAATAAACTCATAGGGTCAGTCTTAAGGAAGCGCAGCTTCCGGTAGACCGACCGGCCCTAAAAATCATAATATATATAATGCAACTTATAATTGTATTAATGTGTTAATTATTTTATATTAATTTATAAATGTATTAATGAATATTATTTATCGAAATAAAACTGCTGATGGAACAGAAAGAGTCCATTTTGTCGGATGTGCCTTTCTGGAGATGGATGAAGAGATGGTAAACATGGACGGAATTTCCAGTTATGTCTGCTTTCATTTCAACTGTCATTTTTAGTCTTTTATTTAGAAAATAATAACGAAAAATAAATTTTCATTTTTATTCGGAAAATAATAATGGATTAATAATTTTTATTTTTGTTAGAGATGGCAATAAAAATAATTTATAATTTTATTTTCAAACTAATAATAAAATAATATTTATTTATTATTATTTAAATATAATTATTTAAAAACTAATAATAATTATAATAATAAGGTAGTGTTCGTTTTTAAAATAATAATTTGTTATTATAACATTAAAATAATTCGTATTTTTAATTAGAAAATAATAATAATAAAATAATGTTTATTTTTATAATTGTAAATTTTTATTAAAATCAAAAATAATATTTTTATTCCCTAGTGGCAATTAAATATTCCCATTTTCCAATGAATTCTTGGAAAAAGCCATCACGATGTTGAATATCTTTTCCTTCAAAATCTAGAACAAAATAAATTGTTATTATTATTATTATTATTATTATTATTATTATTATTATTACTATTATTATTATTAGTAAAACCGTCATCATCATCAACCATCGTGCTTGATTGCATTCAAAATAAACTGTTGAGTGAATTGTCGCTGACGACGTCGATGATGATGACGATGATGATGATGATATTTATGGTGATGACGACGACCACGACGTTGACGCTTGTGGTGGTGGACTTTAGTTCGAATGTGGCTTCAAGGCTTAGTTGGAAGATGGAGTTTTTGATCCCGATGACGTCATTCTGAGCTCTGCTTCTGATTGGACGGGATTGTCGAATGTCTACGCCCACTCGATTGGATCTCCAGAAGAGAAGATCCGAGTTGATGTCGTGGACGCTGCTACGTTGGTTGTTGTCATCATCGTCATCATCATCATCGTCATCGTCGTCGTCGTCGTCTCCTTCATCGTCATCATCATCATCATCGTCGTCGTCGTCGTCTCCTTCATCGTCATTATCATCATCATCATTAGAAAGTGATAGATCGCTTTGTTTGCATCACGGTATTCTTTATTATCACTAACGACTTCAAATGACTGCCGGCCATTGATCAATCAATAAGCAACATAAACAAACAACATCATCATCATTAACATTAACAACAACATCATCAACACAACCATCAACATCATCATCAACACCAACATCAACAACAACATCACCAACAACACCAACAACAACGACACGAATGTTTTGCAACAAACAAATGATGATAGTTCATCATCGTCGTCATCGTCGTCATCGTCGTCATGGCTACGAAAGGATGGCTCCAAATTTCAGTTGATCACGCACGATTATAAAATATCAGTCAAGGCTTTCGAATAGAAGTCGATGGTGATGATGATAGTCGTGTTGTTGATGGTGGTAGTGATGATGGTGCTGCTGCTGATGATGATGGTGATGATGGTGATGATGATGACGACGACGACGATGATCATGACGATGATGATAGCCATGCTGTTGTTGTTGTTGATGATGATGATGATGGTTTACCTGAGGGTGATATTTTTGTTGTCATTGCCACCGTTATATAATGATATTCTCTAAAAAAAAAATTGCCAAAAAGCAATCTCGAAGTAATTTTAAGTTTTAAAATTTAATATTAAAAAGGAAATTTTTTTTTAATAAGATTTTATTTCTAACTTGAAAATTGCAACCACGCCATTTTCTAGAGAAAAGTTTATTAAAGTTAATCTACTTATTTACGCATCAAATCTGCAAATTATGCTATCACAATTAAACAGCACAACATTTGAGAAATCCGCGCCTATCATATTATATTACACAGGAGCATCATAATCAATCATAATCATGACCATCACTTGAATTCAATCAAAACAGCCCAGTGGCTTCATGGAACAGAGCATTCCTTACAGTAGCATTCAGGATATCAACACCATTTCCAGGTGGGACGCTGGACACAAGTTCTGTCTTAGGATCACCATCGCTGACGGATCTGTTCTCCTCCAGGTGTGTAACACAGGTGGATGAATGGATGTATGGAAAATGAACGGAGGACAAAAATGGACGGATGGATGGATGGATTGTTGGATGAATGAATGAACAAATGGTCAGATGGATGCGTGGGAAGATTTGACATCTTTCTCTGTCTCGGAATGTTGTGTAATTATTGTCGAATTCATCTAAATTAATCATTATCAGCACGATTGTCAACACAATCGTCGTCGTCGTCATCATCACCTATGTCATCGTCATCACCATCATCATCATCATAATCATCCATGTCATCGTCATCACGATCATCATCATCATCACAATCACCATCATCATCATCACCATCCATGTCATCATCATCATCACCAATGTCATCCTGAAAGTTCCAATAACCAGCCATACTCCTCCGCCACAACACAGGCCAGCAACTCGTACTTGAGAGACCAATGGCTTCACTCCATCCAGTGGAAGGTAGTTAATTATTTTACAATTTATCGTAAATATCTAATATTAATATAATATTAAGATAACCTTGATATAAATAAATAATAATAAATATCATAATATAATATTATGATTTTATAATGATATTATTATAGTTATTATAATGATGATAATAATAATAACTATAATAATGATAATAATAATAACTATAATAATGATAATAATAATAATAACTATAATAATATTCGTTTATCGATTATTTTCCCTTGTTAATTGATTTATCCAACTTCCAAAGCCCACAAAATTAATTACGTAATCAAACAACTGTTTATAAATAATTATAATCGATTAATTTTTAAAATAATTGTTTATAAATAATTATAATCGATTTATTTTTAAAATAATTGTTTATAAATAATTATAATCGATTAATTTTTAAAATAATTGTTTATAAATAAATATAATCTATTAAATTATAAAATAATTGTTTATAAATAATTATAATCGATTTATTTTTAAAATAATTGTTTATAAATAATTATAATCGATCAATTTTTAAAATAATTGTTTATAAATAATTATAATCGATTTATTTTTAAAATAATTGTTTATAAATAATTATAATCGATTTATTTTTAAAATAATTGTTTATAAATAATTATAATCGATTAATTTTTAAAATAATTGTTTATAAATAATTATAATCGATTAATTTTTAAAATAATTGTTTATAAATAATTATAATCGATTAATTTTTAAAATAATTGTTTATAAATAATTATAATCGATTAATTTTTAAAATAATTGTTTATAAATAATTATAATCGATTAATTTTTAAAATAATTGTTTATAAATAATTATAATCGATTAATTTTTAAAATAATTGTTTATAAATAATTATAATCGATTAATTTTTAAAATAATTGTTTATAAATAATTATAATCGATTTATTTTTAAAATAATTGTTTATAAATAATTATAATCGATTAATTTTTAAAATAATTGTTTATAAATAATTATAATCGATTAATTTTTATCACCGAGAAGAGAAGTTTTAAATTTATTTACTTCAGAATTTATTTCTTCCCTAAATACAGCAATATTTCTTTTGTTGCTGCAGTCTTGGTTTAAATATACTGAGGCCTTCACGTCCCGTCCATCCATCCATCCCTCCATCACTCCGTCCGTACATCCCTCCATCCATCCATCCATCCATCCATCCATCCGTCCGTCCATCCATCCATCCAGCCTTCCATCCCTCCATCAGTCTGTCCGTCCATCTACCCTTTTATCCAGCCGTTCATTTTGACTTCCCACAACTTTCATCACGAGCAGCACGATTCCATCACGCGATGAGCAACGATGGCTTCCTCGTCTTTATCTTCCTCCTCTTCCTCTTCTTCCTCTTCTTCCTCTTCTTCCTCCATCCATCACGTGATGGAAAAGAACACAGGAAGTTACCTTGAATGCAGAGGAAGCTCAACAGTAGAAGCAAAACAAATTAAAGATTAAACGCCCACGCAGTTCCCATTGGTGATGACGGTGATGATGATGATTTGTGGTTCCTGATAATGATTGCGAGAAAGGAAAACGAAATGATGACGTAATTCGATGGACTCAAAGGGCGATAGATGAATGTCTTACAAAATGGATGTGACTAGGGCAAAGTTCACGGTGAGGATGAAGATGATGATGATGATTACGATGATGACGACGACGACAATGGTGGTGATGATGACGATGACGATGATGACGTCGTCGAACAAGAACATGAAATGAAGTCATATAAAAGGGGTTCAAAGAACGAACGAACGAACGAACGAACGAACGAATTGTTCATGCATTGCCCATCGCTGTTCGTGCATGCATTTCGACCTCAAGACAATCTTATTCCACGCAGATTGTTTATGACAAGCGGTTATGGCGAAGACGCCTATGATGATGATAACGATGACGATGATGACGACGACGACGACGATGGCGATGATGTATGCATTGGTGATGACGCTGAGTAAGTTGTTGATAATAAATAACAAACTATATATCATATCAATGACAACTACGACGAGTACAGTGATGAATGAAAGACCCATAAAAACGTTGTCCTTGTGCTGCTGGAGACGCAATCCCTCAAGCTATAGACGGAGTGGTATAATGATCGTAGTTGTCATCATTATCATCATCGTCATCGTCGTTGTCGTTATGGTCATCATCAATATCATTACCATCAGCGTGGTTGTCGTCATCATCAATATCATTATCATCATCGTCGTCGTCGTTGTTATCATCAATATCATTATCATCGTCGTCGTCGTCGTTGTTATCATCAATATCATTATCATCGTCGTCGTCGTTGTTATCATCAATATCATTATCATCCTCATTGAGGGCACCTTCAAGATGATGGTGATGATGATCATTAATGTCACGACAAAGTTTTCAGAAAACAACTTCGGGATTTTTTTTTTGCAATTTCTCAAAAAAAAAAAAAAAAACTTAAAAATTAAAAACATATTTTCCACTTTTCGACAAAACCTTCAGAAATTTAAAACCGTATTTTCCACTTTTAATCCTTTAATCGAAAAACCTTCATCAGAATAATAAATACCCACAAATTATTGTCCATAATTTGATATTCTAATTTTAGTTTGCAATGTTTATGGGAATTTATAGTCCGTAAATATCCATTATTTTAAATTTGAAAACAAATAACCTTTCAGGTTCTTTCGTGAATAAATAGCTGGATGGATCGATGAATGGATGGAGTAGAATACTGGCAACATAATGATATTAGTTAACTGATAACAACAACTACAAATGAGCTACTACAACAACAACAGCAACAGCAACAACAACAATGATAGTAACAACGACTTAACCATCAGCTAGCGGAAGCATCCTCAAGGAATTGAGTAAGATTCAGTCATAAAAAGATAAACAAAACACGTTGTCTTTTCAAAATTTAAAAATCTCCCGCCTCTTGCAGATTCGTCTGCTCCTACTTAAGGTTTAAGCCTTTTAAGTGGTTGTAACAGATGCAATGATCTTCATCGTCATCGTCATCCATAATGTGAAACTAGTGTTGTTGTTGATGATAATGCTGATCAACTTAATGGTGATGATAGTGATACACCTAGCCAAGTCGGCCGAAAGGTGTCGCTCAGGCGTGACGAGAGAGTGGAAAGGGGACACGCTTCGCTGCCTTTTCGTGCAAATTCAACTTCTATTCGTCGCCAGGTGTCCGAGCAGGCTAATCAGTTTCTCTATAAAACGAGATTAAGAGATTACATTTATTATGGCTGTCATTATCATCATCTTCACTTTGACGATAACGTTGACGACGACGATGATTGCGATGATGATGATGCATTGAGATCATCATCATCATCATCCAGGATCGTTATCATCCGTCGATGATGAATAGGAGGATGCGTTTGATCCTATGTTTATCTCCTTACTGGCGCCAAATTGCTGCACTTGCCTGCAGAATATCTTCCATCAAAGCCGTTCGTCATGGTGCCCTTCACCTTCATCGTCGTCATCGTCATCATCATCATTCATCATCATCATTCATCATCATCATCATCATCATCATCGTCGTCGTCATCATCATCGTCATCATCATCATCAGCAGCAGCAGCAGCCTCGTTGTCATCGTTGTTATCATCTTCAACTTCTTTTTCAAACGTTCTCCTTCAAGTTTTCCTTAAAAGTTGAGAAGATTTTGATTTTCGAAATAAGAAATTTTTTTTTTTTTAAATGTTTCTTTTGCTTTTTTATGGTAAATTTATTATAAGTGCAATGTCTTGTAAATGCATGCTGCTCGTTGCAAGAGGGCCAAATGCATGATTGTGGTGATGATAATGATGATGATGAAGAGGAGGAGGATGGTGATAGTGGCTTTGATGATGATGATGATGATGATGATGATGATGATGATGATGATGATGATGATGATGATGATGATGATGATTGCAGGAGAGAAATTGGAGTCAAGTTTTATGTCATAGCTTTTTATAGCATAACAATGTAGTGGGTTTTTTTCAGTTTTTCCTAAAAAAAAATTGTCATCTTCATGTTAATATTTATAAAATTCATTTTCTGTGAAAAGATTAAATTGGAAATAAATAAATAAACGAATAAATAAATAAATAAATAAGTAATATGTTTTCAAAAAGAAATTGAGCCTACATACTAAAATTGAGGCGGAAATAATAATTTCTATTTGGTCGAGAGTTAATTATTCTTTCTTTTTTCCAGGATCTGAAGATTAAATAATAATAATAATAATAATAATAATAATAATAATAATAATCATCATCATCATTTCATCGGATGGAGATAAACTTTAATAATTTTAATAATATTTTCCAAGCAAGTGTCGATCCTTTGAGTGCCTCGAGCATCCGGTGAGGATGTCGAGTCACGTGTTCATCGATTCCCAATTTTTATGACGCCCCTGGCCTAACGATGCACGATGATTTGCCAACGAATTGTCGCATTAATAATAATAATAATAATAATAATAATAATAATAATAATAATAATAATAATAATAATAATAATAATAATAATAATAATAATAATAATAATAGTTTATAATTCCTAATTAATTTGTTTGTTCATTAACTTCTTTATTATTATTATTACTCTGGTTCTCTTTTCGAATTAATATTATAGTAACTATGTTAATAGTATTGTCGTAAATTATAAAATAATAAAGTATGTGATTTATTGATATCTATTCATTTAATGTAAAAAATAGTTATGTTATTTGATGTAATGTGTTACAATGCAGAGGTACATCTCGAGGTACGACAAAATTCTCAGAAACACCAAACGTCTAGACGTGCTTACCAAAGAAATAAAAGTGAGTTGGACGATAATTAACCGCTAATTTATCTTTGCTGCTTGTGCATAGGAGGAAGTAATTTGTAAAATATCAGCTGAATGATTTCCATTACTTTTGAGATGTTTTTGGGCTGCCGGGGATAATGGTGATGCTAACTAAAGCCAATTAGCCAATTAGCCAATTCACTCACTCACTCACTCACTCACTCACTCACTCACTCACTCACTCACTCACTCACTCACTCACTCACTCACTCACTCACTCACTCACTCACTCACTCACTCACTCACTCACTCACTCACTCACTCACTCAATCACTCACTCACTCACTCACTCACTCACTCACTCACTCACTCACTCACTCACTCACTCACTCACTCACTCACTCACTCACTCATTCACTCACTCAATTTTTCAATTCATGTCTTACATCATATTCCGTTACCAACAGCAACTCATAGACTTATCTCTGAACACGCCAATCCAGGACGACAGCGTCAATCAATTCCCATTGGAGTTGGTGTCACTCCTCCTCAAAGAGGTCTGATGGGTTGATTGTGATGACGATGTTGATGACGATGTTGATGATGATGATGATGATGACGATGAAGATGATGATGGTGATGATGATGGTGATGATGATGACGATGAAGATGATGAATTGATTGTTACGATGACGACGACGATTCTGATTGTGATGACGATGATGATGATGATGATGACGACTCATAAAAATTCGTAATTTCTATGATTTTTTTTTATTATTTTGAAATTTAAAGTGAATATCAGCAGTTTCTTATTCAATGTTCAGTTTGTTTAGGAATTACTTTATGCGAATTAAATGGGATTAAATCAGTTAAAAATGTTGAAATTTTTTATTTATTTAAAAATGAAAGAAGAAAAAAAATGTATGTGTTTCTTTCTTTGAATTTGTCTGAAAGGATTTGAATATTTCTAAAACCAAAACTGCTTTAATGCAGAATGCAGAGATGATTAATCACGTGGCCTACGAACAGATCATCATAGCCCTAGCACCACTCCTCGAGAAGAATCATCCTACCCAGCAGATGTGCGAGTTCTTTACCAAGGTTGGTTGCACCCGGATTGACCTCTCGAAGGTTGCGACGATGATGACGACGATGATGATGATGATGATGACGATGATGATGATGATGATGATGATGATAACGATGGCCTTGGTGGTTGTGATGAAGATCGTGACGATATTAAGATAGCAATTCAAGTATAAGGTGTGTTTTATGTCGTCCTCCTCGTCGTCGTCGTCGTCATCTTAATAAGTGTCGCCATTTCCATCAGGAATCAAATATTAATGCTGAGGTTCTTGAGACTACGATCCGCTGTACCGTTGATAAATCATCTTCTTTCAACCCGTAATGCTGAGTGGCTGTCTGTTTGGGTGGGTGGATTGGTGGGTGGGTGGATGGATGGGTGGATGGATGGGTGGGTGGATGGATGGGTGGGTGGATTGGTGGGTGGGTAGGTGGATGGGTTGGTGGATGTAATATTTTATAATATTTATAATATTTTATCTGGCGTCGCAAGATGAGCGGTTGTGAATTTTTCATGACTGACGTTACCATCATCGCACCGAAAGTTGCTAAAAAAAGTTACAATTCGTGGGAAGTCACCTTTCAAGAGACGTTATTAGGGATTGTTTTTTTTTGTTTTTGTATTTTGTTTTTTGTATTTTGGTTTTTGTTTTTTTGAGATTCCACCACAGAAATTTAGTAAATTTAGTTAAATATTGCGCAATAAATTACAATCAATTATAAATCAATTCTTTCCTATTGTTATCTTCCCGTCATTTTCACTAACTTTGCTTTAACTAAAACTTTTTTGATTAAATTTTTATTAAAGAGGACTCATAAACTCATCATCATCGTCGTCGTCATCATCAACATCATCATCACCATCACCATGAAATCTAACAAATAGATTCAAGGTGCACTGAAATCCAATTCCATATTTGTTGCTTGAACTTGCAGGAATGACTCGTGGTATTATTTTTTTTTAAATTATTTTTTTTATTATTATTATTTATTATTATTTTTTATTTTTGAGTTAATTTCAGATTTTGAGGATGATTAATTTAAGACCACAGATCTTAAGACATCCGTTAGTGACTGATAACAGATAAACATCAATGGTGCTGGAATTGTTGACGTAAATGATGACTAGATCGAGAGAGAAGAATACCAGACGATATCTCGATGATATCGGTATCTTGTCACGATGATATCACGAAGATATCTGTATCTTGTCACGATGATATCACGAAGATATCTGTATCTTGTCACGATGATATCACGTTGAAAGTCATGATGATGCAACTCAGCCCAAACCTTGTCATGCACAGGAAATGCGATGAACTCATGCAATTTGTTTGTTTGTTTGTTTGTTTGTTTGTTTGTTTGTTTGTCAAATAGTTTAGTTTGCTTTCCGAACTTTTAAAACGAATATTTGAACAAATTACATCCGGATTATCCAGGCATTTTTACTCCATTTATTTTGCGCGAAATATTTCCAAATTACTGTTTCCCAAATTTCTTTTTTCTTTTAATTTTGAAATTATAAATATAAATATATAAATATATTCGATTTATTTTAATGAAGAAATTAAATGTTGATGAAATGTAATCTAATTTTAAAATAAATTCAATATTTGAATATATTAAAAAATAATTTTAATCTTACATATATGTACTATAAAATAAATATAAATATATTTTGGATAAATATCTTTACAGAAATTATTTATCGCCCGTCTCCCGCTATCTTCGTCGTCGTCATCGTCATCATCATCATTTGCACAAAAAGTCAAAAATTAGAAAATGATCAATTGGGCATTTCTGGAGAAAATTTTATCGAGAAAAAGGATGAATTTTCATTTAAAAAGATCCGAAAATTTAAATAAAGAAATAAAAAATAAATAAATAAAGAAATAATTTTTTACTGAAAACCCTGGAAAAATTATTCTTCTGAAGAACGTTCGTCTTCTGTACTTATCATCAATCATTGCAATCAAATCACCATAATCGACAGATGTCGTCGTCATCATCATCATCACCATTATCATGATCATCGTCGTTGTCATCATCATCATCGTCGTCGTCGTTGTCATCATCATCGTCATAGTCATCATCACACGACTGCAAAATGAAAAGAAGATGGGGAAGTAATTAGTAGATTAATTAATAAAAATTATTATTCACTTAACTGCTTTTCAAATTGGTGCCTGGAGAATCCCAGCTTCCTGATTGGCTGAAATCCAGGACTACTTGACCCAGTTTCGACTTATCTAGTTTAACCTGGCACTCTTTTAGCGAATGAAAATTATATAAATATTAAAATAAATTACAATATAATTATAACCGAAATTATTTATGAAGGTATAAGTTAAAATATAATTATTATTATTATTATTATATAAGGCACGGGCGAACCCCTCGCCTGAACAAAAACATAAAACTTTCAACAAAAACTAACAAACTATGTACATCGCTCTCTAACAAATTAAATATTTACAATCTCCGAAGTGGTCATCTAGTAAAATTTTAAATATTTCAATATTCTTTGCTTCAATAACTTCCTGAGGAAGCTTATTCCAACTCTCTACGACTCTGTTGCTAAAGTAAAATTTTCTCAAGTCTTTATGTGCCACTCCTGTTGCCAGCTTCCAGTCGTGACCTCTTGTCCTCTCATCTGGACATGGCATGAGTATAGGGCCCCATGCATTCTGTGCAGATCCTTTGATGATATTAAATAGTAAGATCAAATCGGCCCTTTTTCTTCTAAATACCAGCGATGGCAGCCCCAGTTTTTTCAATCTCTCTTCATAAACTAAATTCCTGCAAGTTTTGCACATTAGGGTGAACCGGTGTTGCACCCTTTCTAAAGTATCTATTTGGCCTTTTCTGTGTGGACTCCAAACCTGTATCGCATACTCCAAATGAGGCCTCACCAAGGCTTTGTAAACTAGGACCAAAACATTTTCTGACAGATGTTTGAAGTTTCTGTAAATGATTCCTAGCATCTGGTTAGCCCTGTTGACCTTCTGCAGGACGTGCTCCCTGAAGTTAAGGTTTGCATCCAATATAATGCCTAGATCTGAAATCTTGTCCACGTTAGGAATTGGATAAGTGGCTCCATCTGTGTCCATTATGGTGTATTCGTGGTCCTCTTTTTTTGTGCCAAATTTCATACAACTGCATTTATCGTAGTTAACCTTCAGTCCCCATTCATTGTACCATCTCATGACCCTGCCAAGATCATGTTGCAACAACTGGCCATCATCTGGGGTCAACGTTCTGTACAATTTGGCGTCGTCAGCAAACAAAAGCATATTGTTGCAGACCTCGTATATATCATTTATATAAATGATGAAGAGGACCGGACCAAGGACACTTCCCTGTGGCACTCCGCTAGTAATCGGATATTTTTCTGAGAGGACTCCATTCACCACTACTCTGAACGATCTCTGCGTCAAGTAATTTTTTATCCACTGAATCAGCCCCGTGTGGACTCCGTATCTCTTTAGCTTGAACAAAAGTTTTCCATGAACTTTTTTTCCATGAAAGTATTACATAGTTATTTAATAATTATTTAATTGATGGCGTAGTACAGTCACGACTTCAAAATATAATAACAATATAGTCGTAATATATTCATAATTTAAAATGTATTCATAATATATTCATAATTTATTTAAAATATATTCATAATATTATCATAATATAAATCGTTCGTAGCACTGCAAGAACAGTCCAAGATCTCAGGTGACACTGGGATTGTTTACACCCGTCATACATCGCATCTTGAAGCACAACGTGGTAATTATGCATATTTATTCATCGGTATTATATTATATTAATTGTAATTATAATTAATTAAATTCATAATTTAATAATAACCAAATAATGATGCCAATAATAGTAATAATAATTATTTTTTGTATTTGATGTTTTAAGGTCCACTATTTATACACATCATCAGTGTATATTATATTATTATTATGAAATAAATACAATAACAATACAGATTTCATGATATATTCCCATTTAAAAACATTTATTAAATTTTTTAAATTCAATTACAAAATATTTAAAAGAATCAAAGTTAATATTAAGCTCTTTTTTTGTTAAATATACCATATTATTATTATTATTATTATTATTGAATAAAATGTTTAAAATTATAAAAAAAAACCAGGACTTCGGAAGATACCTGAGGATGCAGGTATTCATCCAGGAATACATTCAGGCACTCAGTTGTCAGAATAACGGGGATGATGTCATCAATGAGTTTGTAAAGAGGTTGTAATTATAATTTAATATTTTAAAATATATTAATATTTTTATAATTTTAATTTAATTAAATTTTTTTTAAATTTAAATTTTATATTTTTAATATTATTATTATTATTAATATCATTCTTATTATCATTATTATTATTATTATTATTTGTAGGTAGTAATTTAGTAATTTTAATAGCAACTTTATTTACTTTGTCGAAGACTTCCAAACACGATTTGAATTAAAATTAATAATTACATTATTTAATAATTTTTAATTAATTTAATTAAAATTTATTTTATTTTTTATTATTTAAATTTATTCAAATTAAACATTTTATTTAATAACAGTGCTAATACGTAATATTGTTTAATTACAATATATGTAACGTTTAATATCCACACATCATGATCATAATCATAATCGCAGCCTCCACGGGCCAGCCACTCTCTGCCCTCACCCCAGGGTACTTCCGAACCTCGTGGCTGTCTGTCTGTCGACTGTTTACAGTTATTACGAAGAAAAGAAAATGTGAGGAGTTTAGATTTTAATTATTATTAACTTTCATGATTATTATCATAATTATTAATTATTTCGCATCATAATTATTGAATTGTGTTATATTATAATTACATTACATTGTGCTTCATAATCAATCAATTTGTCATTTTTATAACGTTTCATCGTATCATAATTAAAAATTAATAATAAAAAAATTTAAATTTGTCATTAAAGTTAAATTGTGAGGAAACAAATGAAAAATAATTTATTTCCAGGTGTTTATCGGTTTGAAATGGCAAGGAAAGAATAGGATTTGTAGGAATTCAGCGATCATTTTTAATGGCATTCGATTGGAAATTTTAAAAATAAATAATTAAAAATAATCAATAAATCAATCAATCAACTAATCAATCAATCGTTCAACTAATCAATCAATCAATCAATCAATCAATCAATCAATCAATCAATCAATCAATCCTTCAACTTTTCAATCAGTCGTCAATCGTCTGCTTACACGTCAAGAAACGAGGACCAATCAAGACAATTGGACGAGGAAAATGATAAGAAACTTCTCATTTACATCAACATCCTGCACACGATGTAATCAGATGACCAGTTACAGAAATTATTCATAATACTAAAATAATTATTGCATTAATTAATTATAAATATGATAAATTAATAATTATTTTAATTATTTAATTAATTGTGTGAAGGTTTTATTATTTTATTATTTATATTATTATCAATCAGTTACCTGACCAATCTGAATAATTTCAATTTAAGGTCCAAAATATAATTTGATTAATTTAATTATTAATTTATTTAATAAATATAATAATTATTATGAATTAATATTATTATTTAAATAAAGAAATCATATTTATTATTAATCTATTTTTTGACCAATCAGTTAACTGATTGATTTCAATCCAATTCAATCAAGGTCTGAATTTGAAGATTGGAGGTCGCAGCTGGCAATCATCCTTCAACCAATCCCCTTCCCTGACGAGTTGGTATTGTTTTAAATATTAATTAAGTTACATTAATATTAATTTGGTTGAATATTAATTAGCTTCTAATCACCTACGTATGGATTAACGAATGAGAATCCATAATGAAATTCTTGTATTTTTGAGATTTATTTCATTTTTCTGTTATATTTTCAAGAATTCATCACAAAATACCTTAAAATTACTTGGAAATTTCCGAGTACTTCCTGGAAATAATTTTTTTTTTATTTTTATTTTTTTTTAAATCTTTGTAAATATGAAAGAGGAAATCCGAGAATGTCCTTCTGGTTTTTGTTGCTATTCCGTGCAAATATTTGTTCTGACAATTTGGAATCCAAGAGTCCTGTTTATGGACGTCATAAATCGACCAGATATTATGGCCGCTGTGATGATGATTGTGATGGTGGTGATGATGATGATGATGATGATGATGAGGATGATGATGATGATGATTGCGATCGATTTTCTGAATTGAAGAGGATAGAAGATGCGTTTGATTAGAGAGATTAGAGATGCTGATTATTATTATTATTATTATTTATTGTTAAATTATCATTAATTATTAAATAATCAGTAATTTATTGGTGTTATTATTTATGTTATCGGTATTTACATAGTAAAATTAATAATAATCATTAATTTTAAATTAATTAATAATAAATAATAATGTTATTAATATAATAAATAATTATAACAAGAATTAGAGACTAATATAATATGTTTAATATTTATTAATTTTTCTGAACTCTGAGATTCTGATTGGCCAATATTTATCCTTGTTTAAAATTTTATTAACAAAATCCTGCTTTAACTTCATTCAGTGCCTTAGCTCACGACCTGTTTATGAGGTAAATTATAATTCGTTTTGTAAACATTTTAATAAATATTTTTAATAAATACATTTTAATATAATAATTTAATTTAAATTATGGTTTAAAAATAATTTTTCTGCAACATTTCAAAAAATATTTATGTAAATATTTTAATAATTACCTTAATAAATATCTTTTATTTTTCCAAGACGCCATTTCATGAAATATTTAAAAATGAAATATATAAAAATATTTTGATATGAAATATTTAAAAATATTTTAATCTGAAATATTTAAAAATGTGACCCAAAAAGCGATAAAAAATTGGTTCAACAAACAAGATTTAAGCAGAAATAAGCTGTAACATGGAACTTTAAATATTTGTTTAAAACATTTAGAAATTCAGGAGAATGTGTTTTTAGTCCCAGAAATTATTATTTTTTAATATTTTTTTATGTATTTTTTGTATTTACAAAAATATTAATAAATTAATAAAAATAATTTTTTGTATAAAATGATGGTTATTATGAAAATTAATTTAAGTTATATTGGATTTAAATCATAAAATTACGTTAATCACACGTTAATCATGGCAGAAGTTTAAAGTTCATGTAATGTGTTGCTTGGTGATTAGCTGATAAGGAAAAGAAATTTCATATATTTATATCATACACTTTAAAATATTAATAATAACAATAATAATAATAATAATAATATTAATAATAATAATAATAATAATAATAATAATAATAATAACAATAATAATGGCATTAATTTATTATATAATTTTATAATATAATAATATAATTTGTATATTCTATTTATATATTTTCTATGTTTATATTTTTTTAGTTGCAATGTAGCTTCCGTGGAGGCTATATCATTATTCATTTATAATAGGCTTCTGTGTCACAGTCGTCTTCATCATCATCATCATCGTCATCGTCATCATCATCATCATCGTCATCATCATCTCTATTTTCATCGTCGTCGTCATCATCGCCACAAACTCGCTTGAGTGATTTACTTTACGAGTAAATTCATCTTCATCGAATTGACAACAGTAGTCTGAAGCCACTCATGCGGAATGTCACGGATGACGGCAGGTGCGAGGTGCACACGATGCTGCTCGGAATGAGAGACGGAAAGGTCGGATGGTTCGACCTGTATTGTCCAGGTGCAATTGCATCGAATTCAGACGAGGGTGGAAGTCTTTATTCCGACATGGTTGGAAAATTGAGGATGAAAATAGAAATTTTAACAAATTTGATAAAATTTTAACTAAAAGAAAAGAAATATTAAATTTTAAATTATAAAAATAAATGTGGCTATATGAAAGTAATATTGCACTTCTAAGCAGAAATTGTGATGTATTATTATTATTATTATTGTTATTATTATTTTTTTTTTTTATTTTTTTTTTATTATTGTTATTATTATTACTATTATTACATTATATTAAATGAATAATTACGTGGCCACCGAGCTAAATGATACCATCCTTGTCAATAATCATTGTGGTCACCACCTTAACCATTATTATTATCATCATCATCATCATCATCACAACCGCCATCGTCGTCGTCGTCGTCGTCATAGTCGTGACTACTATCTCGTGTGTGATTCATCAGCTGAAGAGACTAATTTCATGCTGTTGCAAGAGGAAGAAATTCTTCTCGAACCACATGAAAATGGTTGGACCATGGCAGCTCATGGCACTCAGAGAAAGCGAAGCAGCGATTGAGGTGAGTTTGTGGGTGGGCAAAGGTGGGGGGTGATTTAAGGGTTGAGTGAATTGGTGGGTGGTTAGCGGTAGGTAGTTGGTTGATGTGGTTGGTTGTGAAGGCGATTGAGCGGATGGATGGATGGACGGACGATGGGATGGATGGTCCATTGGACGGACGGTTTATTGATTGAGATAGCGTCGTATTCTAAAGTAAGCAGTATGAATGGATAGATTAAAGGATTAACGAAGAAATGAATAAACCATTAGCAGATAATTAGGTAATAAATCAAAGATAAATAATAAAATTCAGTTGAATCTGAGAGAAAACGGCGGATGAATTGACCAACGAAAGAAAGAAAGAATTAATGAATGAATGAATGAATGAATGAACGAACGAACGAACGAACGAACGAACGAACGAATGAATGAATGAACGAAGGAACGAACGAATGAAAGAGGAGTGCAGTCTTTGGGTGCAGTTATTGATTTGACTGGTTTCTATCCCTGGTGACGTCATTCAAGTACACATCTTTATGACTTCCTGTCAAGATGGCCTTTGTAAATCTATTTTAATAAAAATAAAAACCAGGAAATATAATTAAATATTGACATGTACGAGTTATGTTTCTGCAATTCCATTGCGTTCACAATAATATGTGTAATACAACATTGGTTAAGTTATTATTAACAATATTATCGATATGGGTGGATGGATATTTATGTTTTTATTATTATTGCAAAATTAGATATTATTAGATATTAGCATTATTATTGTAATTGTTATTGTTATTTAACTTGTTTTGGTATCTTCATTCTCTCCTTATCATCACAAACACCCCAATTCCTTCATCATCATCTCAAACACCCCAATTCCTTCATCATCATCATCACCATCGTCATCATCATCATACCCCAATTCCTTCATCATCATCATCACCATCGTCATCATCATCATACCCCAATTCCTTCATCATCATCTCAAACACCCCAATTCCTTCATCTTCATCATCACCATCGTCGTCATCATCATCATCATCATACCCCAATTCCTTCATCATCATCTCAAACACCCCAATTCCTTCATCTTCATCATCACCATCATCTTCATCACCATCATCATCATCATCATCACCAGGCCCTCTGCACTGTACTGGAACTTGAAGTCTGTGAGAACCACGACAACAACCTGCAAATCGTGACCACCCTTCAAAGCACAAACGTCGGAAAAAAGGCCTACAATGAACTCTGCCAGAGGCAGCTGAAGCTACAGGAAATCGTAAGTCCTGATGATGATGATGATGATGATGACGATGATGATGACGACGACGATGACGATGATGATGAAGATGACGACGTCGATGAGGATGATGGTTATAATGGTGATGGTGGTGGTGATGATGATGATGATGTTAATGGTGTTATTAGTGGATATCATTGACTTCGGTGCTTTGATGATAGTCAATCCACTGTTGTCGTCGTCGTCGTCTTCATCGCCGTTTACATCACGTGATCTGAAGTTATTTTAAATTATTTCAATCAAACAATTTGAAAAAAGTAGCACTAAAAATCTCACAGATATAAGCCGCCATGAGAAATCTTATTTCTTTCGAGATTCTTTGATGCCTGGAATAAATTATAAAATGATAAATTAATGTGTAATAAATTTATATTTATATTATTTTAAAAATTATATTTGGGATATTATAATTGTTTTATTATCCACAATATAAATATTAAAGTCGAACGTAAATTATGATTAAAAACTCTGCCCATGAAATGCACACTTGAATAATTTCTGAGGAGATTGAAATTTTCGCGCCTTTCAAGTTTTAAGGGTTAAAAAATTGAAAATGGATTTCTCGTAAATAAATATTTCATGGATTCTCTGTCATCTATTATTTCTCGAAATTATTTTATATTTTATGTTTTATTATTATTTATTATTATTATTTTTTTTATTATTTTAATTTTATGTTTTTTTTTTGGAAAATTCACAAGAATTGCTTTCAAGCGGTTGGTTGATCGGGCAATTCAGTGCGGATAGGATGTTGATCTGAGAGATGAAAGATAAGATTTATCAGAGATTATAAATTAATTCAACTTTAATGTGATTTTATTAAACATTTCTAAAAAAATAGATTTTATTTATTATTATTGTTATTATTATTATATATTAATTAATTATATATTAGTTATTATTATAATTATATTATTATTATTATTATTGTTATTATTATTATTATCATTATTATTATTACACATTTCACAGTTAGCAAAGCTATTATATATTTAAAAAAACCTTTCAAAATGCCCAGAACTCAACATGACAATCATATCACAATCACATGACCTTTTCCTTCCATCATCTCGACATCATCACAACCTCACAAACGTCACCACAGCAACAGAAAGGCGGTCCCCGGAAGCTGACCCTTCCGTCACGCTCCACCGACGACGACCTCAGACGGATGCTCAGTTCCGGTTCGTTTGGCAACCTGGAATGCCTCAGTTTGGCTTTCACGCAGGTGACCAGCGCTTGCGCACCTGACCTCATCAAGTTGCCCTCTCTTCGTTACCTTAACCTCTGGAGTACCCAGGTAGGGCATTGTCCTGTAAGTAATTTATATCATACTATTATTGTAAATATTACAGTTCCTGTAGATTAATAATAATAATAATAATAATAATAAAGTTACAATGTTTGCATGCATAGTTTTATATGTTATATAATGTGATATTAATTTATTATAATTGATTATCGATAATTTTTCTATTATTATTATTGATTGATTGATTGATTGATTGATTGATTGATTGATTGATTGATTGATTGATTGATTGATTGATTGATTGATTGATTGATTGATTGATTGATTGATTGATTGATTGATTGATTGATCTCAGTTTGGAGACACAGGTCTCCAAGTGATATCAGAGTTCATGCCGAAACTTCAAGTTCTGAACCTCTGCGAAACACCTGTCACTGACAAAGGACTCAGTTGCCTCTCAGGTAAGACGACCCTCTAGTGATTTTTGGTTAATTTAAAAAAAATAATAAAAATATTATTTAACGAAATTAGAAATTTATTTTTACCATTCAATCTCAATTGTAATTTATAATATATGTTTATTAATAATTAGGTTAGGAACGGTTGGAAACCTTGGGTAGTAATATATTGTTTGAATGAGTTTTGTCGCTAGGTGGCTGCCAAATATAAGACGTTTTCTAATTATCGCCCTTGCGCCTGATAATTTGCTAATAATTTGATAAATAAATAAATTAATTAATAAGATAATTAAATATGCGGTTAAATAATAATATTCAATAATTATTAGCATCGGAATGGTAATAATTTTTTTTAGTTTTTAAAACAAATCATTGATTTAAACTGCTGGTAAACGTTGCTTTTTTTTTACTCTCGAAGTCCATAAATTTAAATTAATTTACATTAACATTTCACACGACGCGTTTAAACACCTACGAATCTTCAGTTTGAATGTAATCCATCCATCCATCCATCCATCCATCCATCCATCCATCCATCCATCCATCCATCCATCCATCCATCCATCCATCCATCCATCCATCCATCCATCCATCCATCCATCCATCCATCCATCCATCCATCCATCCATCCATCCATCCATCCATCCATCCATCCATCCATCCATCCATCCATCCATCCATCCATCCATCCATCCATCCATCCATCCATCCATCCATCCATCCATCCATCCATCCATCCATCCATCCATCCATCCATCCATCCATCCATCCATCCATCCATCCATCCATCCATCCATCCATCCATCCATCCATCCATCCATCCATCCATCCATCCATCCATCCATCAATCCATCCATCCATTCCATCTCCAGCCATGCGTAACCTGAGGAGATTGAACCTGAACAGCACCCACCTGTCCGCACCAACGTTCCAGGAACTCAAGGTGAGAATTGGAAATGAATTGGAAAATGAACCTTTGAATGTAATAATAACATTGATAAATAATATATGATAATAATAACAGTAATATTAATAATAAATCATATATATATATATATATAATCATATATAAATCATGATAAATATTATTTATTATTATGTATTAAAAGGTGTTATTAAAACCTAATTCATAACTCAATTACATTGTCAGGAAAAACTTCCATCACTGAAAGAATGTGACGTCAGATACACCGATGCCTGGTGATAAAAAAAAATAAATAAAAAATAAATTATGATCAACATAATTATTTCCGATGTAATTATTTCGTTCGTAATTTAAGTTATCTTCTCAATTCTTTGACGTTGTTGTTGATGTATTGAAATGGCGCGAAGCGGTCGCTGATTGGTTCGCAGTAGGAAGTTAAGCGCTATATGTTTGGAAATGTGTTTGTGAAGTGTTTTTTTAGAATTGCTTTGAGTGAATAATTATCGTCTTATATCTAATAATTATAATATTTTATAATTATTTATTTTAATTTTTAATTATTTTATTTTGATTTAATTTTAATTTTATTTTTATATTTGCAAACGTTCATAAAATGCTACGCTAAATTGTTGCACCTGCATTTGAAATTTTCACTCATTATAATATTCATGAAAGTCCATGTTTAAATCCTACATTTGCATATTCATGAATATTCATTTGAGGGCTCACAACGACTTGTATATTTTCGGTTTAATCGCGATTGTAAATAGTCGTGGACTTTGTTTATCGTCATCATCATCGTCATCATCATCATCGTCGTCATCATCATCATCGTTATCATCATCATCGTCATCATCATCGTCGTCGCCGTCGTCATCATCATCGTCATCATCGTCGTCGTCGTCATCATCATCGTCGTCATTGTCATGAAAGTCATCATCATCTTCTTTAGGTCTAACGATGAGTTGTTTTTTATAATTATAATTTAAATTTATAATTAATTATTATTAAAGTTATTGAATTTCTGTTAAATGTTTTTTGTCGCTTTTGGATCAATGAAGCATTTTTTCATTTCAATTCCGTTGCTTTCCCAGGATTTATTTAAAATATTAATCAAATGTTATTATTTAAATAAGAAATAATTAGGAAAAAATAAAAATGTCTGAACTGAAAGTGTTTTTTTCTTCTGAACAGCACTTTCGTGTCGAAGGGACTCAGTTTTTATTTGCAATCACCTCGCGAGAAGATCGTAATTGTAATTAATTTTGTTGTTTTTATAATACATGTTTTCAGAGTAAAGATTAGAGTGTGTCAATGTCATCATCATCATTGTCGTCGTCGCCATCATCACCATCATCATCGTAACCATTATCATCATCGCCATCATCATCGTAACCATCATCATCATCATCACAGTCGACTTAGTTACGTCATTTTGTTTGGAACGTCATCGTGCCAATTCAATCGATTTTCTATCGATTTCTTGTTCGATTTATGAACAAATTTGTGAAGAATTTGAAATTCATAGGAGAACAACCGAACGTTCATATCTTCGACCACCACTAAATTTTGCAGTGGTTTTGGAGCGGTTCTCCCCATCAGACTCCCCACCCATTTTGGTGGTGATGACGACGACGACGATGAGGTCATTGTGTCGACATAAAGTTTTGTTTGAGGCAATTGCTCGGTACAGATGTAATTTTATGATCTCGAATTGTTGCTGCTAAAAATATTAATGAATGATATTATATTATTATTGTTAATATTATTATTATTATTATTATTATTATTACTATTATATTATTATTATTATTATTATTATTGGTGCGAATGCTAATACAATTACGTAATATTACAAGTAAACAGGTTTGTTCACGTAGTTTGCCATGTCTTTGAAAGGAGGCGCTAGACAAATGCCAGGTTAGTTAGACGCCGTAACAGGTCGAGGTGTGGAAATAATTTTAAGTCCTACAAAAATACGAGTTGTTGTGTTGGGTCAGAATTTATGTAATATTTTAAGTTTTTTTTTACCGACAATCGTTATGGCAGCAGAGTTTATGATGGTGTACAACCATTGCTTTTAGTATGGCTTTGTATCATCAGGGATGATGACGCATCGGCGCTAATAATAATAATAATAAATATTAATATTAATAATAAATAGTAAATACAAATATTTGGCAGGATATTCTATTTTTGATGTCATCCCTTCCTCAAAAAACTTTTCAAATTTTGTTTTTAATTTATAAAAATCAATTTAACATTCAAATAAAATAAGAAAAAAGTCGAAATAAATAAAGTTTCTATGTTATTTCTCCGATACCTTCTTTCAACAGTTTCGGCTTAGATCAAAAGGACCGCTTCGATTCACCTAATTAGATTAAATTTGCATAATTAATATCTTAATATCTTTTAAACTTCCCGAAAGATGTCACTTGACACAACCTACTGGGCGTTAATTGGGTGTTTTTATGGTCCTCATATTCACTACGGAAAACATCAAAGAAACAATTCACATTTTTCAGTTTAATTAGCCACAGTAAATCCAAATTGTTATTTTAATCATTTTTTGGTATGAAATCTTACTAGGTTTCATTGACATAAGTCACTCAAAATGTTATAAGAAGAGAAAGATTTGAACAGGCGTCTCTATCCTACCACGTTTTACAAATAAACCAGAAATAATATTTTCAAAACGTAAGTGAAAAAATATAACTATTTATTTATTTGGCGCTTCACAATTAAAATGGTAAAACCTCAGATCTAATGTAAAAATGTTGAAATTGAGAAGCAAATATTTGTATTAAGTCATATGTCAGGTGTCATTCAGAACTTTGGTTAGGGCGGTCACATGTTCAAAAGCTATAAAAAGATTGCCATTCCTTGATTTGCATCAATTCCGCCTTCAGGTTACCTAAAAGTTTAAAGTCTATTAATTATTCAAACATAATTTTATATATTCAATATGTTTCATTATAGATTATATTTAGTTTGTATTTAAACTTGTATAAAGTTTGTAACACTAACCTCTGAAAATAATTCTGATTTAAGCTATTAAATCACATTTTGTATATCACATAAAACTTGTATTAAATGATTTTTAATATTAATATTAATAATATTATTACTATTTCCATCAGCAGCAATGGCCGGACCAAAATTTCTTGCTCTTCTCTGCCTCCTGTTTGTTGGAGTTTCTTATGCCACGAAGGCATGTTACTTCCCTGAAATGGCCAAATTCCAAAAGGGAGTTCAGTAAGTTAATCTTTTTTTTTTTTAAATTCTATTTTATTCATTTAATTTATTTAGATTTTCATTTAACTTTTTTTTTAATCGCTCTTAAGGTATTGTTTTGTTAGACTTTTCATTGTAAACGTTAAAAGTTAATTTTTAAAATAATACCTCATTTAACTCATTCAAATTTGATTTACATATTATTATTGCAAGTTAATTTAATCCAATTTTAACTTTAATTGCTCAGGAACGGGCCTAGAATTTGGGAGTACACAAACATTGATTTGCCAGAGTCCTGGGATTGGAGGAATGTGGATGGAATCAGCTACGTCAGTCCAATCAGAAACCAACACATTCCCCAATGTAAGATTTGATGACTTGGTTAACGATAAGTAACCTGATGTTTTGAAGATTTACCAATTTAATATAAGCACTAGTTTATAAGTATGAGGAGTTCTGAATGTATTTATCAGTAACATAATTGCAGTTTAATGAATAAATATTTACGGTCTTATTAGAGCAGTTTATAAAGTTTATTATAAATAAACTCAAACATTTTATCTGATTTAAGCTTAAGAAATAAACTTAAATGAATTAGACTGTGGATCATGCTGGGCTATGGGTTCCACCAGTGCATTGGCTGACCGTATCAACATCAAGAGAAAGGGCGCTTATCCATCTGCTTACCTCTCGGTCCAACACGTCATCGACTGTAGCGGAGCTGGATCTTGTAACGGAGGAGGCGATGGAGACGTCTACTCGTATGCCATGACAAAGGGAATTCCAGACGAGAGCTGCAACAACTATCAGGCCAAGGATCAAAGTATTGCCAAATTTACTTTTGTTGTTGTTTTTTTTTCAAAATCAATGTAAAATGTCGCTTTTATTAAAACTAATTAATCGACTTAGAATTAAAAATGAGAAAAAATTAGTAATTATTTAGAAAACTCACCAGCGTTATTTAATGAAATTAATTTCAATCCAGAATGCAACGAGTTCAACCAGTGCGGAGACTGTCTTCCTGGTAACAAATGCTATGCAATTGGCAACTACACCAGATGGAGAGTTTCAGGGTACATGGGAGTTAGAACCGTGAATGACATCAAGAAAGAAATTTTAACCGGTGGTCCCATCAGGTTAGAAGAAAGTTCATTGGTTTCGTTTGGAGTCATGAAATTATAATTGAACATTTATTTATATTCACTTAAATAACTTACATATTTCTGTAAATATAATGTGAGAATATTATTATGCAAATGTTCTTGCACATTTTATGCGTTATATATGAATGTATCAATCAATGTATCGACCAAATTTTGGATGTTATTTGAAACAACGTTTGTAAAATATAGACATCGTAAAGTTGGCTTTTAATCCTTTCAAGACATTTCTGTTGAATTTTAATAATAACTTTGAAAATATTTTTTATTTTCAATAGCTGTGCACTCCGAGTTACCGATAAATTTGCTGCTTACAAAGGAGGTGTTTACGTTGAAGTAGTTGACGCCTTCGACTTTGAGGTAAGTCATGAAGAGTTTGTTAAAAAAAAACAAAGCTTGTTATTTATAATAAAACATGATTTAAACGTATCAAATACGAAGTAATACACTCGTCTGGTAAGAAGAAGACATGGCGTTTCTTTATTATAAAATTTTCTAAATAGTTAAAAAAAACAGATAAAAAAATGTTTATAAAATTCAAATCTTCATTTTTTGCAAGTGCAATTTAATTTAATTTTTTTTAAACAGGTTAATCACTTGGTCAACATTCTTGGATGGGGTGTTGATGAGAACGGAGTCGAGTATTGGATCGGAAGGAATTCATGGGGAACCGCTTGGGTAAGTTTTTTTTGACGGACAATCAAATCGGAAATCCTTGTCAGGATTTAATTCTAATCATAAGTTTTAATTATATATTAAAATTAATAATTTTTCAATCTTTGAATTTGTATTTGAATGTAATCAAGAATAAATTTCGAAATTCTTTTAACGCGATAAAAGCAATGCTATTACATTGTATGATATCGAATTACTATACTTATTAAAAATAAGGATATTAATGGTAAAAACCATGCGATAAATAATTATAATTATAATATAATAATCAGTCTGAAAGTTAAATTTAAATTCATTGCAAGCATTTTCTTTACACAATTTTCAGGGAGAGGATGGCTGGTTTAGAATTGCAACCAGCAGGAACAAGCACGAATCAGGCACTTACCTCAACCTTGGAATTGAAGAATTTTGTACCTGGGCCGATGTTATCGTCTAAAACAATTGTTGAACTCTGAAAGAATGGAGGAATTTTTCATATTATTTATTGAATTAATTTTTATCTTTGTTTGTTAAATAAACAATTTCAATCGCATTCTCCATTTGCAATCGTAACATCGTAGTAATGGCGGCAAGGCGTATCATAAACAAGTCGAGCAATTGTAAAACGATGTTTCACCGAATGTGATTTATCAATAAATTTATTTTAATATGTTAAGTAATCAAGTATCAGTGCAAAGCCTGAAGCTGGCAGTTAGAATTTATTAAAGGGGTTCTATTTATTTTTATTTTCATTAACAAACCGAAAATACTTGAAAAAGACATTTGTCAAATTGAGGAATGCTAGTGTTAGTTATGAATCTTGGTATTGGTATTAGGAGGATATTAGTATCACATAATTTTATTTACAATACTAAACCTGGTTTTAAATCGGTCTCTTCTTAAAAACTGTTCTTTGTTACGGTCGCCGGCAGAAAAAGGATGTTACTTTCTAAAAGCAGAAAAGAAATTATAACTTGAAATGTCGAACGTTGGCCCTCAGTATGCATATTTTGGGTTATAAATTATAAATTTATTAAGTCAATCCTACTCAATTAAGGAGAATCCGTATATCATAGGGACAAATTGGCAGGAAGAAAATGGCTGGTTTCGGATTGTGACCAGCAAAGTACTATTACAAAGACTGGCTGTAGCCATACTTCCAATATTAAAACTACTTCTACAAATTTGAAACAAAAGCTATGTTTTATAAATATGAGATACTGCATTCATATTCGAGTTCATTTGATACTTTCAAATAAGGGAGTATTTTCAAAAAATTCTTGTAAATTAACTTTTTTATTAGCGCATGAATTCACAATCACTGCATAAATTTGTATAAGTGGTCACGAGTTGATGCTGCAATTTGTTTTTGTCAACTTAATAAATAAACAATTAAAAAATAAATAAAGCACAGCTTTTGAAGGTGTCTTAAAATTTGCAAATTTTATATTTAATTATGAAAAATAAAGAAAAACATCAAAGCGGTGTTGGGCCAATTGGGTTTAGTTTAAATATGTCACTAAGAAGGCAATTATGAAACCTAAAACCATTATGCAAATTGGCCACGTGATTTGGATCTATAAATATATTCTGGAACTTTTTTGTCGTGGTCTTACTTTCGAGAACAGGTGAGTGCTTTTGGGCTGCTGTTCGTATTTAATCATTGGTTCATTTATATTTTTTTTTTAAATTTGATTATTGATTTTGAATTATAACTCATAAAATGAGCTGATCATAACGACTCATTGCTCCTACAGACAAAATGATCAAGCTGTTGGCAGTGTTGAACGTTCTTCTGTTGGCTTTGGCAGCTCAAGGATGTCACATCACTGAAGAGGAACCGGTCAAATCCGTCAAGTAAGTGCCAATGTTTTACTTAATCAGTTTTCTTAAAATATAACATAACTTTACACCAAATTCTAGACTCCAACCGAGAGTTTGGGAATTGAAAAATATCGAAGTCCCACAGAGCTGGGATTGGAGAAACGCTACCAAAGGCAATCGCATGACTCCCATTAGAAACCAACACATCCCTCAATGTAAGTCTTTTCACTTTTATGTCATCATTTCAAATTTCAAGTCATCACAATAGAATTATTCATGATAAGTAAGACTTTGGTAACTTAACAATCAGATTGTGGATCTTGCTGGGCTATGGCTGCCACTAGTGTCTTGGCTGACCGTATCAACATCAAAAGGGAGGGTGCTTGGCCAATGGTGTACCTATCACCCCAATATGTTATCAACTGCATTGACCGCGGTTCGTGCCACGGTGGAAACTCCAAGCACGTGTTTGAATTTGCCCACGAGGACGGCATCCCACACGAGTCTTGCAGCAACTACCAAGCTAAAGATCTTGGTGAGTCAAATTTTCTCATTTGAATTACCTTTGTATTATTATTTCTTTGTTTTTTTTTCATAATAAATAATGACCAATTTGGGTAAATCATGCAACTACGTCTCAATCTTAGAATGCACTCCATTCAACCAATGCGGGGACTGTGATCATAATAACAAGTGCTGGGCTGTTAAGAACTATAAGAAGTGGAAGGTCAGTGAGTTCGGATCGATTGCAGGAAGAGAGGAAATGATGAGGGAAATCCTTACCGGAGGCCCAATCGCGTAAGTCTTTGATTGACCAATTCATCCTGACTGATAGCATTTAATCTTCTTACCTACTCTTGAAAATATTTTCAAATCTTGATTTTAATAGTTAAAGTAAATATAGATAATATTAATATCAAAATAGATTTTAATATTAAATAATAACAAGTTAATCAATTAATTAGTATATTGTTCATTCATTTAATTTTTCTTTAGTTGCTCACTGAGGGCCACAGATAAACTTAGCAGTTACCAGGGAGGAGTCTTTGAGGAATTCATTGTTAACCCAAAAGTAAGTTTAATTTATGTAAATTAAGGTAATGATATTCATGAGAATTGCAAATTTATAAGCTGAGTGGTTCGAGTTTTGCTATATTAACTCTTGATTAACTGATATTAATTTCTTCTGAATTGTCTGAATATTCATTTAAAATATTTATTGTGAAAAAATAAACTCAACATATGTTTTTCAAAACGCAGCACAACCACGCCATTTCTGTGATTGGATGGGGTGTTGATGAGAATGGAGTCGAGTACTGGATCGGAAGGAATTCCTGGGGAACCCCATGGGTAAGTTGGAGGATTTCCAATTAATATTGCTATTTGAATTATTATTATTATTATTATTAAACAAGTATTTTATGTTTAGTTATCTTGGATATTATTATCGTCATTAAAACCCTGAATTGAATATTAATAGTCTGTCTTAATATCTCAAAAATTCTTGAAAATTTAATATGATTAATATGCATTAAATATAAATCAATTTATTTCTAAACAGGGTGAGGATGGATGGTTCCGTATTGTGACCAGCAAGTACAAGAACGGAACTGGAGACAATTTCAACCTTGGAATTGAAGAAAAATGTGTCTGGGCTGATCCAATTGTTTAAAAATATGTTGTCCAGATGTTCTAAGTCCTCATTAACGACTTATCTTCAATGTATTTATTTGCATTTAAAGTAATAAAACACTTTACGACAACCCCTTGACTCTTAGGCGTGTCATTGTTTACAATTTGCATAATTGGCTAATTCCTTAAATAATTTTTTTTAGTTATAACTTAAAAACAATTAATTATTTAACAATCGCAAATCAGAAAGCTACGCAATGCAATATAAAACTCAGATTATGTTATGGAAACGTTGATGGAAACAGCTGTAGGACAAACATCAACAATTTTTATTGTTGCTGTTATTATCGTTGTTGAAAGTTGTTAATGATGATTATGATGATGATAACAGGAAGCAAAATTTAAGGTGATATCATGCTCAGAATTTTGTACGATAGAATGTTGACGTTCTTGACGTGGGTGTAGTTGAACACGTTGGTATTCATGCAGGGGATGACGAAGTGCTCCTCTGATTGGGGAGGATCAAGGGGAGGATTGGGTGGTTCTCAAGAGGATTGTAATGAGGCCGGTCCTACCAGGAACCAGGACATTTCTCAATGTTCTACTATTTTATCATTTTGCCTCATTCGATTAAAGATATTTCGTCTGTATATCTTGCTGAGATAAATGACAAGAATAACAATTGCAGAATTGATAAATGATAAATTCGCGGTGGTTATTATCACCACACTGAACATGCTAATAAGTTAGTTATTCATTCAGTCAGTCATATGTTGTTATTAAGTTGGATCATGTGAGTCATTTGAGCCTTCTGTATAAAGAATAAATATGATATTACTAGGTCTTAGTATTGTGTGAACCGTCTTATTCAAAATTGTTCGCTTCTGACTGCTAAGACAAGGAACCTTAAGATATAAATTTGACCAGAGTCAACTAGAAGCTATTAATTTTAGCTCAAATATCTAATCAAATTGTCATGTTAGAATAACTATTGCTCAAAGAAACAATTTATATTTTTCAGTTTAATTAGCCTAAATAATTATATTCAATTTCGAGCATCAATCAATTTATTAAATGAAATTAAATGAAAATGTTTCTTCATTTTTTAATGAATATATTTATTTTATATTTTTAATTATCTTTCGATTACTTTACATTTAGTAGAATAAATTATACTAACAGTGTCACAATCTAAAATGACATTCATGACAAATTAAGTTCTCAATCTGAAAAGTTTAGTATATGTCACTTAAAATATTTAAAAAGATTAAAGTTTAAAATTTATAAATTAAAATCAAATAAGTTTCATAATTGAATTAATTAAAATGTTATAAGAAACGAAATATAAAAATAGGCGTTTCATGTGCTACTCCATTTTTCAAATAAACCCACAATAAAACTTGGAAAAAAATAAATAAATAAATAAAACATAAAACAATTTAATATTTAAATAATTCTTTAACAATTACATTTATTAAAGTCTGATCTAATGTAAAAGGGTAGGAGTTGAGAAGCAAATATTTGTATTAAGTCATATGTCAGGTGTCATTCAGAACTTTGGTTAGGACGGTCACATGTTCAAAAGCTATAAAAAGATTCCCATATTTTTTATTTACGTCAATTCCGCCTTCAGGTTGCCTAAAAGTTTAAAGTTTATTATTTATTAATCCACATTTTATTTTTATTTTCTTAAATTTATTATTTAATTATTGTGTTTTATTATAAGTTATATTTAGTTTGTATTTAAATTGCATATTGCAGGCTGCAACAGTAATTGTTGAAAATAATTCTGATTTAAATTCTATTAGATCAAGTTTTACACGTAAATTCTTTAGTAATTGACTTTTTTATTACTATTTCCATCAGCTGCAATGGCCGGATCCAAGTTGATTGTTCTTTTCTGTCTCTTGTTTGTTGGTGTTTCTTATGCCAGGAAGTCGTGTTTCTTCCCTGAACTAAGCGAGTTCCAAAAGGGAACTCAGTAAGTTGATTCTAATTTCAATTCTGTTCATTTAAATTTTCATCAAGTTTTTTTTTTAATCGCTCCTAATTCATTGTCTTGTTAGATCTTTTTTTGTAAAAGTTTTAATCTTAAAGTAAAAAATAACAGTTAAAAGTCAATTTTCACAGTTATACCGCATTTAACTCATTAAAATTTGAATTACATAATATTATTGCAAGTTAATTTAATTCAATTTTAACTTTAATTACTCAGGAACGGGCCTAGAGCTTGGGAGTACACAAACATTGACTTGCCGGAGTCATGGGATTGGAGGAATGTGGATGGAATCAGCTACGCCAGTCCAATCAGAAACCAACACATTCCCCAATGTAAGATTTGTTAATTTGATTAACGACAAGTTACCTGATTATAAAGATTTACCAAATTAAATATAATCGCTAGTCTGTAAATAGGAGGAATGCCAAATGTACTTTCATTTACCAGTACTGTAACATATCTTTACGATCGTAGTAAAAGATCAACTTGTAAAGTACTCTTTGACCGATTTTAAAAGTAAATAAATAAATCTACTCCAAGAGTTTTTTTTTTATTAAACTTTAATTAAAAATTTAAATCGCTAGATTGTGGCTCATGCTGGGCCATGGGTACCACAAGTGCCATGGCTGACCGTATCAACATCAAGAGAAAGGGAGCTTTTCCATCTGCTTACCTCTCAGTCCAAAACGTCATCGACTGTAATGGAGGGGGATCATGCCACGGAGGTGGTCTGTTTGATACCTACAAGTACGCTATGTATGAGGGTATCCCAGACGAGAGCTGCAACAACTATCAGGCCAAGGATCAAAGTAAATTTTAAAACAATTTAATGATAATTGTTTTGTTAATGGCTTTTAATTCAAATTTCAGTGTAAAATGTTACTTTTTCCAAGTAAAATTTGTTAATTTAAGTTAAGACTTAGAAAGTTCCAAACTTTGAGCTTTGAAAATTGGAAAAAATTGGATATTGTTACGAATAAACTCACCAGTGGTATTTAATGAAATTAATTTCAATCCAGAATGCAACGAGTTCAATAAGTGCGGAGACTGTCTTCCTGGTAACAAATGCTATGCAATTGGCAACTACACCAAGTGGAGGGTTGAAGAGTATAACTTAGTTAAAACCATAGACAACATAAAGAAAGAAATCTTCACCTCTGGACCCATCAGGTTAGACGAAAGTTCAATAGTTTATTAGTAAAATATTGAATAAAATAATTTTTGAAATTTTATGTATAAAAAATATGTTAATTATGGGATTCATTAGAATTCATTTGGTTGGATTAACTGTGAAAATATTTTTTAATAGCTGTGCTCTTGATGTTACTGATGAATTTGCTGCTTACACTGGCGGCGTTTTCATGCAACCCGTTAAGGACATAAAAGTAAGTCTTGAAGCATGAGTTTCACATTGAAAAAAATTATCATTATTATTATTATTATTACTATTATTATTATTGTTATCATAACATATTTGATTACATGTTATTCAAAGGTATCAACTTGAAATATCAACTGTCGCAAGTTCTTAATTTTACTAATATATATTACGAAATTTTAACAAATAATAAAATCCAATAAAGAATATTTATAGGTATTATTACATTTACAGTTCAAATTACTTGCAATTCAATTAATAAATATTTATTATAACAGATCAATCACATGATCTCCGTGGCTGGATGGGGTGTTGATGAGAATGGAGTCGAGTATTGGATCGGAAGGAATTCCTGGGGAACCGCTTGGGTAAGTATTTGGAGGCCAATAAATTGTGAATTCGTAGCACTATTTAATTTTGACTATAAATTTCAATTATATTTTGAAAATCATCGAAAATTTTCGAATCTTTGAATTTTTTAAACTTTTTTATTCGAAATTATATTAATAAAATTTTAATATTATTAATAATATTATTATTACTATATTGTATAACCACCACTTTTTATATATAACTTTAAAGATGATAACAATTAAATAAAACTTTCATTTACACGGAATTGTTTGAAATGTTGTAATCTCAAATCAATTTAAAAATTTTCAGGGGGAGGACGGTTGGTTCAGAATTGTGACCAGCAAGTACAAGCAAGGATCAGGCATCACGTACAACCTTGGAATTGAAAGTGTTTGTGCCTGGGCCGATGTTATCGTTTAAAAGTTATTGAACTCGTAATAAAGGAGTTTTTTTTTTAATATTGTACGGATTATTTTTCTATTAAATAAACGATCATATTCTCCAATTCAATCGTATTCTCCATTTGCAATCGTAACTTAGCAAAGGCGGCATAGCATAACATGGGCGGGGCAACAAGAAGAATAATTGTGAAACGGTGTCTCTAGTACCCAACTTCGTCATCGTCATCTATCGTCATGACATGAACATACTTTGATGCAAAGAGAACGCATCTGTATTTATTAAGTAATTAGGTGGATTTGCAAACTCGGTTAATCGAAATAATTTGTTTTAAAAAATCTGAACTTCAGACAATGTAATCTGTTGAAAATGAAACGGTTACGTTCGCCGGCAAAAATGGCTATTTATTATTTATATGTACTTTACAGAAGTCAATTAAAATGACTCGAAATATCAACGGGGGCTTTAACAGCGCATATTTTTAATAAAAAATTCTTAAATTTTGTTTAAAAATTGGATTTTGACTTCATTTGAGCAAAAAACTGACAGTTTTAGTCGTAAGATGTGCCCAAATTTTTATATTCATCATTTTGACCATTTTCTAAAATTTTTCTCCTTTTTGAGATTTGCAATTCGGTTTGAAGTCAAGAAAAATGTTATTTTCATCAAATTCCAAACAAAATGGTGAATAAATTATGCAGATTAGAAACGTGTCTGTCGTCAGTTAAATTAAAGTTGCATAATTAATCGAATTATGGAGGTTAGCTGTCTCGATTAACAAAAGTAAAATTCTAACGTTGGTTGTTTACCAAATGATTAAAAATAAATTGATTGTTTAATAAATTTAAAATGCAAACGAAAGCCAACTTAAGACATTATTTTAACATTTCTGATTTTGTTTAGCTTTAATTTGTAAAAATTAACCTTTATAAATTAATAAATTCATGCTTAAATGCAAGGAAGCACTGTAACATGACTAACCCAAACTTGACGCTTTTGTTGACACCCCTGTGCACTTGAAATCAGTTTGCAATTGTCACAAGTTCTTGTCCAAGATGTGTCACATGAGACGCATCCACCTTAATATAAATATATATAAAGCATTACCTGCCTCTCTGCAGTTCCGTTTCTGTGTTTTTGTGTGACCAGGTTAGCTTAACTAAGCAACAAATAATTTGTTAACTGACTCAATCATTCTCAGGAATATTTCGTAAATAAAGATTTTAATCTAATGTCATAGCTATGACGTTTATGTCTTAAATTTAAAATCGATATTTTCAACAGAAACGATGATTAAGTCTGTTGCCATTCTGACTTTGCTCTTTTTGGGAGTAGCTCTTGGATTTAAGAGGTGCTACTTTCCCGATCCCAACAAACTGGTGGAGCAAAACAGGTGAGTGCATTTTTGTAATCCATTAATATATACATATATATATATCCTAAATTTTAAAAGAATTTTATCCAACCGGTCCCTTTGAGAATTATATAATAAGAAATAAAGTATTATTGGCTCCCAGTAGTCTAAATCGAATTTAGCTATAATATCTGGCAAATGTAATTAAAAATTGTCATCCTTTTATAAGTTATTAATTAATAATAATAATAATTCGTTTATGAATAATCAATAACTATTAAAAGGCTTCAGCCGAGGGTTTGGGAGACTAAAAACATCGAGGTGCCAGCATCATGGGATTGGAGAAACGTCGGTGGAATCAACTATGCCAGTCCTACCAGGAATCAACACATTCCTCAATGTACGATTATTTTACGATTTCATTTTAATCGATTAAAAACATTTATAGAAAATATTCAATACCAGACTGTGGATCTTGCTGGGCCATGGCTTCAACCAGTGCTATGGCTGATCGTATCAACATCAAGAGGAAGGATGTCTGGCCAACTGCTTATCTTTCAGTCCAGAATGTTATCGATTGCAATGGAAATGGAAGTTGTTCCGGAGGCGAGGACTTTTATGTTTACAAGTACGCCCACTATAAAGGTATTCCAGATGAGAGCTGCAACCATTACCAAGCCAAGGATCAAGGTGAGAGATTCGAAAACGTTCAACAGTTTAATAAGCGTCTGATTAGTTATTAATGTTAACTTTGTTAAAAGAAACATTATTCTATTTAACTGAAATGATTTAAATATTTTTATGACGGGAAATGGATTACAAATTTCTTACATTTACCAATATTACTTACTAACTAAAGTATATTCACTTACCAGAATGCAGTGATATCAATCAATGCTCAGACATGAGACCACTCTATAACTACACGAAGTGGAGGGTAGGTGAGTTCGGCAGAGTTAGTGGCAGAGAAAACATGATGAAGGAGATTTACACCAGGGGTCCCATCAGGTAAGAACTTTCATTCAAATTGGTTCCTCAGAATTTGAATAATTATTTCCGGTAATTTTTCTTAGTTTATATCAAAATTCATAAATGAATAATTAATTGGCACGTATAATTAAGAAGAAATTAATGTTGTAGCTGCGCTATGGATTCCACTGATAAATTCCACGAATATTCTGGCGGCATCTACGCAGAAAAACAAAATTTCGCCGACGTGAGATTTAAATTGATTTCTATAATTAAATATAATTATTAAAACTTTCTTTACATTTTTGTAATCAATCCAGTTGAATCACGTAATTTCAATCGCTGGATGGGGTGTCGATCCAGAAACAGGACTTGAGTACTGGATTGGAAGGAATTCCTGGGGCTCTGCATGGGTAATTATCTTCTGTGATGTTACAATCTTATGTTATTAATAAGTTAAGCTAATTTCTTTGCGATTCATTTAAAATATTTTTTATTCAATTATCCAAAATCATTATTAGTATGGGTTAATTAAGATTTTAAATACTGACGCCAAATTATTTTGATTGTGTAAACTCATATTACATACTATTTAAAAAAAATATTTTTATAGGGTGAAAATGGTTGGTTCAGGCTTGTGACCAGCAAGTCCCTTGGGGATTCTGATCACATCTACAACCTTGGAGTTGAAGATGATTGTGGCTGGGCCGATGTCATTGTTTAAAATAGAACAATGTGACAATTTAGACTTCGGCAAGCTCTGTTAATTTCAAATTAAGATAAATTTGTGTCAAAGAAAACGATCTTAATATGCTTGATTAACGTTTCGAAATTTCTCTAAAAGCGAAGAGGAAATGTGATCATCAATTCTGTTTCGTTTAAGCAATTTGTGCCAGCTTTGCCATATTTAACTATTTGAATTAATGTTTTCGTTAGCCCGCTTTGAAATAAATGTCTCGAAAGAGTAACACACATATAAATTATTATTGGAAATTCAAAATAAAATTTTAATTAAAGCAACAATGCTAAAACTTGTCTCGCTTTTCAATTTCATTTAAGCCTTATGCAAATAGATCGCGAAATGGCAACAATAACAATTACAGAAATGACAAACAATACTTTGATGGCCGTGTAATTTAATACGTTGAGCAACTTCTTTAGCTTAATAAATATGCTAATTAATTAGTTACTCATTCAGTCACATTGTTGTTCAGTCAGGTCATGTGAGACAATTTGAGCCTTCTTTATAACGCAATATCGGTATTGGCTCAAATAGGATATTATTTTGCCACAGTATTGTGAGGCCCGTCTGATTAGAAGTTGTTAGGATAAGGAACCGTTGCGTTAAGGTATAAATTTGCTAGAAGTTAATTATTTTAACTCAACTAGCTATTTACACAATTCAGTAACATTTAAAATTACCGTAAAATATTAGTACTCTTTTTTTATTAATTTAATCTCTAATTTATGGTACTTTCACCTCAGAGATGAAGGGAAATATGATTTTTGCTCTTCTGTGCTTTGCATTGGTGGGAGTTTCTTTTGCTTCCAAAGGTTGTTTTTTTCCAGAACTAAACAAAATAGCCAAACAAGTCAAGTTGGTTCACTTACATTGTATTTATTTGTTACTAATTTATTGTATTATTAGTTTATAATATTTGTAACAAACACAAGGAGAGCTAATTCTCAATTTATCTAAGGATAGACTTCTAGCACAGTATTTCACTATGAGGATCACTGTTAAATAATGTGATCATCAGTTCTAAAAAAAACTTTTGAATAAGGGATATCTAACTGAGCAGAATAATTAATTAGAAGCTAATAGAATTTATAATTTTAAGGAGAAATGATATTTTTAAAGACAACTTCAATTAAATTTACAGACTCCAGCCAAGAATTTGGGAAACAACAAACATTGAAGTGCCAGAAAAATGGGACTGGAGAAATGTAAAGGGCATCAACTTTGCCAGTAACACCAGAAATCAACACATTCCTCAATGTAAGAATACTTATATTATTCTATTTCAATCTTTTACAAATATCTGGACTAATTTGTCCTCAATATGATGTATTTTCTTGGCAAATAATTATAGTTATTAATGTAATGGAATTTTCCAAATAGATTGTGGATCTTGCTGGGCCATGGGTTCAACCAGTGCCATGGCTGATCGCATCAACATCAAGAGGAACGCCGCCTGGCCGTCTGCTTATCTGTCTGTCCAGAATGTCATCGACTGCGCAGATGCCGGTTCATGTCAGGGGGGTTACGACCTAGGGGTTTACAAATACGCCCACGAGCACGGAATACCTGACGAGACTTGCAATAATTATCAGGCCAAGAATCAGGGTTAGTTGAAATGTTTACAGATTTTGAGTGCCTGGAATTGCACTTGTAGCAAAATGTACATTTATGATTGACCTGGTAATTATTCTGAATGGATATAAAGCTGTAAGTTACATTTTTTAGTTTTATTATTTTATTATCTATTGAATTTGATTTAATAATTTCCTAATTTCCTGTTGACACTGCTGATTCTGTTTCACTATATTTTCTGTTTGCAAACGCTATTACAAAATTGTGTAAGTGGTCATTGTTTAGAAAAAATAAATAAAAATAAAAATTTAAAATAAAATAAATAATTTAAAAAAGATATACTCATTTTGAATATTTCGAATCAGACTGCGACAGGTTCAATCAGTGCGGAACCTGCGAACCTTCAGGAAAATGCGACGTGATTGCCAACTACACCAAGTGGAAGGTCAGTGAGTACGGAAGCATTTCTGGCAGAGAGGACATGATGAAAGAAATCTACACCAGGGGGCCTCTCAGGTCAAAAGAATTTTTGTTTTGTTTTCTCTGTGTTCTTGTTTTTTAATCCTAAGGACTTGAATTCTTGGGGATTTGGGCCCCAGCTATTCATAGGACGTGCTTCATGAGATTATTGATGGAAATGTGTGACAGACAGATTTTGTCTGATTTTTCTAAGGACTTGAATTCTTGGGGATTTGGGCCCCAGCTATTCATAGGACGTGCTTCATGAGATTATTGATGGAAATGTGTGACAGACAGATTTTGTCGTTCACAAAACTAATTATTCTCAAATCCATCAAACTCTTTGATATGCTTTTACTGATGTTGTTGTCATTGCTCTCTTATAGATTACTGGATTGATATTTTGTTGAGCAATTTGGAGGTATTTATTTTTAAACGAAATGTTCCCGGCAGCTGTGGCATAATGGCTACCGATGCATTTGAAGCTTACGTAGGAGGAATATACCATGAACTCCGGGAACATGTTGGAGTGAGTTTCGCATCAGACGGCAATCCATTCTTGCCGTTATTCATTATTGGAGGTTTATAATGAATTGATCAATTTGATATCCTCTTCCAGATCAATCACATCCTCTCAATAGCAGGGTGGGGAATTGACCCGAGCGGAGTTGAGTACTGGATCGGGAGGAACTCTTGGGGAACTCCTTGGGTAAGCGCCCATTGATTAATTTTATTATTATTAAAATAATATATTTTCTAATGAAATTTATACATTTGGAGAAATTTAAACAAAATCACTGAACTTGAAGTGCAATTCAATTAAACTTCAGATATTGACATAAACATTAGAAGCTCATTTTTTCATTTGCTAAGATCCAAATTATTTGCTTGAGTCATTCAAAGCTTAAAAACCACTTATTTAAAGCTAGCACTAAACTAAGCATTGTTGTAAGCTTTACTCTTACATTTGTTTTTTTAGGGGGAGAATGGCTGGTTCAGAATTGTGACCAGCAAATTCAAGGGAGGAATGGGTAACAAATTCAATCTTGGGATCGAGTCCATGTGCGCCTGGGCAGATCCGATCGTTTGAAGGAATTGGTTTCCTGAAGACCCGACCCAATCTTTATGGCATTTGATGACATTTTCTGATGACCAACTCGTCATTCTAACAACTACTTGACATTTGCTTACCCATGGCTATGACCTTGTTTTCAGTGCTGCTATTCAATCACTTGATATCGTTTCACATGGTTGCATTTAAAGCAATAATTGGTTAATCAATATTCCAGCTTTATTTACTCACGTTATGGATATTTTGTTACTACCCAATGCGATTTATAAAAAAATAAAAGAAGAAATTCTTAGGAATTGTTGAATTGTTTTGAATCTAAAATCCATAGCTGAGCAGGCATTGTTTAAAATGTAGTCATTGCAAATCGATGCAAAAATTATTATTGAAGTTTATTATTTATTATTATAGTTTATTATTCATTACAAAGCGAATTATTACAATAACAATAGTGACAAATTGTATGAATGAAAACTAAGCAAAAACTTGAAATCTTCTCTTTGGTGTCATGGCTCATGAGATCCGTCAGCCTAAGTAAATGCGGTATTAGTTAGTATTAATTAGTTAGTACTATTTAGCAATAATTTGATAATATAAATATTCCTAACATTACGGTTTCAATGTTAAATTACAAGTGAGGCACATCAGGTGATGCACTTGAAGTGTTCGCATATTTTTAAATAAGCAGAGTGTTGCTTTGAACTAGCTGAATGAACACCTTTGAATTGAATCGCATTCCATTAAATACCAAAAAAATCTTATCTTTTGTTTTTCAAAAATGTTGTAAAATAGAAAGAACACAAGTGAGGTAAGGCTTTGTTCTATCGGACTCGCTTTCTTTTTAGGACCATGGTCACTTTAAATTGTCACTATGAAGGCAATTACGAAACCTAAGGACATTATGCAAATTGGTCACATGGTGGTTACTTATAAATGGAAGTCAAGAACTTTGTTAAGGTTTTACTTTCGAGTCAAGTGAGTAATTTCAATGAATAAGCTGATATTTATTAATAAAGAAATTATCATTTATTTTGTTATTTCTGCATTTAATTTTAAGTTGATAAATTGATAGTGACTGTTCCAACAGACAAAATGATCAAGCTGTTGGCATTGCTGAACGTTCTTTTGTTGGCTTCGTCAGCTCAAGGATGTTATAAACCTGACTTGGAAGAGAGAAAACACGTCAAGTATGTGCCACCTTTTTTCAAAATCATCTTTCACTAAAGTGCTTCGAGATAAATGAAAAGGTAAAGCTCATCATAACAAACGTTATGTTAATTGTAGACTTCAGCCGAGAATTTGGGAGTTGAAAAATGTCGAAATACCAAAGAGCTGGGATTGGAGAAACGCTACTAAAACCAGTTGCATGACACCGATTAGAAACCAGCACATCCCCAAAAGCAAGTATTTTCAAGTGAACTTTTTAATTTTGTCACCATAACGAAACTAATCATGATGAATAAGACGTTGTTAACCTCAAAATCAGGATGTGGATCATGCTGGGCTATGGCTGCCACAAGTTCCCTGGCTGACCGTATCAACATAAAAAGAAATGGTATCTGGCCACTGGTGTACCTGTCCCCCCAAAATGTACTCGCTTGCGGTGAGGCTGGTTCATGCAGTGGTGGAGATCCCCTTTCAGTGTTTGGATATGCCAACGAGAACGGCATACCAGATGAATCTTGCAATAACTACCAAGGTGTAGATCAGGGTAAGTCAAAATGTTTGCAACTACCATTGTTGTTAGATGATTCTTTAAAAATTTGTAAATTGGTTATAATTTCCAAGATGACTAATTCACATGAGTTATTTTCAATCTTAGAATGCACTCCATTCAACCAATGCGGAGACTGCGATCATAATGGCACGTGTTGGGCTATGGAGAACTATAAAAAGTGGAAGGTCAGTGAGTACGGATCGATTGCAGGAAGAGATAATATGATGAAGGAAATCCTCACCAGAGGGCCAATCGCGTGAGTCCTGAGTGGAAAATTCATCCTGGTCGATATAATTAAACTAAATAACAAAAATCAAATTTTCCTGAAAATCTTAGAGTTCAATACTTGTTCTTAAAGATTTTCACATGCTAATTCAAATACATAAATATTATTATCATTAACGGTATGGAGGTAATTGATTAATTAGCATATCACTCATTCCTTTAATTTTTCTTCAGTTGTAGAGTGAGGATCACGCCAAAATTGATACTTTACGAAGGAGGAGTCTTTGAGGAGGACTACATAAAGACACGCGTGAGTATAATTTATACAAATCAAGCAATCGATTTTCTAGAGGCATGCATAAGCTTGTGCTAAGTATTTCACTTTTTGCCATAATTATTTGATTGTTGATAAACTTTTCATTAACTTTGATATTGATTTCCTCTATATTGTATTAATATTTATTTTTAATACGCAGTTTTACCATGCTGTTTCTGTGATTGGATGGGGAGTTGATGAGAATGGAGTCGAGTACTGGATCGGAAGGAATTCCTGGGGAACCCCATGGGTCAGTTGGAGGATTTCGAACCCTTATTATTATTAACATATCAGCCCCCCCTTATGAAAATTTTTAAATAATTTAATTAATTTCTCATTACTGCAAGAAAATTTACAATGATTTGTCTGTTAATATGCATAATGTATAAGCCAACTGCTTTTTAAACAGGGTGAGGATGGATGGTTCCGTATTGTGACCAGCAAGTACAGGAACGGAACTGGAGGCACTTTCAACCTTGGAATTGAAGAAAAGTGCTCATGGGCTGATCCAATTGTTTAAGGATATTGTTCTAAAATACTTCATTCTGATTTAAATTCTTGGATTATTTTTCTACTCCTAAGAAATATAATCAGCATCTAGTAATTTGTTTTTTTTTATAGTTTTATTTAAATAGTGCATAAATTGAAAGCGATTTTAGTAACCAATTACATCGAACATTATTAGAAAACACCCATAATTTTTTTATAACTCTCGATTTAAAAATTCAATTTTGAAGACAATTTCATATTTTGATTATTAATATTATTCTGGAAATTATTATTATAATATTTTAATGCATTAATTTAGAATTTCCGAAACAAAAAATTAATACTTTTAAAGTTCATTGGAAAATTGTTAAAATTAATCACAAAATTGTGAGGTTATTTAGCTGATGCTGTGAATAACTAACAAAAATCATAACAATATTTTAGAAATTAGAATCAATCAATTATGTCTGATTAATTATGTGGCTATTAATTAAGATAATATTAATAAAATTAGTATTATTAATAAACATTCGAAGAATCACATGCGGCTTTGTCTTCACTCTATTAACAACTGCGGTCCACTGAAATAAGAATTATTAACTTGTGGAAATGAAATATCAATGAAATAGCTTGCATTTCTTAAGTAATTTATATAAATGTTTATAAATGCTTAAATGTTTTAAGGAATAAATCAAAAAGATTTTTAATGTTTTGTAAAAATATTAAATATAAAATATTTCCGGAATATTATTTGCAACATTGTCTTCCAATGAGGTCGCTGTTGAAATGAAATCCGGAAATTTTTTACTGCAAAGGATTTCTGCATTTTTTAAAGTATAAGTTTGTGTTTGATTTTCAGAACAGGTTAGACAAACATCGTTCTTTGTAAACAAACGATCAGATAAGACAATCACTGTTTGGGATGCAATGCAACCCAAGAAATACAAAAACATAAACATAAACATTTTCTTTATTTCAACATTCTCCCCGCGTGGTAGAACAATTTTATTCATCAAATTTGGAAAAAACAAGAAAAATCCAAAATATATCCCACAGTTACAATTCGTTACCTCAAGTGATTTGTATAACAATCGTTGATGATTTCAAATTGATGTATGTGTATGTTATAAAGCTCAAAAGTTACAAGTTATTTGATAAAATATAAATTGGCAGAAATTTTATAAATTAATATTATAAAATACACATTTATTTAATTATTATGATTTAACTATTATTATTTAATTATTTGTTTAAGTAATATAATAACGTATTTCGAATACGACAAAAGTTTACATTACATTGAAGTAAGTATTATAAGATTGAAAAGGGTTTTAGAAATCATGGTTAATAATAATAATAATAATTAATAATTAAGGAATATTATTTTTGACGGATCTGATCCTTTCCTGCAATAATATCCGAGTTCAGTGCATTTTTGACACAGGTGTTGAGGATGGACTTTGCTTTGGTCAGAGACATCCAGGCCGTCAGGGTTGTCCAGAGGGCGCTATTTTCGATATAATAAATATGAAAATAATTTTTATATTATCATAAAATTACCAGAGTAATTGTTACTGTTAATTTGTTAATAAGACATAACGAAAATGTGGAATTATAATTAATGTAAACTAAAATCATGATATTATTTCACACTTTATTAAACACCTTTAGATGTTTCTTGATAATAATTTAATAGGGAATTAATAGTAATAATGATTTTAATAATAATAATAATAATAATAATAATAATAATAAAAATAAAAATAATATTAATAATCATACTACTAATAATAATAATGATAATAATAATAATAGTGACACTAATATTAACATAAGCAAGTAAAGAATATAAATAATTATAGTTAATTTTCAATGCATATTATTTTAAAAGTCATTATAGCATCAACAATTATCTACAATAATTCGTATGAGTGGATGGACGGGTGGGTAGATGGGTGGATGTGTGGTTGGATAAACGGATGGACGAGTTGGACATTGAATATCGGCCATATTGAATTATTAATCTGGGTCGAGGGGAAACCTGCTTGTGTGGATAAACATTGATGTTGCAACGGATACAGAATTGGCCCACGTTTGCCCAACTGTTCCCGGACATCCACCTCCTACTGCACTTCGGACACAAGTACTCGCCAAAGCATCGCTTCTTGCCCTGGTACGGAGTCGTGGAGCGGCCAGTTACTTTTGTTGACTTTAAAGAAAGGGTGGGGGTCAATTAAATGGTAAATAGTTTGTAAATAAAAATAAATAAAAAAGTTTAAGTTAACATTAGTATTTAACATATAATACAACTCGTAGTTAATAAAAAATAGATTAAGATAAATGAATGATATTTTTAAATGTTATTATTAAATCACCACCACCATCATCATCATCATCGCCATTATCGTTACAATTCGAGCGACACAATCACATACTTACTCAACATCATCATCATCAACTCCACTTCCATCATAATCATCATCACGACCGCCATCAACACCGCCACCATCGTCATCATCATCATTTTTCTCCACCCTGCATAAATTTCCACCTCGCTTTCCAAACACGTTGTACGGAACAGAACAAAAAAAACCATTCCACGTCCGTCCATTCATCTCACGAGTGGAGGCAATTTGCAGCAGTCGATTTAACGAGACAAAGAACCGCTTATTTACGAGGCAGACACACGTCAACTTGAAATTTACTTTCAGCGACTTTTCCAAATAAGCGTTTGTAAGGAGGAGGAGGAAAACTCAGAGCAATGGCTTTCACGCGGCTTTCCACTTGCTACCTTACTCTGTCAGTTGCGCAATGGTCGTCGTCATCACCATTATCTGTTGCTGATGCAACATCAACGACAGAAACAACAACAATATTCGTTATGTTAAATCTAGCCTCCAGCTATTTTATGTCCAAAGCCGGCTTAACTTAAACAAGTTCAGGTGTTTGGGTGACCAAATCAATAGATAAGTCCAAATCCCAAGAGTCTAGCAGTTAATGAATTTTAGAAACATGAACTACTACAGCAACATCTCACCGTGTTGTTGCTATTGTTGTTGCTGATGACGACAGGAGATAAAAGTGAAGGCGGTGACGTCCTTAGGACGTTCTGAAAGAAGAATTGCGGACTGGATACGAATTTGTTGTACACGAGACCGTTGTTGTCAGCAATGTTGTCGCTGTTGTTGGTGTTGTTGCTGCTGCTGCTGTTGTTGTTGACGTGAGTGTAGTTGAACACGTTGGTATTGCTGTAGGGAATGACGAAAGTGCTGCTCTGATTGGGGAGGAGCAAGGGTGGGTGGTGGAGGGGGTGGTTGTGATGATAGTGAGGCCAAAGGTTCGGGTACATGGCGAGGCTTTTCATGTTACATTTCAGAGGATTCTGAGGACTTTCTGAAAACTATTGATTGTTATTAATTTGAAGAAATTGATTTTCAAAAGAATTTAAAAATTATTATTTTTATTTATGAATTAATTATTATTAGTGCGTAATGGAGTATTTATAAATAGATAATATTTAATTATTCATATAAACTAAAAGAATCGTAATATTTGCAAAAAATATTTTATTAAGATGAATTTAGATCTCTCTAAATTATTCTAGAACTCCATCAAGTAATAATCTACCAAAATCATAACATAAATACATGTAATGTATGTGAATATATACAAATATACAAACACACGTTACCTTGAAGTAAATTCCCTCCGCCAAACACTTGCAAACAAACAATCAACGGACAAACAAAAACAGACAAACAAATAAAAAAATGGATCTTTTCTTTTTATTCAGGTAATTTTTTGAATAAATTTTGAATAAAAGTTGAATAAACGTGAGAAATAATTATTATTGTCGACCATAAAAAAATATACAAAATTTCTGTCAACAAAAACAAGGTTTAAATTTATGTTTCCGATCCTCGTTTTCCACAAAAGCAGTTTTCCAGCTTTTTATAAGCGCTGACGATGGGAGAGTTGAACAAGCAACAATATCAACAGCATCATCATCATCGTCATTACCAACAACAACAACAATAAGCAACAATAGTAGGCCACAGCATCACAAGTGTACGAGCCAAATTTCGTATCATTTTGATTAACTGGAGTATTAAAGGAGGTATTTTTGGCGACAATATGAATTTAAATTTTCGTTTATAATTTATGTTTTATTATTTTAACTAATGTCTTGTATTGATGTACGTCAGATGTGTACAGTATTGTGTACAGTATTGTGTATTGTGTATTGTATATTGCATACATCATTATCATCACCAACGTTGTCGTCGTCATCATCTCTTTACATTTCAGTGCCGAGAATAATTTAACAACTTTAAGAATTTAATTTGTTTATTTATAATTTCTATTATGTTTTAAATTATAATTTATTATTTCTTGAACCAGTCAGATGTATACTGACATCTGCTGAACACAATTTCTTTTTTGACACGAGCAAACGATTTTTAAATTAATATGGCGATAATAATTTTTTTATTTTATTTACGTGGATGTGCAGTTTTTTTTTTAAAGTTATTTTCATCCAATAATTTGTTCGAATTTATTTTAAAAAAATTCTTCTCTTCCTTGTTTTTGTGAAAAGGTCGTGAGCTCAACAAGTTTTCGTGAAGTGAAGATTTTCGGAAGACCAAAAAATTATTATGAATTATAAGCGTATATGCATGAATTATATACATATATGCAATATGTATGAATTACAGAAACAATCAGTAACAATGTATATTGCAATACGTTAGAACATGTATTTCAACTGGAAACACCACATGGAATGGACTGGATTTTTCAGTGACGATCTCCGACCCAGCCGGCTTCCACACCGCCCTGAAGACCTTTCTCTTCAAGGAAAGCCACCCACACTAATAATAATAATAATAATAATAATAATAATAATAATAATAATAATAATAATAATAATAATAATAATAATAATAATAATAATAATAATAATAATAATAATAATAATAATAATAATAATAATAATAATAATAATAATAATAATAATAATAATAATAAATAATAATAATAATAAATAATAAATAATAATAATAATAATAATAATAATAATAATAATAATAATAATAATAATAATAATAATAATAATAATAATAATAATAATAATAATAATAATAATAATAATAATAATAATAATAATAATAATAATAATAATAATAATAATAATAATAATAATAATAATAAATAATAATAATAATAATAATAATAATAATAATAATAATAATAATAATAATAATAATAATAATAATAATAATAATAATAATAATAATTAATAATAATAATAATAATAATAATAATAAACATAATAATAATAATAATCATAAAAAACAATAATAAAAAATAAAATTATTTTAAATAATATTATATATATTATTATATATTATTATATATTATTGTCATTAATAAAAATTAATCAACAAATTAAATAAAAATATTATTATTATTAATTATTACTTTTCCCTTTTGTATGATTCTCCATGGAAATGGATGAGTGAAGCAAAATAAATAAATAAATAAATAAATAAATAAATAAATAACGCATCCTCTTATGAACCTCTTTTATGAACATCCTATGAACCTATTATGAACATCTTTGGACTAATAAAAATAATTTTCAGGTATTAAATATAATTTCGATTGAATTTAATTCAACACTTGTTTGTTTGTTTAATTATTTCAGGCCATAGATAATATAATGAATTATATTTTGTTTTTGCACGGATTTGTATTACGACCGTGTCAGGACATTTTAACCTTTACGTTTCAACACGACCTTACTGCGTGTATATTTGTTCTTAAACATTGCTAAGTTTTCACGTTGATCAAGCAATCTATAAATGTGCTATAAGACGCAATTTGACAAATAAATTGCTTTTCAAAAAAGAACGATAATAATAATAATAATAACAATAATAATAATAACAACAACAACAGCAACAACAACAACAACAACAACAACATCAATAATAATAATAATAATAATAATAATAATAATAATAATAATAATAATAATAATAATAATAATAATAATAATAATAATAATAATAATAATAATAATAATAATAATAATAATAATAATAATAATAATAATAATAATAATAATAATAATAATAATAATAATAATAATAATAATAATAATAATAATAACAATAATAATAATAATAATAATAATAATAATAATAATAATAATAATAATAATAAATACGATGATGATGTTAATAACATTAAAGATGAGAATGTTTGCCCAGCTGTCAATTATTTCCCTCGTCGAGAAAAATCCATCCTGAACGGAGGAGAAAATGACAGAAGTATGCATGACTCATCATCAGTGCGTCATCATCATCAACGTCGTCATCATCGTTAATGCAGGTAAACACAAACCCTTGTGCAGGTATAAAATACACCTGATCGATGTCACGAAAGGTACAACCATCCAATCAGAACTCCCCCTCATGGTCTATTAATAAGGGATCACCTCTAACACAATCATCATCATCATCATCGTCGTCGTCATCATCATCATTATCATCGTCAACATTAATATTATCATCCACATCATCATCATCATCACCAATAAGAACAACAACATCAACGGCTACAGCAACGACCGCACAGTGAGACCTTGATTGTTTTTGTTTATTTTTTGTAAAAATGATTTTTTTTCGTTTCTTCTTCCTCTCACCTTGAGGATCAAGATGAGGTCACCAATGGTAACATGGGGGATGTTAATGCGTACAATGTTAAGAAGGTAACGATCATGATGACGATGATGACGATGATGATGATGATGTTGACGAAGATGACATTTTTGATGACGACGACGATGATGGTGATGATGACCGTGATGATATGTTAAAGAATAGTTGTGGTTCCACCTGAAATCAATAAGTTAACAAGATATCCATCATGTAAAGGAAAGTGATTAATGTGATGATGGTGGCGATGGTAATGATGATGACGACGATGATGATGATGATATTATTGTTGAAAATATAGTGTTGATGACGATTATAATGACGACGATCATGTCGATGATTTATGGATGATGATGATGATGATGATGATGATGACGATGGGGATGATGACGATGATGGGGATGATGACGATGCTAGTGAGAGGATAGAAGGACGGTTGGGAAGCCGGATTGGATGGGGTGGTTGAAAATATAAATTAATGATTTTAAGTTTTTATGTAAATAATAAATTTTATTGCGTTTTTTAAAGTAAGTTGCAATCAATCCAAACCGATGATTTACATAGAATTCCAAAATAATAATCTCTACTAAGCTTATCAACAACCACAACATAACCACAACGACTAAACATTGAAACAACGGATAGCTACGGCAACTATAGGACGACAACAACAACGGCGACGACGACAACAATAACAACAACAACATAACAAACACAAATCGTAATACTTTAATTATTCATTTTTTCAATAAATAGATAAAAACATTTTGTACATTCGTTGCATTACGACCAAGTTTATCTTCCTCTTTTTTTTTTGTGTGTAAATTCCTTCCCGGCGATAATTTTATTCCACTTTCCACGTCCTCGTCGACGATCCTTGCAAGCCGAGACCTGGATCGGACCTGCTGGAGCAGCTGCGGAAGCTGTTTCCAGGAGCTGGAATGATGGAAGGATGGATGCCTGGATTGAAATCCACTGTACAGGACCCAAGTGTAGAGTGTCTTTGAATGAAATAAGGACTTGAAATAATAATAGCTTTTATTAAAATAATTACACTTTTTTATGAGTTCCAAAATTGATTTGTTTACCAAAAATTAAAAACTTAGTGTTGCTTTTAGACGTAAATAATAAAAAATAAAATTAATTATAATGGTTTTATTTATTTTTATTCTTCATAAAAGAAAAAGTTTAAATAATATTTTCTGCTAATTTGTGACGCTTTGGTCCATTTAATTGGGACATATAGTTAATTAATTTATTTCTTAACAATACTTTTTCAATCTGAATAAATTTAAACATAATTTGAAAATAATTATTTTAATATTATCTGTATTTAAAATCAAATTTAATCCAATAAAAACTAATCATAGAAAATAAAAATATTAATTAATTAATTAATTAATACTCACTCACTCACTCACTCACTCACTCACTCACTCACTCACTCACTCACTCACTCACTCACTCACTCACTCACTCACTCACTCACTCACTCACTCACTCACTCACTCACTCACTCACTCACTCACTCACTCACTCACTCACTCACTCACTCACTCACTCACTCACTCACTCACTCACTCACTCACTCACTCACTCACTCACTCACTCACTCACTCACTCACTCACTCACTCACTCACTCACTCACTCACTCACTCACTCACTCACTCACTCACTCACTCACTCACTCACTCACTCACTCACTCACTCACTCACTCACTCACTCACTCACTCACTCACTCACTCACTCACTCACTCACTCACTCACTCTCCGGCATCGTGGATCCAGGTTGGCATCTATAAATGGAAGCACTTCCGTCTGGCCTTATTGCGTGTTGAATCGGACATTGTCTGGAGATTGTAGGATCCGAACTGGAATGGTTTGGTTTCGTCAAGGTGAACACACCTTGATCACGTGACTACCTGCTGATTGGCCGATGACTCATCACATCGAATACCTTAAATACCCAACGTAACAGTCGTCGGCATCTGCTGATAATATTTTTCCAGTCAACATAAAACAGCAAAATATCGTTGAGATAAGGTGGATATCGTTGATGAGATAAACATATCATAAAACGAAAGTGAGGGAGAGAGAGAGAGATATAGAGCGATTCTCATGTAGCTATTTATAACCGTAAGTGGATACTCGGTTGTTTAAGATATCAGAGTATCATCCACAGCATGATATTCTGACGATTTCAGGCAACTTTCTGAACATTTTTTGGACCACTGAAGTGAGTGAATCTGCATTTATTCTGTCGTAAATTATACCTTAATAAATAATTATTCATTGCATAACAACAGTAATAGCAGTGATAACGATCATGATAATGCTTTATTATTATTATTATTATTATTATATTATTAAATAGAATGAAATCAACAAAAATGATGCAATTTCATCCATTCATGTTCATAATGCAAGGTGAACAAACTAGTGGTTTACTAACGTAATTCGTGAGGTTCGCGGTTTCATCTTCGTCATCATCATCATCACCACCATCAACGTCATCGTCATCGTCATCGTGATAGCCATAATTTCCTTTCTTTAGAATTGAACATCAATTTATAATACACTTTTTTTTTGAACGTGAGACGCTTCTTTCCGGCATCTTTGAATTTTAAAAACTTGGGGTTATATTTAATTAATTATTAGTTATTAATGGTTAATTATTATTGATAATTTATTTGTTATTAATTAATTAATTAAAATTATGTCATGTTTAATAAGAAATTAATGAAGAAATTATACCTGGATAAATTCAATTTGACGTCTCAAATCTTTAAATTTGAATTTTGCAGACAAAATTTTAGGTAATTCCATCGTATTTCCAGCGAAAGATTTAAGTTAAAATTTAAAAACATCTTTTCACGAAAAATTAGGTTTTAAATTTAATAAAAAATATTAATAATCAGGAAACGCTTTATAGAGGAGTTATTTCATTTAAATGTATAATAAAAAAAATCTATGTTAATTGTATTTTGTCTAACTTAATAACAAGTATTTAAAGCCATTTTGAAAAATCTCTGTCAACAGGTCACTCAAGGTCAACGACAAGATTAAACTGGGCAACGACAACACCACAATAACACAACAACAATACCGAAACGACAACATCACAACAGCAACACCATTCTCTACAGGAACCGACTGCAGCAACACATTCGACAGCTAAGATCCAAACAAACTAATTGGACTGTCCGTCATCTTTCTTCTCCTTCTTCTTCTTCTTCGCTCACTCATTCAAGATGGCCGCCGGAGTTGATGGAGGTCACATGACCTCTGTGACGGTGCTCAGGTCAACTGTGGCAGAGAAGAACAAACTGAGTATCCTGGAAGAACTGAAGAAGATCATTCCAGACGGAAGTCACGTGCTAGAGATAGCTTCAGGTATCCATAAGAAAAAGACGATGATATTGGTGATGATATTGGTGGTGGTGGTGGTGATGATGATGAAATGAATTATGATACAATTTTTTAAAAATTAAATGCTAAAATACCCTTTTATTGGGTATAATTAGAAAAAATTCTTTTTGACAATGATAACATTTGTTTTTCCACTTTGAGAGTGCTTTAACCGTGATTACGATTGCATTGTGATGATAACTCAGGTTCAAATAATGGTTCAAAAAAAATTAGACACGAGGATGATGACGACGACGACGATGATGACAACGACGATGGTAATGATCAAACATGTTTGAATAAAAGTCCATGAAATGGTAATATCGGCTGTACGTTCCAAGACAGCTGCCGGAGACGATAATTACGGCGTGTGTATGATGATGATGATGATGGTGATGATGATGATGATTATGATGATAATGGCCATAATGTGGATGAACACAGATATGCTGGTAGAGATTGATCACAATTTGAACATTTTTTTTTCGTGGCGATCAAGTCGAACCTTATTTACTTAATCTTATTTTCAAATGCGATCATTATCATCCACGTCATCTTCGTCGTCGTCGTCATCGTCAACGTGAGGATGGAGCTATTTATAAACATGGCCCTGCAGCAGACTTTGCTTGGGGAAAACCCGGTGCGTGCATTAATAATTCATTGATGGTAGTGATATTGATGTTGATGACGACGACGATGACGATGATGATGATAATGATGTATTGATTAAATAATAAAAGAAGCAGAAACTGCGAAAGCACAGGCAATAGGACAACTACTGTTACTTGAGCAGAACGCAGAAATTTAAAATGGAAAATTATGAAATAAAAGAATTATGATATAATATTTTTAAAATTAATTGCTAAAATATCCTTTTATTGGGTATAATTAGTAAAAAAAATATTTTAAAAAAATGTTTTTATGAGGTATTCAATTCAGATTTAGGATTTTATTTTTAGATATTTTGAAGTTAAAAATCCAAAAAAATTGAGTAAATTAAGCGATTAAAAATTAAAGACAAACAAATCGTAAAATCATGCAACAACAACAACATAGAAATGTTAGGTCTTTTATCTCCTGATCTTAAGAAATATTTATCTTTTATTTCAAAATTAAAAAATAATGTATAAAATGAATTAATTATTAAATTTTATTATTAATACCATTAATTTAATGATAATTAAACTTATTAAAAGAAATAATGTTTACTGATTATCATATTTTTATTATTATTATTACAATATATTATCGATATATATTATTAAATTATATGATAATAATAATTATTATTGATACTGCATTATTAGCACATGGGCCATGTCAGTGAATTAACTATAAAAAGTATTTAATTGCAAAAAATAATATCAAGATAATAATATTATAACACGCAATCACGTCTATATTTATTATAATATTGTTCATAATTATTATAATAACATTTATGGTTACCCGCCATATCTATTTTACGTTTGGGATAGAATCATAATAAAATAAATATTATTATAATAAATATAAACATATATATTTATAAATACATTATAATATTATCGGAATAAATATAAACATATATATTTATTATAAACATTGTTTGCATTTGGACGGCATATGAAATTCTTTCTATCACGTATCTTTGCACTAAGAACAAAGATATTTTTTTATATGCGAATACTTGATGATAAAAATAAAAATATAAAAAATTTACGGCAAAATATTTTTAAAAATTACTTAAAAGCGAGTTTTAAAAATGCCACATCTCTGTGAATGAAAAGATCGACTGTAAAAACATAAAATAATTAACTGATCGAACATCTTTTATAAGACCTTTTAGGTTGTTCTTGGATATTTTTGTAAACACTGCATAGCTATCATTCTTCCGCTCGGAATGTTATGATTAAGTTTTGCTATCAAAGGTAGCATTCAGTTGCAAATGCAGACGTGGATATATGGCTTGTAACCATAAATGTAAAAAAAAAGATATCATGTAAACATAGATATAGTATCTAATAGTACATGTGAAACAGAGATAGTATCCAATATTAGCTGGGAAATTGTGCATTTTTCCCGCCAAACTCCTGACGTCTGCCGCGTTCCATGCATTCGATCGACAAGACATCTTTTCTATGTTTAAGCGGAAGTAAGCAAAACGTTAAGGTCGAAGTTCAAGTTCAGAGGTTAAGAAGTGTAAAGGTCGTTCAAAAGTGGTAATTATGTTCGGTGGTTTAGCAACATATTATTGTGATTTACCACAAACTTGGAATGTGGCTGTCATCATCATCATCGTCAACGTCATCATCAGAGTCATTATCATTATTATCAGTTGTTTACAATAATAATCATTGACCTGACCTTATGACCTTAACCTTTCCTAACGGCCATGTTGCTCCTCATTTTAAGTGAAGAATGGATCCTCATTAACCTCAAATAATTGATAATATTAATAATAATAATAACAATAATAATAATAATACAGAATCATGTGTAATAATAATAATATTAATAATAATAATAATAATACAGAATAATGTGTAATAATAATATTATTAATAATAATAACAATAATAATAATACAGAATAATGTGTAATAATAATAATATTATTAATAATAATAATAATAATAATACAGAATAATGTGTAATAATAATAACATTATTATTAATAATAATAATCGTAGTAAAAACAGCACCAACAAAAGTAATAATAATTATATAGATTTAATCAGGTATTATCGTATTTATAACAGCAGCTGCTTCAAATATTAAATCAAAGCTCTTTCGAAATTAGTTGCTGTGATCTTAAAACATGGTTGCCATTAATTATTCATTAATTTCATTTTAATTTCAACATTTTATTACAAATTTTTGGGGAGCAAAAGTTGCAAAAAAAAAGATTTGGAAATTTTTTGAAAATTCTTCAGAAAAATTGCAATTCATCTTTTTGTGAGCGAACGTGGGGGAAAATTTTTACAGTTTCTGGAAAAATAAATGTGGATAAATAATTATAACAAAAATATATATATTAATAAATAATGTAAATATATTATTAAAAGCGAAGTAATGATGATGATGATGATGATAACAATAATCATTACATATAATATAGTAATATAATAATGTGATACAATAATAACAATTGTTATTATAAGTTAAATCTCACGAAACAAAATTGTTTGTCTAAATTTTCCGAGAATTGTAAATATTTTATCGAAAGTACTTGTGGATTCGTGGGGCGAAATGCGCTTGAAAAGCCAACGGCAACTTGCTCGTTTGGCGCCATGGAATCCATTTGGTGGATGATTTTCCAGTTATTTTGGCAGATTATTTCAGAATATTCACTAAATATTCATAATAAAGACTGAATTAAACGCTAATATCCTAGACAATCCTACTCAATTTATAGCAATTAGATTAAAGAAATTAACATAACTTCGTTATAAATATTAAATACTAATTAACACAATTAATAGTTATTAATTATAATAGACATTAATTAATAATTATATTTTTACCGCATCAGGAACAGGACAACACGTGACCTTTTTTTCAGAGCACCTTCCTCAGGTCACGTGGTATCCGTCGGAATGCAACGACATGTACCTGGGCAGGTGAGTTGATTGGCATTCGAATACAGGTAAATTTGGCAGACATTGTTATCAGTCCATCATTCAAATTTGAATGTTTTCAATTTATCTTAAAAATGCTTCAAGTTTTAAGAATATAACTTTATAATCACACAATTAACATTCCCAACAAATGTATTTATTTATTTCAATTACTGGTTAGGTAAATCTTATATTCTATAATTCGAATACTCATGAGATATTTATGAGATGTATAATTTAACTAATTATTAATTAATAATAACATAATTAATGACAAAACCTCTTAAAATTAATAATATATTCGTGCAGCATACAGGGTTACCTGCAAATAACGCACAGGTCAAACGTCAAAGAGGCAGTGTGGCTTGACACAAGGGATGACCCCGCAGATTGGGGCAAAGGTCATCTGGCCAGAGATGGTCAGTTCGACTTCCTTCTATGCATCAACATGCTGCACTTCTGCGAATGGAACGCTTGCAAGGTTAATAATAATAATAAAAATTAAAAATAAAAAAAAAATAAAAAATAATAATATATAATATTATGTAATTTATTTAATTATTTATTACAATATATAACTTCATGATATTATCAAAATAACTTTTATTAAATTAAACTGATAAATATAATTAATTATCACATAATAAATGATTATTTATTACTATTACAGTTAGTAACAATGAATATTATTGGCTAACAATATATCATAATAATAGTTATTATAATTATTACAAACTCTATTTTTATGATTACAATATAATATGAAACATATAATATAATTTGAAATGAGCTGACTGGTAATAAAAGAATAACTTCAGTAATGTTTTAAAGCTAATAAATAAATAAATAAATAAATAATTAAATAAATAATTAAATAAATAATTATTCTGCAAAAATATTGTTTTTATTGAAGCATTTGAGGTCATTTGAGGTCACGCAACGTAAATATTTTTTTTTTCGCCTTTCATTCCTGGAACTCAACAAACGCTGTTTGATGATTTAAGGAAAGCAATTTAAATGAAAAATAATTTAATTACTAATAAAATATTATTTTTTAAAATATAAATGATTAAATCGACGAAATAAATCTTATTATACGTTTAAATAAAAATATCGCATAAATATTGGTTAACAATTATTTAAATATAATATTTATTGAAAAAAGTCGTAAGTTATAATAAGTTAATCAGCAGAAATATAATATATAGTAGGGCTTAAACAATGATTATATCACAATTATTTTCTAATTATCATCATCATTATTATTCGTACATTAACAATTATCTAACTATTATTATCATTAATGTTATTATTATTATTATTATTATTATTATTATTATTATGTTGTTATTACTATTAATTAACATCAATATTATTATTATTATTTTTATTATTTTTTTTTTAAATTTCAATCAATACAAAAGTATCTCAAAATCATTTTAGGGTCTTTTCAGAGGCACCAAATATCATCTGAAAACTGGCGGAAGCCTTCTAATATACGGGGTTGGTGCTGTTTTTAAAGAATATTATTTATTAAAAAGAAATTATAATCATTTAAATATTATTTATTAAAAAGAAATTATAATCATTTAAATATTATTTATTAAAAAGAATTTATACTCATTTAAATATTATTTACAAAATCAATTACATCGAATACTTGAAATAACCGAAAACACCAGTTGTTAAGCAACAATGTTTGAGGCCCGTGATGATGATGATGATGCTGTTGTTGTCGTTGCTGTTATTGTTGTTGATGTTGTTTGAAGTTTTATCCGTCCTTGTATTTGCATTTCTTTTTATATTAAACAATTTAAACAAATTTGTATTTAAATTTAAAATTCATTTAATTCTATAAATGAGTTGGTAGAAGCGAACTTTTTTTTTGTCTATCCATAAATAATCTAATTAATTAAACACAAATTAATTAATTGGTAATAAATTAATTAATCTAAAATAAATTAATAAATAACTTATTTATTTTCACAACGCAGCCATTTGTGGTTCAAGGAGAAACATGTAGTGAGGAAAACACTCAATTTGATTGCATGCTGCGCCAGCAGTGAGTGTCTGACTCGATTTCTTTTTTATGTTTTTATTAATAAAAATCTTAAATTAATCAAAATATAAAAATAATTCTTGTTGCAAAATTATTATAACAAAGCAACTGAAAATGCACGAGATTGTCTCTGTTAATCAATATCACTTGTATTATTATTATTATTATAATTATTATGATTATTACGTCATTTATTTTAAACATAATAAACATAACATTAACTGACATAAATATATAATATAAAGTATAATACTCATTAAAATGTTAATTAATATATAATTAATTCATATTCAATAAAAATGAATATTGTTGTAATGTGGTGGTGATGATGATGATAATTTTATAAATTCAGAAACAGTGAATGGGGACTGAGGGAGACAATGCATCTCGACAAACTAGCAGAAATCAACGGTTTAAAGAAATGTCAGATTGTGAGTTTCAATCAATCAATCAATCAATCAATCAATCAATCAATCAATCAATCAATCAATCAATCAATCAATCAATCAATCAATCAACCAATCAACCAATCAATCAATCAATCAATCAATCAATCAATCAATCATTCATTCAATCAATCAATCAATCAATCAATCAATCGATCAATCAATCAATCAATCAATCAATCAATCAATCAATCAATCAATCAATCAATCAATCAATCAATCAATCAATCAATCAATCAATCAATTTTAATAATAATAATAACAACTTTATAATAATAATAATAATTATTATTATTTATAAAGAAGCCCATTAATTCTTATTGATTTAATTTCATTTTCAGATAAGCATAACATCTAACCATAAGTTGCTCTCATTTGAGAAATTGTGATGCCCTTACAGACAGACGGACGGAGATGGTTTCAGAAAAGCTTTACTTTGTCAGCCTATTTTTGTAGGAAATATCAAATAAATAAATAAATAAATGAATAAATAAATAAATAAATAAATTATGGAACAATAAATTCCAATCTAATTTTAATAAATAAAAATGCCAAATAATTAATAAATTATAAATCGATTTGCCAGACAAAACATCGCCATGTTTTTCCATTCAATCCACTCCTTTGTGATGCTACCACCTTGAATGTTTGTATAATTATTTGTAGCTCTTGTTGTTTTTGTTGATTTAGCTTTCTTTGTGAATTAATTATGGTAATTGGTTGGTTGGACAACAACGTCATCTGTAATAATTTATGCTAAATAGTTTATGAATATTCTGTGATGTTCCAAAATTTAGTTTCACCGATACTCAGTTTTGCTTAAAGTGTTTTTTTGTTTTCTCAAATTGTTACCTCGTTTGGTTATTATGAATATTATATTATGAATTTGTTGTTAAAATATTTTAAATAAATATATTCCTAGTAGCGATAAAAACAAATTTTGAAAATTGTGATGTAATAGTTGATAATTTCGATTTAACACAATTATTGGGCGAATAATTTATGATAATGAATCCTGATGAAATGGCTTCCAAATGCCATTTTTGCATCTCATGCCGTTCGTGTAGCATCGTACATCATCGAGTTTCGCAATAATGACGACGACGACGACGACGATGGTAGTAGTGATGATGACGACGACGACGACGATGACAGTGACGATGATGACGATGTCTTTCGACGCTGGTAGGGGGCTTGCTTTGTTCTTGGATCACTTGCTTAGTGAGTTTTGCACGTCAATTTCTGTCATTTGTTATCAAAAATTGTGATAATTCAACAATATCTTGGTTTTTTTTTATATACGCCTAAAGTCGTAATTTCCTTTCCGTGTGACGTCATGTTCGATGCGATGGCTATTTTTGAAAACACGCTTCTTAGACGCGTCACATTTTGTAAAATAAAATTATTTCTTTAAAATGATTTCTTTTTTTTTTTGTGATACAACAAATAATCTTAAACTAATGCTAATATAAAAGTTAAATAATTAATAATACTTGTTTTATTTACATTTAATTTATACAGAGTATCAGAAAAAAAGGCTGAATTTAAGTTTCGTTTTGAATTAAAAATAAACTTTAAATGTCAATGTTAAAGTCAAAGAAAAAGTTTTAGACATGCCGAGTCTAGACAAGCTTCCCCATCAACCTTGGGATTGGGCGCCACATAAATGAGTGGGAAATTCCCATTTCGAGATATATATAAACAAAAATAATAAAAAATAATAATATTAACATAAAATGACAAATAATAATAATAATAATCATAATATATTACAAATAAGATAACGCACAGAAATAGAACCATAAAAACTGATATTCAAAGTTGAATGTTCAAGAAATTGGTCGCCATAACCGAAATAAAATGCATTTTTTTACATTCGAAATTAATTCCAAAAATGTTGTTTATTTCAAAAAATAAAAAATCCGCTAAATTTGATGAACAAATTGAGTTGCTGAAGAAGAATGATAAAAAAAAAAATTGTCCAAAAATATTTATTAAAATTTTATTCAATTTTCAATTTTAATTAATTTAATTTAGCATTTAATTCATTCAATTCGTCCACAATTTTAACACATTAATCGCTTCCCTTTTTAAATTTCTCTAGCAAATAATATGAATTGTTCCACCGGCTAATAACGAAGTCTTATGGCTTTAAGATAATGTCGGAGATAATTGCTTTTTTAAAATGGCTGGCTTTCAATTAAGTACTTAAATCAATCAATTGAGTTATTAAATAATGAATTATTAATGCTAATTATAGTCAGTAGTTATTAATATTCGAAGTGCTGAGGAAATCCGAAATCTTGTTTATCTCTTTCGCATTGGCCAGCCTCGTCTTGGTTGCCCTGTTGACCTTTGACACGAACGGTTTCATGCCCTGGAGTTCATCGTCGATGGCACGGACGATTCTCTGACTTGAGTTGTAAACTTCGTCGTTTCTGGAAGTCTGCTTCCTGCTACCGTGTGGCTTCTTGTCGGAGTCTGGAAAACACGGATTGCTCTCTTGGAGTGGATTCTGATGTTGCTGACCTGTTGTTGATGCTGTTCCTATTGTTGTTGGCGCCGCAGTCGTCATTGTCGTCGTCGTTGTTGTTGTGTGGTTTCTGCATTTCTGGGACGGATATTTTTGGTTGTTGGGAGGCTGTTGGTCAGTCATTTCTTCCGATGTGATTTCATCGATGAGGTCGATGATGTCTGTCTGTCCTGCGAAGGTTTTCATTCCAGTTGGTGTCGTCGGCGATGCCGTGGAACAGCTGAGTTTGGCCGAAGGATTTTCCAGCGGAGCTCGGTTCTGGAACGTCGGAGAATGGAAAACCGTTTGATTGTCGCCTTTGTCGTAGTTGAAGTCTTCTGCGTCGCTTCGTTCGCACAGCACGTAATTTTTAGGAAATTCTGAAAGCATTTCGTCTGTTTGGACGGATTTTTCCTTCCAATATTTGTTCGCTTCTCTTTGTTCGAGCGATTCCGGGCTGTTTCTGTTGCCAACAATCGCTGCAAAGGTAGACTCGCGGCATTGTCCCTCGCAAAGGCAGCAATAATCGTAGTTCTGAGTGAAGTTCCTTTTTCCATGCCGTCCGGAAGAAGATTCAGTGGACATTCTTCCATTGTTCGTGTGATAATAACATTGTTCTCTTTCGCCTTCGTAAGAAACGTCGACGTTTGTCATTCCACGAGGTTGTCTGTCTTGGAGAGAATATCGATAACAGTTGAGTGACGGAGTTGCATTGTTTGTCCAGTTTAATTTTCTCATGGAATGAAACGATGTTTCTTCCTGGACACAGGTGTTCATAGTTGTACCAACTGACCTTACCTGCTTCTCGCCAACTGTCCTCGACCTGGATTTTGCTTTCTTGATTCTTCCACCTCCACGAAAATGTCCGCTGGAAAAGCATTCAGAACATTCTGACGAAGAATCGTCAAACTTCCGTTCGACTTCGTTTTGCCTTTCAATCTCTTTCCAGATGTTGTCGCTTGTTGGCTTTTCAATCGGAGTTTCTTTGAAATTGAAGGTCTCGTGTCCTCCGATCGGCTGTCCAATCGTCGGGTCTTTTGGCTGCTTGTTGTGGCCACGATTTCGGCTCCTTCTTCTCGCATCGTTTTGAACCTCCACGGAGTGGGACGAATGGACGTTCCTCGTGTTGCAGCAGTTGGAAAAGTTGAAGTCGTTCCTGCTGCCGTTGGAAAAGTTCTGCTTGGAATGGGATTTCGAGGCCCTCTGGCGACTGCTCTTTTCCGTTTCCAGAAAGTTTTCGTATGAAGTCACGCGTGTTCGAAGGTTGGGATTGCGACGACCTCCTTCGAAGTTTCTTCCGTCGATCAGAATTTCAGCTTTGGCTTCGTCTTTTGGCCTTTTCAGGCTCTGTTTGAAAACCTCCGGTTCCAATGTTTTCTTGGGTTCAGAGTATTTGGTTGACTTTCTGTCTCGAGGTTTGATTTGCGAATTGAAGCTGTTGCTTGAGCTATCGAGTGCCAAAATTTCCTGCCGATGTTGTTGTTGCTGTTGGATGTCGTCATACACGGCTATTGTCAGCTCTTGTTGTTCCAATCCGACCGAGAAAATGTTTTTTTCTCGGCGCACTGCTTCCGGTTTTCCGGCAAAAAAGTTGTCCACTTCCTGTCCGCAGATATCTTCCCAGGTGGATCGAGGTTTTTTCAATTCCAAAAGTTTTCTAATCGTCTGCTCGCTCTCGATCAGTGTTTCTTTCAGTTTGGCCATCTTGAATTTGCTGATGACGACTGAGTTTTTGAAAAGACTGTGAGGTCCTTCGAGTTTCACCGCTTCTTTCTCCTCTCTGCTTTGATCATCGTCTCTGAATAGAATTCACTTTGTTTACATTTTTCTGTTGATTAAGTTATTCGTCTTTAAGAATTATATTCTTAATTTAATTTATTAATATTATGTGAGAGGTTCTAGTACTTATACAATTGAACTTCTCCAGATTTGTACAGTTGGTAAACAAAAACTGAAAATGTTTCATAAAACTGTTCGAAAGCTGGCGATAACTTTCAGATCCAAAGTGAAATGTGAACTTCACATATGAAATTTCACTCGCAACAACAACAACAACAGCAACAACTATCATTTCTGGATGAATTTCGCAACAAATTCTAAAACTCGCCAAAATATCATATTTATCAAGACTGGAAGTATCAAGCAGCTAATTTAAAAATATTCATCTTAAATATTAAAATGAATTATAATTAATCATCTATTTACGTAATCAATTATTCATCCATTTGCATATTCAATAATTCATTCAATATGAATTCAAAGCGAATGAAAACCTGTTACGAAGTTTTCCTGAAAACTGATTCTCAACATCCTCCTCTGCCATGTTGAAACTTTTGGAACAGTCGTTGTTGTTGTTGTCATTCTTCTTGTTATTGCTGTTGTCGTTGCGCAGCTCCGTGTCGCTTCCGGTTTTGTTGCTGGAAGGAGTTGTTGTTGCAGTTGTTGATGATTCACCGCGACATTCAATGGCTCCGATGGATTCCAGGAATTGTTCGAGGTCATCCTCGGGGTCATAGGTCGAGGTCAGGAGTTTGAACTTGTCGTTGTTCAGAAGATGGTCGGAAGATGCTGTACATTTTGAATCACTTAAGTGATATGTTTATCCGTTACCATGACGCCCACAAAGAATATTTGATTGTGGGGATGATTTATATTTCATATGCTTTTAATTCGAAAATTTTACAAATCAATCATTACCAAATGTATAATTATATGTAACAATTAATTAGTAATTAATACTTTACAAAGGTTGATGATTGATTGATTGATTGATTTAATGATTGATTGATTGATTGATTGATTGATTGATTGATTGATTGATTGATTGATTGATTGATTGATTGATTGATTGATTGATTGATTGATTGATTGATTGATTGATTGATTGAATATAACTCCCCACAAATCCAACCTCCCCCGAATTCCGAATCCCCACAGAAGTCCTGGAGGAGCTCTTTCCACTTTTCCATGAGTTTTCCACAATCTTCGATCGGCATCTCGTCGTCATGGTTACCAACCACGCGCTGGAAAATCTTCCTCTTTTTAGTCTTGGACGTCATAAAGTCAAGCAGTTGTCATCCGGTGGTTTCAACCAAGGGATTGTTATTTCGTTAGCTGATAAATTAAGATGATTATGTTTTGATTAGCACTAATAATAATGACAGCAATTGTTGTATAATAATAATAATAATAATAATAATAATAATAATAATAACAATAATAATAATAATAATAGTACTTGTTAGTGATCGTCATATAATAATATTTAATAAATTCATAATTCTAAATAAAAATGTATAGAATTGACTTTATAATGAAGTGTTCATCAGTTTGAATAAATAAATAAATAAAATAAATAAATAAATGTTTATCACGGATGCTAACCGGCAATGCAATTTTTTATTCTAGCCTCTTAAATGAAATAATTTCTTAAATAATAATAATTAATCAAATTATTATTATTATTATTATTATTATTAATATATTTTTAAATGATATTGTATTTTGTAAAAGTTTAAAAATGTTTTGTATTTCTTAAAATCAGAGCTCGTTCTCTGAGTTCCGTTTGACTGAAATTGTTTACAAACAAAACTCGAATTTCGAAATGACGTCGCATACAAAATAAATCAACAAACAAAATTTGTTTGAAACGAGAATTTAAATCGTAATTTAAACAAAATGCGACGTTTTGAATTTTATATGAATTAATGGATTATTAAATCTAAAATTTATTATTAATAATTTAAACCTGATTATTTCGAATAATTATTTATTAATAAATGTCTTTGTTTAAAAAAAAAAAACAAACTTCATGAGATTTTGAATTCCTCTTTACATTTGTTCGCCAGGTGTGCTCCTATTAAGGTTTATGTATTGATTCCTATTTTGATATCCAAGGTGAAATTATTATTTTGACAAGTTAAATATATAAATTATTAATAATTATCGACCATTATTATAAGTAGCAGTGGCGTGCTGCTATCATCATCATCATCATCAATTGTGTTCTCAATCACCATCACAACCTGCTTTAAAAAGAAACCAATGACCCCAGATTGACCTTTGACCTAACATCTCGTTTGAGTCTGAAAAGAATTTAATGAATAATCCACTCAACTGTGACGGATTTTCAGCGGCGTGAAGTATTTAACAGGTGCGAATTCTTTAATATCGCTCAGTGTTTCAGATGTTCAGTCGAGTGTTAAACGGTCGTTTGAATAAATAACTGTAAAGCAATAAATTATCAACTCCACAAAAATAATATTTTATTAATTTATATATTTTTAATAAATATTTATTTAAAATCTATGAAAATTATATTCTTGTCGATAAATAATATTTATATAATTATTAAAACAATTACTATTTTCTGAATATTTAACATTTATTTTTAAATATTTATTACATTAATTATTCAAATTTCCCTCGAATATTTAATAATAAAATTTTTTTTAAATTTATTCTATCCAAATATCTCTATTAGTTAAAATAATTCAAAATTTAGATTGGAAATCGTTCAAAGTATTCAGTCAGAAATTGTCCTTTTGATGGATCGATTCTGGGGAGTTTGCCGTGCATTATTTTTATTTATTTTTTATTGGTTTTATTTTTTGGCTGGTGGTTTAAATATTTGGACATGTTTGCTTTGTCTCTCTCTCACATTTATGTAGCGCACTTATGAGAGTTTGTGTAGGAATCATTGGTGATGACGACGAAGACGGCGATGCACGTGACATTGAAAAGGGGCAATTCTATTGAAACCTTTGGACATTATGGTTTTCAGACTCTCGGAATGGATATAAAGGCTGGGAATTATCAACCAAAGCTGAACTGAAATTCAAATAAAAACTGTTTTCACATCAAATCAATACAAAAAACCCCAACAACAACCAAACAACTGAAACAACAAAACAACTGAAACAACAACAACAACAAAACAACAACAAAACAACTGAAACAACAACAACAACAACAAAACAACAACAACAACAAAACAACTGAAACAACAACAACAACAAAACTGAAACAACAACAACAACAAAACAACAACAACAACAAAACAACAACAACAACAAAACAACAACAACAACAAAACAACTGAAACAACAACAACAACAAAACTGAAACAACAACAACAACAAAACAACAACAACAACAAAACAACTGAAACAACAACAACGTCTAAAAATAATCAACAAACCGAAATTAGTTTCAAGTCCGGGAAACACGAAAAGGACTCCTACAAAAATAAGTCCATCTCAGCAGAATCTGAGCTGATGTGTCGTTGATTTAGTATTCAGAATCTGGAGTTGTTGTTGCTGTTCTTGTTGTTGTAAGGTTCGTGGTTTGTTGTCGTTCTTTGCCTCCCTAAACACGTTCTCGTCAGCAGCGCCACCTGCTTCCTGCACTATCAACCATAAACGACCCGGAAATGAATGACCCTCGAACGTGAAGGAAAAAAAATTCGTAGGTCGGCAGGAGAGCAATTGGTCAGTCCGGACATTCATTCGTTTTGATTTCTTCCATAACTTTCTCTTTCGTTTCTGTCTGTCTCTGTCTCTCTCCATCCCTCCATCACTCGCTCCTTCCATCTTTTATCGATTTGTCACGTGGATTCTGTCAGACTAGTCCCAGATGGAAGTTATGGCAGTTACACGGAGGGTCAGATTCTGTCATCTTCTGCGGTGTTTATTCTTCGTCTTCGTCCATGTGTTGGATGAGGAATTTCCAATCGAAAGCTTCACCTACCTGAAATCGCTTTTTTTAAATTATCCCCTCGGGACAAAATTGAGCACTCTGAAAAATCAGATGAATAAATGCAAAATATAAATGTTATAATTAATAATTAGTCGTCTTTAAAGAATTCAGCTGCACTTAAATTATGAGAGAACAATTGTAAAGATGGAGGGACAGATGAATAGATGGATGGAAGGGAGGATAAAAGAATGGAAGAAAGGATGGAAAGATAGAAGGATGGAAGAATGGATGGATGCTTAAAATTGATAATCCGTTTAATCCTCAACCCGAGTGAACTTTTTTCAGAAGTGCATGTAGAAAGTTCTAAAGTCTATTAACTTCTTTTTGCATTATTATTATTATTATTATTATTATTATTATTAATATTACCAGTATTATTATTATTATTATTATTATTTTTTTTTTATTATTTTTATTATTTTTTTTTTATATTATTATTATTATCCAAACTATCCGTGATTGATTCAAAACACCGTGGAATTACTTTGGAGGGATGACACCCGTCAGTATTTCCCGATGGTTGAGAATCCAACTTCACATTCCACAGAATCTGAAGAATTGTAACCCATCTTCTTCTGGAAGGATGTCATATTTCACGAATCACGTGACATTAGTTGCATCTTCGTTCGTCCTTTCATCCATCTACCCTTCCATCCATCCATCCATCCGTCCGTCCGTCCGTCCGTCCGTCCATCCATCCATCCATCCATCCATCCATCCATCCATCCATCCATCCATCCATCCATCCATCCATCCATCCATCCATCCCTTTCACTTTCCTCTCCAGATATTCATGGATTGATGATATCTTGACAGTTTGACCTCAGAATGGAAGCTTCCCATTTCATCCATTTTAGCAATTGTACTAAGCAAATAAAATAAGCAAATATAATCCTCACGTTCAACTCACGGGGTCGGCCATCATTTTCATAAACATTTGCTGTAAAAATTATTAATTTTTTGATTCGTAATAAAATTCTAAAAATAAATTCCTTTCTGAGTTCACTTGGATTAAAAGGCGGAGAGCGTTTTATTAGAAAAATGAATGCTTTCGCTTCAAAAAGTGAAAGTCATTTTAGAAATAATTATATTTAATAATTTGTTTTTATAAATTAACAATACAATTTAAATTTCCAAATGATTTATATAAGCTATATAGCTGTCATATGCTAATTAAAATGTAATAATTAATTGTAAACAACAACAATTATTATTATTACTATGATAATATAATAATAATTATTATTATTAATAATTATTATTATTAATAATAATTATAATTATTAATAATAATAATTATTAATAATAATAATTATTATTATTATTAATAATTATTATTATTAACAACAACAACGACAATCATTTGAAAACATTTTCACAAAAATATTCTCATAAAAACCAACAGAAACCAATTTTTCAATTTCAATTTTTTTCTTCGGGTTTTTCCAATTGTTCGAATCGAAACTTTCAGATTAAATTGAGTCATTTCTCAGCTTCCTCAACTCTGCCTTTCCCCTCCTTTTCTCATTTTCTTTTCTTCCTTTGCCAAATTAATCCGAACAGAGGCATGGGAAGATTAGTCGGATTTGTTTTTTTTGTTTTTTTTTACAATTGTTTTTAAATAATTTCTTTCCTGCAAATATTTGTGTGTCGTAATTATTGTATTAATTATGTTTACATTTCTTGCCTGATGATTTTAAGAATAAAGAGTCCTTTTTCGAGATGAACATCAGAAATTAGTGAAAAATGTTCAAAGTATTGTTTGTATTTGTTTTTTTTTTTCAAAATAAAATGAAATGTTTAAATTATGGTTTATATCTAATGAGGTACTTCAAAAAGAGGATTGCCCGGTCAGGCTGTTTTACTTGCAAATGTGATTAATTTTTTACTCCTATTTAATTTTATTTAACTAAATATACTCTCTTTTTTTCTGTTTATTTTTCAATAAAATTCAAATTAACTTGTTGACCAAGTGAAATTAAAAATTAAAAATAACTTAATAATTTCCCAATTTGTTAAAAAATACAAAAAAAAACTCGCATCAGAAATGCAATCGTAAATTGGAAACAATTGTTGCATCGAGAAAACATCTATTCATTCTCCTGAGATAATTTCAGACTCTTGTCGTCTGCGTACGAGCGCGAAACTTTCTCATATATTGAGCCCGCCCGATGTTTCGGCCTCTTCGACGTCTCAGATTCGCATCTGTTCGTCCGATTTTCAATCTCCCTCTCTGAGACTTTCTGCTTTTGTTGCCGTAAAAGCAATCGGATTTTGTTACAATTTCATCTCTTGCATGGCACCGAAAAGCAGTTCCTTCTGGACATCAGTTGAAGCAAAACCGACGTCAAAGTCACGGATGAAAGAAGATGTCATTCGACTCCCATTCTGAGCGTCACTGATAAAATGTCATTCTAGTGGATCGCACAAAAAATAAAATGAAATAAAAGTAAGAACGCAGAAAGAGAAATCAGACATTTCGAATCAACTTTTCTTCTCTTCATGTCGTCTTCAAATCTCTGGAGGTTTCCCTCAAAGTTTTTTCTCAGGCCAAAGTTGAAAGCAAAAATCCGCTTATTCGTTGTCCTTCTGTTGCTATTCCTGGCCGTGCAAGTTGATACCAAACTCATCCACACCCAGGTCAGTTCGAACGTTTTAGAGACCAATTTCGGCAAGATCAGAGGCCTCTTGGTCCACTTCCCAAAGACCAATCTACCGTCAGTAGAGGTCTACCTGGGTCTCCAGTATGCCTCTCTCATAGGAGGGGAACTACGGTTCATGCCGCCCACGACGCCGGCCGAGAAATGGGACAACATTCGGGTGGCCTCTTCGTTCAAACCGGTCTGTCCGCAGAGGTTCTTTTCGAGGTCAGGGTCGGAGAGTTCAGAGAAGCAGTTTCTGAATCGCCACCCGATGCCGGACATGAAGCACCAGATCCTTCGTAGGGTCCGTTCCTACGCTGCAACCCAAAGCGAGGAGTGTCTTTATCTCAACATCTTCGCTCCGGTCAGAGGTTGGTGTTGACCTATGAACTTTGAACTCTGAACTCTGATAAGAGGAACTTTAATGTCTTGCTTTCACGTTCGTTTTATGAATTTTTTGTTTTACGAGATGACGTTGTTTTTCTTTGCGTTTTTATTTTCCCGACTTTTGTCGCATTTGGATGCTAATAGAGATCAAAATTAGCTGAGAAGATTAAGTTAAATTAATAAACTCAGAGTTCTATTTAAAAAAATAATAATCATATAAATATTTTACAACTTATTACTTATATCTATATCCATAAAAAAGATAATGGAACATAATCAATTAATTGGAATCCAAATTTTAAAAAGAAAATGATGAAAGAAACTTAAAAACTGCCAGTCCACTACGTCCATTTTGCTTTTTTGAGAATGCAGGCTTCCCCCCCTGGAAACATTACAGCAGAAGTTGGCAACATTAAACAACATTTTCAAGAACATTCCGGCCTCTGTTTACGCACACAATTATGTCTGATTTATTCGCCACAATTCATTTCAGAAGCCATTTGGTAATCATTTTCTGAGCGGAACGGAAAAAGGAGGAAAAAATTACGAGCAAATAGTTTCACTTTCTCTTGTCGATATAATGTCGGACAACATTTTAGTTGCTTGGCATCGGTTATCAAGTTATCAAGTTAAATATTTACTTGGACCAACAGTTGTTTGATTAAAAGTTAATAATTAAATTATTAATTCAATTATAACCATTGTTTTATAATGGAAAACTTGCGGAGCAAAATGGAAAAAGGGGAGAAATTACGAGCAAATAGTTTTTTTTTTGTTTTTTTTTTGAGTTTATGAGTTTATTGAACAAACAATTATGTACACAAACGAAACAAATGAAACTTAAAATACAAAATAAACTCATAGGGTCAGTCTTAAGGAAGCGCAAGCTTCCGCTAAACAGACTGGCCCTGGAAATCATAATATATGTAATACAACCATGTAAACTCAAACAGCTCTCACTAGATAAGACTTATTCAATTTTCTTAAACAACAAAAACAATAACTCAAAAGCACATGAATGTAAACAACTTAACTCCCTAATTGAATCTGGAATTGAGGTATATAATCTGGATAAACAATTATTTAATTAAATCATTATTACAATTAAACCCATTGTTACGTAACCGAGAATTAAAACACATCTTCTTCAATCGGATCAAAGTAATCGAACAGCGACAATAATCGACATTCTTTACAGGTAAGCAGTCTTCTTGACTGAACCGAATCACAACAACGTAAAACATAAAGCAATAAAATAAAACAAAGATACAAAAAAAATGCAAGACACAATAAACATAAAAGTATAAACCTGAAAGGAAACGGAAACACTACAGACGATGCAAATCACAATCCGTTCACGACAAACGCAGATTCACAGCCCCTTAAACAAGACAGGATCATGAGGGACGGAGGTGGAAAAAAATCCCGGAAAAACAATTGAAAATGTTTCCTTGAGCCGTTGAAGCTCTAAGTCGTTTATTAAATTTAAAAAAAAAAAAACAAAAACAATAAAAACATGAACAACTTTATGCGTCTTGACTGTGGTTAAAGCAGAACCGAGCCCTGCGTCCGTAGGGGGTCCTTGTCACGTGTTTACGGTTGCCACAGGAAAACAATTCAACCGTGAAGGGTTTGAGGGCTAAGCCGTAAATTTGGAACTACGGACGATTGTTCCACTTTTAGAGCAGGTTTCGACGTATTTAGATATTTGAATGTATTTATGTAATACATTAATATTATTTGTAATACGAATATATATGTAATACAGTGATATTATTTGTAATAATGTGTACAATATGAAATACATTAATGTCATATTTAATGTAATTTTCGAAATATCTATTTTATTGTGTTAAATAATTTTTAATTAAGGAAAATGTTTTTCTTGAAAATTCTAAATTTTTGTTCTTTTATTCTTGAAGGCGTTAATGCGATTAGTGCGTTTGAATTGATTTCAAAGAGAATCTATTCCAAGTTAAATTAATAGTTTTTTTAAATTCTAAATTTACTTTAATAATAATAATAATAATAATAATAATAATAATAATAATAATAATAATAATAATAATAATAATAATAATCATCATCATCATCATCATCATCATCATCATCATAATAATAATAATAATCATAATAATCATAATCATAATAATCATAATAATAATCATAATAAAATAACAATAATCATAATAATAATGATAATAACAATAATAATAACAAATGACGCATAATATAAAAATATCACCAGTGTCGGATATTTTCAAGAATGGCTTAGGCAAGGCAAACATTAGGATGTCGTTAATCTGAAACTCAATTCATTTCTCATTGGGCTTTGTTTGTCCCGCAGCCTAAGTAATTATTTTCAGCGTTTATTCTGTTAAATAAGTTTATATAAAAAATAATAATATTTATTATTATTATTATTATTATTATTATTATTATTATTATTATTATTATCGTGAAATTATGACCATCTCGTATCGGAGGACCGTGAAATTATGAAAATAAAATGCCGTCGCCAAAAGGTTCATTAAGGTTCCTTTAGTTGTCTTTCGTTTGTTTTCAGTACAATCTCTCGTTCGTATCTCTGCTCTTGTAATAAATATTACAATATTAATAACAATTAATATTATTATAATTTATCACTATTCATCATCGTTGCCATCACCATTGTCGTAGTCGTTAGTCGCTACTTCTGGTGTAGTCGTGGCGTCATCGTCATCATTATCATCGTCATCATCATCATCATCGTCGTCGTCATCACATTAATTATAATTAAATGAATTGGAATAAAAAGGATGAAATTCAGACCAATAATAAATCAAGTATTCTTCTTTTCTAGAACATGAAAAAAAGCCGGATCGCACAAAATCCTTAAAGTGATGAATATATTTTATATAAAAAAAAACAAAAAAAAAAAATAAAACAGAATAAAATAATAATAATAATAATAATAATAATGATATTTTTTGGTAAAAATAAAATGTGATTTATTGTCGTCAGAGCGTTTAATCATTTTTATCGGCATACTGCTCTTGGAATATCCAAAGGCAGATAATTCAGACTTATCCTGTCACAGGAAATTAATTTTCAAAAATAAAAATAACCTCGGAAATGAACATTGTCTACGGTTATTCGGTTTATTAATTTATGTGTTTTATAGACGAATAATTAATAATATTAATAATTTTAATAATAGTAATAATAATAATAATTTTAATAATAAGTATTATAATAATATCTTTATCAAATTAAAAGATATAATTAAAAATGAAAACTTATTAGGAAAGTATTGTCTACTTTGCTATATAAATATTAAATATTAAAATATAGCCATATATCGTATTTGTTTATTATTAAATTATTATTAAAATATTAAATAAAATTAAATAATTTTCCAAAATAATTGTTGTTGGGTTTTTTTTCTGCTTAAATTTATTCAAAGGAGCAAAAAAATCTTTCATCGAATTTAAAGGAATTTAAACAAAATATATTTTATTTTTTAAAACAAATTTAAATTTAAGCAAAAATGGTTTAAATTACCTGCTTTAAAATTTTAAAATTCGTAAATTTGTTTTAAATTTGAGCATCGAAATTCTTTATAAAAAATTTTAGTAACAAAAATAAAATTCTAAATACTTTTTAATGTCATCTTTGATTTGACTCTTTCCTTTCCTTAAGAAAACCCTGCTACATGATGAGTATAGCTGATTTATGTAGCGCAATCCTTCATTATTTTGTTGTATTAGTATTAATAATATTATTATTATTTTTATTTTTATCATTATTGTTATTATTACTATTATTATTATTATTATTATTATTATTATTATTATTATTATTATTATTAATATTATTATTATTAATATTACTATCATTATTATTATTATTATTAAATTACGGAAAATACTTTTTAATATCATTTTTTCTCACTTTTTTAATAATTTCTAATTAAATTATAAACAACAGTAAAATAATAAATTATTTTATTTGAAAATTACAATCGAGTCGTTTATAAGGAGTCATTGAAAGCTCTGAAGGAATAACGGAGTGGATTTGCCCGGAGCTGTGCACTTGTGGAGTGCGCTTAATGATCTTTTTTCTTTTTTTTTGTTCAGTACATCGTCAAGATATCAACGTCGTCATCGTCGTCGTCGTCGTCGTCATCATCATCGCCGTCGTTGTCATCGTCATCCCCATTATCGTCATATTCGTTGTCATCGTCATCATCATCATCATCCTCATCGTCGTCGTCATCATCATCATCATCTTCATCGTCGTCGTCATCATCATCATCATCATCATCTTCATCGTCGTCGTCATCATCATCGCCATCATTAACGATGTCACCGTCACCGTTTCGAACGACAGAAAACCTGTCGTGTGTTTGTTAGTCATCGTCAGATGTTCCCACTGATTGATCGATTGTTTCTACCCCTTTCCTAAAAATGTTCTTGATGATGATGATGATGATGATGATGATGATGATGGTTTTGATGATGATTTTGATAGCGACCATGACCTCCGTGATATTAATGATGCTCCTGAATTATCGTCCTTTTTTTTGTTTAATTGAAACAATATGTTTTATATTTTTGGGTTTTCTGAATTGGAAATATTTTGAATCATTAGGAGCGATATTATAATAATTGTAAAAATATCATATTAATCGTGAGTATTAGATAGACAACATACTTTCTTACTTTTATTACCGTAAACTTAAATAAATAAATACATTTAAACTACGTAAATTTAAACAATTAAAATAAAAACAAATAAATTAATTAAATACAAATGACTGAGAAATCATCAAGCGTAAAATAATTTTTGAAAATAAAAACAATAAAACAAAAGACTCAGTTTAGTGGAAAATAAAATTTAATCTTATTAATAAATTATCGCCCACTTTAAAATTAATTCCAAATAAATCATTTCAATTATAAGACTCTGAATGTTGGAAAACCCTACTCGTAACATTTGCCAGAATCGGGCAACTTTGGCGCGCCACAAACCCCTCATAAAAAAGCGTCTGCCTGCCAAATGGAATTACCAGGTAATTAGAAACACCATATTTTCTGGAAATCCCCACGCAAATCCTTCCTAATTGATTCCGTTGATGCTCAGTTCGAAGGTCAAAGTTCAGCAATTTCAGGTCATTTCTCTGCTGAGGACGTCATGTAATTAGAGCTTGTCATGGAAGGGTAAAAACGTTTGAGTCTTTAATGAAGTTATTAGCGATCATGAAGAGGATGATGATGATGTGGATGAAGAAGTTGATGATGGTGATGGTGATGATGAAGAAGTTGATAAAATAGTAATAATAATAATAATATCCGACAATAATTTCTCATAAGCCGGACAGACGTATTGTTGCGTGAGGACATTTTCAGTGTCTCAGTGTAAACCCCAAGTCAGCAATCCAGAAGCGAGAGATGGAAAAATGAAAAATGAGAGTCTGAAGAATGAATGGGTGAGATAAGAACGAAAAGGGAGAGTAGGGACGGAGGGGGCATGAATCATTTCCTCTCCATTGTCCATCCTTTATGGGACCACAAAAGGGGAAAGTATTTGTGGGCAGACGTGCCTCCAAGTGAAGAAGAGACACAGAACGGCATTGTCTTCATCATCATCAGTAGCAGCAGCAGCACCACCATCATCGTCATCACCATCAACACCATCGTCTTCGTCGTGGTCTCCATCATGGTTGCTGTCTGTGGTGATCGAAAAATATCCAATATAGAATCCCAGGCGACATCTGAGATAAAGGAAAATCATTCGTCAATATTTCCCTACAACACCCATCTCTTCGCGACAGTGACAACATCTGCAGAACTACCGTCATCGCCATCATCGCCACCAGGCCGCCGCCACCACCACCACCACCACCACCACCACCATCATCATCATCATCATCATCGCCATAATCACCAGCATCATTATCACCATCGTCATCATCGTCGTTGTCGTCGTATAGAGAGTTATGTGTGCTGCGTTATTGATTTTGTTTTTGCATTTATTGATTGCTATTAAGCTGTCAAATCACTTCTATATGGCCACATGTTTATTAAATCGTCATAACCACATAACGTTATCATCATCATTATCATCATCATCATCATCATCATCATCAACACCTTTGTCAATTTATGTTTCGAAAGTTTTGAAAATCAGCTAATAACAACAACAATATTATTATAATATATTATTATTAATAATATAATATTAATATATTAATACATATTATTAATAATATGAAAATAAAACACTTGACAATGAAACCTCCTTAAGTATCTGTGAAGAAAAGTGATAATGATGATAATGATGACTCCTATGTTGATGATGAAGGAAAGGGAAACCTGGATCTAGAGAGGGAAATCCAAGCAGTTGGAAAAATATCGAAACATACGAAAAGCCAAACGAATGTACAGAATGGAGTGATATCAAGGCATATTCAGAGACAGATCGACAGATGTCAGAAAGATACTCGGAGATACTCGGATTGGTCCAGGAGAGATTTCGTGATGATAATGGAAGATGATGATAAGGAGATGATGAGTTCTGATAATGGATGATGGATGTGTAGTTCTTTGGCATTGTGAGGTCCCATGTGCTGAAGCCAAGTACCAGAAATAAATAAATTAAATATAAATACACATAAATAATTAAAGTAAATACATTTAAATTAATATATATACAAATAAATTAAATAAACAAAATAAATATAAACGAATTTAAATAAATATAAATGAAAATAAAATAAAATAAAAAAAAATGGAGGAAAGCGGATGTGCTGGAGATGGAAAATATTGAACGAGAGTTTATTGAGGAAGCAATTATTATTGATTCTTTGTTGGACTTTCGTTGTAAAGTTCTTTGTTTCTGTTTGTTCAAATGTTTTGTGTATTGTTTTGGATTTCGTTTCTATTTTTCAAACAGGTTTCTCAGTTTTCAATGTCCAACAAATATTTCTTTTTTTTTTTTAAATTCATTGATAATAATATTACTACTAATAATAATAATAAAAATAATAATAATATCATTATATCCCTGATATTATATTATCACATTTTTTTAAATTTTATGTTCCAGGGTTTTGATCACATTGTTGAGACATTCGGTAACGTAAATTACTTACAACGATAACCATTTATGCATAATTATTTCCATAATTATTTCATTATTATGCACAATTCCGAGTGCATCATACCGATGAGATGAGATATCATCGTAGTTCAACCTGTAGAAGATCAGTGAATGAAGTCTCTAATTAACAAACACATCTCACATAAGTCATCGGTCTCCATTCCTTCCTCAATTATGTCATCCACCTGTCCATCCATTCATCCATCTATTCATCCTTTCATCCGACTGTCCATCCGTCAACTCTCCAATAACCCATTTGTCCATCCACCCATCCATCCATCACCCATCAATCGGCCATCTATCTATCCTGCCGTCCGTCCGTACATCCATCCATCGAGCTACCCCGTAGTTTGATGAATTGCATCCATTTCCTGCAGGAATGAAAATATTACTGTTGAATTATTCACGATTTCACGGAAAAATGACTCTGGAAATCGTCGATAGACGGCAAATATGAAATCAATTCAATCAATAACTCCATTTGATTTTCAATCAATCAATCAAGAAATCAATCAATCGATTGATTCTAAAAAAATTGGAAATTTGAGGGGTGCTCATTCACGTGGTTTGAAACGCGAACATCCGTCAGCAACAGATGCTTCAATTGGCAACATCCACAATCTTTCCCCTGAGGGAAATTTGAAATTTAGAAGAAGGGAAGTTCAAAAACGTGTGGAAAACACGGAAAACATGCCCGACGATTTGGAACAATCTGATTTTGTAGAGGACTTCAAATTAACTTTCATACCTGGATAAAACAATAAATTGAAATCGATGTTGGCCTAACCAGTCGTAGCAATCCTTGGTGTCCTTTTGGTATCCTTTTAGTATGCCCAGACCTGAACCTACTCCAATCCCCATTTCTCGAAAATGGTAAACTACTTGTAGGTCTCTTCACATGTTGGGCTGTCTTAATTTCATTTCCTCCCCCTTTTTTACTTTTTTTTTAAATAGAATTAACTGAGACACTGTAAAAAATACCAGTAGGAAAAGCTAGATTTTGCATTATCATAGTGTCCCTATGGGCAGATTTTATCGGGTGTCTGTTAAACTAAAGTAAAATCAGTTCCTAGATAAAACCCTCCTTGGGCCGCGCTTTACCCTATTCTCGTGTGATCTAATTCACAGCTTTTGTTTATTAAGCATTAAATCACGCATTTTATTTTATTTTTTATAATTTATTATGCCATGTAAATTCAACGTATTATAAAGGTATGGCACACATTGGAGATCATACGTCTCGTATGATGCTGAAAATCACGTTTACAATTTTGTACCGATAATTATCTTCAAAATTTCATTTCCAAAGTAGACTTGAAATCATCGCCGGGCGAAGTTAAGAGAGCATTTTATAAGCAATAAATAGGGTATTGAATTGAACATTACAACCGGCCACCCACGAACTTTGGATATGCGATACGATTAGTTGTGGGCTCATAAAGGCCCAATAACAATATCGATAACAACAACAACAACAATGACAAGCACGATGATGATGCCGACGATGATGTTGACGATGGTGATGGTGATGATGATGCTGATGATGATGATTGTGATTATCAAATAGCTTTAACAATCCGTGTAAAATCAAATTAACAGATATTTCAAAATCAATTCATAGTAATAGCATTATTATTATTAATAATACATTAAAATTTACCACAAATACGAATATATAAAAAAAATATAACCAATTTAAACATTAAATGTGTTTGAAATTTAATTAAAAATTTTAATTCCATGGAAAAAAAATTACGCATTAAAGTTCACGTCAGTAGCAAAACTTTAGATTTGAGTGTGACACGTGATTTCAAAATTTAAAACCATTTCCTGCTTTAAATCGAAAATATTCCGTCGAATGGCTGATCGGATGAAGAAAGAAAGAAATATGGAGACGCAATAAAACTTATTTTATTTATTTAATTTATTATTATTTAATATTATCATCTTCAATGTCTTCATTCACAAAACATAATTCACACGTTAGAATTATATTTATATATTACATTATATTTATTTTTATAATTTAAATTTTCAACAATTTAAAAACGAAATTAATAATGTAGTCAGTAGTATTCTGCAATAACACGGATGTTAGTAATGAATATAACTATTTATTATTTATTATTAAAATTAATTAATACATTATAAACATTTATTTATAATAATAATAATAATTATTATTATTATTATTTATAATAATAATAATAATTATTATTATCATCATTATTAATAATAAAAGTTATGTATGGTAAATAATACAAATATTGTTATTATAATAATTATAACCATATATATTTCCATCTTGGAAATGTGACTTCAGTTGGAGCAATTGAAGGATAGCTTAAAAGATAATTGATGATTCGTGACCTTCATTCTTTCACTCCTCTTCAATCCATCTTTCCAAGTCTAAAGACAGTCCGTCCATGCTTTGGCACGGAACTGGAGAAGAGATGCGTCGGCATCGGACGTGGAATGAACACAGCAGCATCTGCTGGACTCCACATTCACCTCCCTCTCCTCCATCCTCTCCACCTCCGTCGCAATCGACCCCCGCCGAGATGGAGTTAGGAGACCTGCAAATGTCGATCCGCGAGAATGGAAAAGATATTTCCTTTCCTTTACTCCGCATTCCTAGCTGTCTCAGGGGTGAATTTGTATGCCCTCGTTTGAGCTTTTTTTTTCTTTTTTTTTCTTTGGAATCACCGGAAATATTTAAACGTGAATTAGGATATGCGCATTTGCCTGTGCAATTACCACCACCACCACTGCCTTCGTCATCATTATCGTCGTCGTCGTCTTCACCGTCACCGCCACCATGATCATCATTAAAGGGCACGCCATTGCATCATCATGACCACCACGACCACATTCGTCGTCATCGTATTCCTCTTGGCTATCACCATCGACATCCGGAACAAATAAAGTTACGACCTAATCATTATACCGGCCTATCGGAGAGATACATTTCCAGATACATCTCTAGATACATCTCGAACTGCATCTCCAGATGCATCCCTTCCATTAGCTGGCACGCCAGCTGATGCATTGCTTTTGTTTCACCCTTGACCCGGGGATAAGCGACCTCTTTAGCCTCTTTAGCTATTACGTTTAAGAGAAATTGCATGATTTGCGACGGGATTCCGATGTCGGGAAATTTTCCTTGCACGCCATTGGACGATATTTTTAGGTCAACAGGGAAAGCCCCCGATATTTACGCCTCCATCTCAGCACGCGGATCTTCTTTTTCGATATCGTAATCATCATCATAATCGTTACAATCATCGTCGTCGTCGTCCTTATAATCGTGGCGATCATTATCGCGACTCGGAAACCTTTTTTGCGTGACTTTTTGGCCTTATTTTTTTCGTTTTCTTTTCGAAATAAATATTTAATTTACGAGTTTCTTCTGCAATTTCTTTCCTTTTGAACGATAATTTTGCATAATTGAATGACAATATAATAATCAAAGTTGGCCTCACCAAATTCCAATGGTGAACTTTAATATTTCACAATTTCATAATTTTTTTATATTCCAGGTAAAAAGCGGAAGTAGAATAGAATTTTAATTAATCAATATTTTATCATCTAAAAAACAAGAACAAATAATATTTTAAATTTATATTTTAACGTCTTAAATAAATAAGAAATTATTATTAATCATGTAAATATTATTAAATATATTTAATTGATATCTTTTGGCTTTTGTCCTTGGTTTGAAACAAGGTGGCGGAGATCGATTGATTGTCTGCCCGAGGAATGATTGATTTCAACCTTTTGCCGAACATCACTGGTTTGAGCCCGGGCTAAAATCTTATCTGTATTTTCTAATCAATTGTTCAAAATTATCGGAATATATTTTCATAAAATTGTAGAAATTCGAAGAATTGTAATCCCGTCTTTTAATTTTAATTCATTTTAATTCATTTTATTTTACAAAATCATTGTTTTTCTACGAGAAATGATGACAATGCACTCCTTTTTTGCAAAATCGGTGTCGAGCGGAAGTTAAATGCGATGACGTTCCGAGGTCGTCCAGTACAATTGAATCTATTTTCGGTCATTTAAATTTCAAATGTACATTAATATCATTAAAATTAATATAAATTAAAATTGAAAGTAATTCTTGAAATTATATTCGAATATACAATATATTTCCATTTAAAAATACGACAACCAGCAAAATTACTAGAATTATTTTAAATAATTAATATTAAACATTAGAAATAACACGTTTTATTTAAAAATCCTTAAATAATGAGAATCATTAATCTCCTCTCTTTGACATGTAATTTATAAAATCAATTTTTATATTCTCTTTAAATTCCTATTTCACTGAAAATGACCGAAAAACAATTTGGAAATTTTTTTTAATAAATAAATATATATTTTTTTTTAAATGAAAATATGATTTTCCATCACTGACAACGATCTCTTTTGACATCCGAAAGTGATTTGAGTGAAAGAGATTATTGAACGTGAAACCTGCATTTTCGCTCCAATCCTAAACAAACATCTTTTTTTGTTTTGTTTCATAATTACGATTTATTTATTTTATTTTACTTATTTATTTATTTATTAAAAACAAATAATCAGTAAATATTCCCTTAAATTTTATCAGCTAGAATAATGAAGCTACCATAAATATAACCGTTTGAATTTTGTAAAAGGAAAGTATTTTTTGCGACAATTAAACTAATGTTAGCGAATATTTATTTACAAATAGTCAAGAAATTAACACAAAATAAAAGAAAATAGTTGGACCATCAGATGATTTCTTCTGATTTTTATGGAAATTTTTGAAATGAGACAATGAAACCACTGTTATGAGAACATTCTGTTTGTCTTTTCAGAAGATTCATAATCCACTCAGAGTTTACTGGAAGACATTTTTTTCATTCGTTTCTACATCACTCCTTCCTCATTTCCATGTCCCCTCTCTTTCTCTGTCTCACTGTCTCTCTTGCCTCTCTTGTCATCATTATCTCCGTTCCAGGTATCTGTCCATTCTTCACCAGTTCATTTGAATTAATTGAAAATCAGAGCCGAAACTCAGCGAATTAAGAAGCAGAATTCAAAAACAACACCGTGTTCTTTAAAAGGAATTTCTATTCCTATTCTTTCATCGCCCTTTCATCATTCCGTCCTTCCTTCCATCTGCAGTGAATTAATGCATTCCAGTCTGGAATCAATCGTCCGTGTAATTATACCAGCTTCCTTATCTTACAAAGTGTTCATCATCCGCTCATCCTCGTTAGTGATAATAATAATAATAATAATAATAATAATAATAATTCGATTAACAATCCTTTGGTAATAATTATATGTGGCACATTACATTTGTTTTGATAATTATCAATTATATCCTATTTTAAATTAATTCTGCCTCGTATATTTTCTGGTTTAATATATTCGTGTAAATGTCGATTTATTTAACCATGCGGATGTCTTTTGGATTTAAGAGCTCAGGTTCTAATGTTTAACACGAAACCGAAAATGGTTTTTCTGGCTTCCAGGATTAAAATTACCGAGAAAGAAATGAACGAAATAAAAAGTAAAAATAAAAAAATAATCTAAATGTGAAATTAAAAACATTTCAAGTCATTTGTTTGCAAATCCACTGAAATTTCTCAATTGATAATCAGTTCGAAACTGGGAAGCAGTCAGAAGTGAAATTCAATTTTGTTTTTTTAAATGTTAAATTAATTGAAATTAATTTAAAAAAAAATAGTATATATATATACATACATGTACTATATGTATTATATATATGTATAAATGTATATATTCGAAAGACATAAGTCTTCGCAATTTAAATCCTCAAGTCTTAAATCTAATCCACTTCTACTTAAAGCAAAAATGGTTCATTCTTTTTTTTGTCAAATCCCGTAAGTCATTCCTTTCAAACCACCCAATATATCTACCCAACATATCCACCCATCATATTCACCCAACATATCCACCCATCATATTCACCCAACATATCCACCCAACATATCCACCCAAAATATCATACCCAATGTACTCGGTCAGCGTATAGAATTTTTTATACACAAAGTCTGCTTATAAACAGATGCGTATATAAATTCAGAAGTGTAAAAAAATAAATACAAATTTTTACTTTGGAATATTATTTATTACACCATTAGTTGACAAAACATCCACGTCATGAAACAACAACACAAACAACAACAAGATAAACAACAACATTGAATCGCTACAATGCAATGTTTGTTTTTGAAACGAGAAAATAATGAAAACGCCTCCGACATTTTTTTTTCCAAATGCGTGATAATCCACCTTCGAAAAAAAATAGTCCCACGTAGATGGCGCTTATCAGCAAATGGACCCGCGAAAATTGGCAGACGAGTGCGGTGTAAAAGAATAGTCTCGGGAAGCACAGCTTCCCTTTTCCAGTACCCGGACTTGGGATGGCACCTTTCTTTTTCATTTTTTATTTTTATTTCTTCGTTATCGGGTTTTATTACTGTTTATTACTCTGCTGGAGCGATTCTGTCACCTGTCTTTGTGGAAGAGTTTATTTTCGTTCTCAACGTGTTGTGCAGTTAGAATATGGAAAAAAAACCAAAAAACTTCTGTCGTCTGCGTTTTTCAGCGCGAGCCACAGATCCGGGATCTCTGAAGCACTTTGGCGGGAGGTCAAATCTGAATTAGAGATTAAGGAATAAGTTAGAAATTATTCTAATAATACAAATTATCTAAAGTTAATTATTTATAAATTATTTTAATAATACAAATTATCTAAAGTTAATTATTTATAAATTATTTTAATAATACAAATCATCTCTAATTGTAATCACGCGGTGGAAAATTGCCAAAGAAACAATATTTATTTTCTTACATTGTTAATATTAATTAATTAATTAATTAATTAATTAGAAGATTATATTGCCGTCTAGGGTTACGGCCAGTAGCACGGAAGGCTTTGTAACGTTAATTTATTTATAAATATAATATATTACAAGTAAAGCACATCATTTACAAAGTTTACAAATCCATCTGTGATTCATCACTTTTATTTTTTTTCTAGGACGCTTTGTTTCTTAAACATCTGTGCTCATCCTGTGCAGCATCATCTCGATTTACAACGATTTTCCTGCTTCCTGTAAACAAACTGTACAGAAAATATTCTTCAGTTTTTATGAATTGAATTTTAGATTTAATCTTTATAATCTCAATATCCTAATAAACTGGATATCTGTCATATTTCGATATCTTTAAAATCTCCCAAGGTTTCGATTTGAAAGTTGAGTCGATATTTTGGTTTTTAAAATTAAAAAACAAAACAAAAAAAACATTTGAATATTACTAATTTAATTCGTCAAAAATTTAAGACAGGTTTTTGTAACATTTATATATCAATTTTTAAGTGATTTCTTAAAAATACTAATGCTGTAAGCAAATGCCACGTTGTCTTACAACGACAGTTTTAACTTCAAAACAAGAAAGATATTTGAACCGTTGAATTCAATTAATACAATTTCATTAACCAGAACAGAATTTATATTAATTGATTGAATAATTACGTAAATTAACTGAATAATTATATAAATTAACTGAATAATTATATAAATTAACTGAATAATTATATAAATTAACTGAATAATTATATAATTTAACTAAATAATTACATAAATTAACTGAATAATTACACCTTCAAATGAAAATCAATCAGATCGACCGAGCATTAGTCTTCCGTGAATTACAAAGGTCAAAGAGATAAACCGAATTGAACCGATAGAAAGATGAATAGGTAAAAGAAGAAAACGAGTTGAACTGAAAAGAGTGAAGTTAATTTAAAAATCAATCAAGAATTACGATTGATTCGACAGGTTTTCAATCACTTTCTCGGCACCTTTTTAATCAGCGAAACGCTTCCAGGATAGAACACGGAATAGGACGTGGAAAAGGTGGAAACTTCATTGTCATCCACGTCCGTCTTCCATTAGGCCGGTGTCTCTTTTCATTTCCAGGCTCGGACTTTTCGGGGTCAGTCGGTGCCAGAGGAATGGCAAATGGTTCTTGTAGCGCCGATGATGTCTCCACGACCAATCTGCTGGTCTGGAAGTAATTGGACAACAGAGGCATTTCCAGGGTAAAGAGCACGACTGCAGAATTATTGTAAGGAAAGAGGAGGAGGAGGAGGAGGAAGAGAAGGAGATGGATGGATAGATGTATTTGGCATTTAAATCTTAAATTTAAAAAAGTATATTTCATTATTTCATTAAATTTAAATAATGGCAATAAATAGCAACATTTTCATTTTGAAAAAAATTTCAAGAATTTATAATTTAATTTTTTATTAAGCAAAAAGAAAACCAATAAGCACTATTTTGTCATCTAACATTTATTACAAACTCATACGTCTTCCTTACAAATGTTATTATTATTACTATTAATTATTATTATTATTATTATTAAGATTATTATTAATATTATTATTATTATTATTACTATTATTATGCTATAAATGTACATTTACCTCCAAAATTAACTTTATGAAATAACGTTGTAAAATCCTATCACCAAATCAATGAAGGATAAATGTTTAAAAAATTAATTAACCACAAATTCATCATAAATTCATCCTAAATTCATCCCAAATTCATCACAAATTCATCCCAAATTCATCCCAAATTCACCACAAATTCATCACAAATTCACCATAAATTCATCGCAAATTCATCTCAAATCTGATCGAGGTTTGTTTGTGCGGCACATCGAAAGACAAACAAAATACGGACGTTTATTGGGAAAACTGGTGACAAATTTTCCCGGTATGACGTAACGAGTCCCTTGGAAAACTATTATCAAGACCACAGATTACGTAACATGTAGTTTAACTAGTTTTGTGATTAAAGAATTCATTTGCGCTTTGTATGTTGTAGCAAGAACTTGATTGGTCGTTAGTTTTGTTTACTTGCTTGCTTGTTTGTTTGTTTGATTGTTTGTTTGTTTGAGTGTTTGTTTGTTTGTTTCTGTTTGTATGCAAAACTTCTGTTTTTTTTTTCTTCGAATTTCCATGTTTTTAGGAATAAATTTAGAAAAGAACATTTATTTTCAGAAATTTTAATTTTTTAAAACTTTCGACGGTATGAAAGTAAATAATAATAATAATAATAATAATAATAATAATAATAATAATAATAATAATAATAATAATAATAATAATAATAATAATAAAAATTCAAGAATATATTTCATGTATATTATTTCACGATATATTATTTACAACCTATAAATTTTAGGAAGATAAAAACGAAATAAATTTAAAATGAAACAACGGTGACCGAATCTGCAACTGAATCGTGAATACCCTTCTGGAGAAAATATTAAACAATCGTTTTAAAACCCCAACAACAACAACAACAACAAACAACAGCAACAAACAACAGCAACAAACAACAGCAACAAACAACAGCAACAAACAACAACAACAAACAAATTCCTTCTCGAGAAAAATCAAGGAGGATTAAGGAATTTGTAATTTTACGAAATATTTTGGCAGTTTTTTTCAGAAATCCAGAATTAAATTCAAGATTAACTCGGAAAACAGAATTAAATGCCTATGGAAATAGATTCCATGGATTCGTATTTTGGAACAAAAACGAAACTTTATTATATCAATTATTTATTACTTTTGTTTATTATATAAATATATATTATTATATATTTATTGTTACAAAATTAATTTAATTATTATCAATATTATATTGCATTTAATATAATATTTAATTTGTGTAATATATTTATTTAATTATTTGTGCCGATATTATTTAAAATATGAATTTTCCTAATGCCATCTGGAAAGTCACATGTGTTCGTCTCAATGAAGCTTGATGGCTGTTGCCGACAAATTGCCAAATTAGAAATTATATATTTTTTAAATTTATTATATTATATATATTTTTAAAATATATTATATTATATTATATATATTTGTTAATGATATTATATTATATATATTTTTAAAATATATTTTTTAAATGTATATATATATTAAATGTATATATATTAAAAATATATTATATATATTATATATTAATATATATTATATATATTTTTAAAATATGTTTGTTAAATATGTTATATTATATTATATATATTTTTAAGTATATTTTAATTAATTCGTCATTTAATATTAATGCAATGTTTGGTAAATTAAATGTAATTTGCTTTGTAATATTTCAGAAATGGGTTTTTTAAATATTATTTTTTTTAAATCCTTGTAAATTATTTTATTATATTAAAAATAGATGGTAATGATGATTATTGTTATCGTCATTGTTGTTGTTCTTGTTGTTGCTGATTGATGATAATGATCATTACCATTGCTGTTGTCGTTGATATTGTTATCGTTTTGATGATGATAGTGGTGGTTGTATCTAGGAATAAATTTAAATTTAGAACTTTCAGTTATTCATAAGCAAATATTTTAAAAATAATAAAAATAAATTAATTAATCAATTAATTATTAAACTTGAAATTCACAACCAGCAAAAATATATTTATAAATATGTCTTGAAATTAAAATATTTGTAAAGTAAAAGAATTGAAATCAAACCGAACTGAAACTTCTGTTGAATGCTGAGATTTATGGTGATGAATAGCGACAAGCGAAGTGCCACTGATGTCTATGGTGGTGACGATGATGTTGATGACGACGACGACGATGATGATGGTGATGGTGACGACGATGAAGATGATGGTGTCGATGATGATGATGATGATGATGATGATGATGATGATGATGATGATGAAGTGCTGTAGACGACGACGATGATGACATTACCTACAAGAATTAACTTGAATTGACTATGACCATGATTATGGTGACGACGACGACGACGACGATCCTTTCACTCCTTCAATGCGTTTCATTCACTCCTTCCGAACCTTTAAAATCCTCTCTGACATCCGGGACGATGGATGGGCAGAACGCCAGTCGGATGAATGAAAGGCGTTGGTTTTGCAAAGTAAATGAGAAGAAAATGAAGAAAAAAAGACAGGATGGTTGTGATGGATGACAGCACGTTTAATTCTTCGGACGTTCCATTCAATTGTAACTTTTTACTGATCTTCTTCTGCCGTTTTTGGCGCCTCCATCCATCCTTTTGTAGCCAAGTGACGTGAACTAGACATACTGTTCATTGGTAAATCGTAATATTATTTAATGTAGTTATCTATATAAATAAAAATGCAATGTGTGTTTGTAACAAGCAAAGTACTTAACCAATTGCTTTGAAATTTTGACACAACATAGTGCTCGATCAGGGGAGTGTTTGTATATAGGTTTCATATATATGCCACAACTATATTATGTAAAAATACGCTTTTTTCGAAAATCCTGCCATCTTGCCACGACGACGTCACGGCCCGATCTATGTAAATAAACTTTAGCGAGACATTTAAAAGCTTAAAATAACGTAATAACTCAAGCATTGTGAAATTGTAAAAAATAAACATATTTGAAAATTTCTTTCTTATAAAATTAATAATCAGATTGAGCCACAACAACGCGTGGCTGGGCACCACTAGTTTAAAATAAAAATAATTTGTAATAGAAATTAACTTTGTACGTATTATTGTTGTAATTTATTAATTTATTATTTATTATTATTATTACAATTTATAAATGACTAATAATTATTAAAGCAATTTATAATTATTACGAAAACATCACGTGGATCACGTGGATCACGTGGTCATTATTGTATTTCATTCTCATTGCCAGCAATAAATCCAATGTTAATGACGCACCTTAATAACATTAAATTATTAAAAGTTCAAAAATTATTTTAATTAGCATTGTTATTTTTGAAAATTATTTAAAATATCCTTTAACAAAAATCCAATACAATAAAAAAAAAATAATGAAACCGAAAAACATGGACTTAATATGAAATTAAACCTGAAGTCTCAAAGCTTCTGCTCAGTGCCCTGAAAAGTCTTTGGGCGTCTGCTTCTTTTGTTATTTACGCGCCAAAAAAAATTAGACTTTGAATTATTTAGCATTTAAGCGTCTCTTAGAATGTCACTCCTGCTCTTCTGAGAATGCGTTGACTCGGTTGACGCCGTTGAGCCTTTAGGAACAGCGCCACAAAAATGGCCGAGTGTTCGCGCCAAGAGACACTTAGTCGTCTGCCGATTCATTTGAAATTCTAGGAAGGATGAAACTTTAAAGAGATATCTTAATCTGGAATGCGTTGTTGATGTTTTTGTTGCCTCTGCTGCTGCCGCTGTTGTTGTTGTTGATGTTGTTACTGTTGTTGTTGCTGCTATTGTTGATGTAGTAGATGTTGTTGCCCCTGTTGATATTTTTGTTGTTGTGTTGTTAATCTGAGGTGTAATCAACACGACCATCATTATTGCTGATGATATTTATTTATTAAAATAGCGATCGTTAAAATTATTAGTAATATTAAGGTTAATAAAATATATGATATTAATATGTGATATAAATAAAATTATAAAATTATTATTATTACTGTTGTTGATGACGTTGATACAAGTTATATTAAAAATAATTTAGATATTTAAATGACGAAATATCGAGCGAATTTCGTGTCGTATTTATTCATTTATTTTCGAAATCGAGAGCAAACCGAAACTGAAAGTGAAAGTGATTTTGTAGCGAATTAAGCGAAATAAGAAATTATTACAGAGGCTTAAAATAGAACATAAAAATGAGTCAATACGAGTTGGGATCTACGAGGAGATATGGCATCTAGGTTTTTAAGTTTAAAAAGTTTAAAAATAAAAAAAAAGACAATAAATAATAAATTATTTCTTAATTTTAAAATTTAATTTTTTACGCTTATTTTATGGTAATTTATTTAATTTGAAACTTATTAAATCATAATAAATCATCTGTTTATTCTTTTTCTGAGTCAATCGATAAGAATATGAGCTAACTGAGAGCATAAAATGATTGATTTATTTTTACTTTTTCAATCAATTTCTTCAATCACGTCAATCACGTTCATTTATATTCATTTATAAAATAATGTAAGTTTATAATTCACTATAATAACAATTATTTAAAACAGAATTATAGTTAGCATCGAATCGATGGTGTGAATGAAGAAATGAAGGCAGGAGTGAAGGAAGGAGTGAATGAATGAAGGCAGGAGTGAAGGAAGGATTGAAAGAAGAAGTGAAGGAGAGAAGGAAGATGTGAAAGAAAGAGTGATCGAAGGAACGGGATGAACTGAGTGGATTTTCCGGTTGTAAAAGCTTTCCGGGGAAGTTGAGAGATTTTCAAGAACTGAATTGTTGTTGGTGGTGTTGTTATTATTGCCATCGTCGTCGTCGTCGTCGTTGTTGTTGTTGTTGAAATATTTAATGGCACTAAAAATATTTCTTTTGATAAGTACTTACAAAATAATTTCAATATTTTGCATATAAAAAAGAGTGATCTTAGAACTGACCATAATATTATTCTTTTACGACCGTTATAATATCTCAATATACAAAAAATTAACTTCGTAAAAATTATTTTATGTACAAATAATTCTGTTTAATTATTTAATAACAAAATTATTAAATTATATTATTAATTAATGAGATTATATGCGATGGTAAGCAACATTCGGTTATTTAATCTTATATTATATCATATAAATTTATATTATACTATATACTAATACCATTACCACCACTTTAATAATAATAATAATAATAATAATAATAATAATAATAATAATAATAATAATAATAATAATAATAATAATAATAATAATAATAACAATAATAATAATAATAATAATAACAATAATAATGAATTAAGCAATTAGATTTACTTGAAAATAAATTAACTAAAAAACGAGATATAAAAATAAAATGCTTCCAATCAGAACACGTAAATGGATAAAAAAAATAAACATACACACATATATTTATATATATGTACACCCATCCACATATCCATCCATCCATCCATCCATCCATCCATCCATCCATCCATCCATCCATCCATCCATCCATCCATCCATCCATCCATCCATCCATCCATCCATCCATCCATCCGTCCGTCCGTCCGTCCGTCCGTCCGTCCATCCATCCATCCATCCATCCATCCATCCATCCACCCATCCATCCATCCACATATCCATCCATATATATATGTAAAATGAACATCGCTGGGCAGACGATTGCAATATTGGCGCGATGAATTGCTCCATTTCCATGCCAAATAAAGGCATAATTTCTCTCTCTTGGTTTTATAATTACTGTTGCACTATTATTACTGTTATTAATAACATTGATAATTGTTTGTATTTATTATATATTTATTGTGTATTTATTGCAGTTATTGTTATACCATAATGTACATTAATAATAATAATGATATAATTAAAGTTAATATTAATATTAATAAAGTTAATAATAATATAGATACCCATTATTATTATTATTGTTATTATTGATCACGGTAATGGTAATTTTGAACTATGGTAATTTTGATCTGTTTCTGAATTTCATGGAACTATTCCTTGAAAAATATAAACATATAAAAATATTTATGACAAAAACTTCTTGTAACTTCGTGTAATTATATTACTAGCTAATAATTAATATATTATGTAATAATAATTATTTAAGATAAACGTAAAATTTATTTAAAAGTAAATAAACAACAAAAGTTTAAAAAATTCAATTTCTCAAATGCACCAAGGATCCAGTTCCATAGAAACCAGACGGAAAAAGCCCCCTTTTCCTCTTCGTCGTCGTCATCATCATCATCATCATCATTATCATCACGTTCACTTTGTGACGAGACTCATCTGTGTCCAGAAGAGATTACGAACCCAGTGGTCCGAAATGTCGAGTTCAACCGGTACATACACACCCACCGTTCAATTCCGAGAGTAGTTCTAATAATAATAATAATAATAATAATAATAATAATAATAATAATAATAATAATAATAATAATAATAATAATAATAATAATAATAATAATAATGATAATAATAATAATAATAATAATAATAACAATAATAATAATAATAATAATAACAGTAACAGTAATAAAAACAAAGTAATGCATAATTAAATATGTAAAGTATTTGTAAACCACATAATTCCGACAATATATAATATTAATGTTGTTGTAATACAATCATAATATTAATAATAAACATTCCGACAATAATTAAATCACTAAAACATTAATTTAATTTAATTAAAATATAATCTGCATAAAAATTTAGCCATTGTTATTAAATACGTAATTATGAATTAATTATTTCTAATTCATAATTAATATTCAAGTGTCAGTCACGCAAAGACACCATCAGTCGACCTGTACCTTTTCATCGGACAATGTCGATGACGTTGACGTCGATAACGATGATGATGACGACGATGATGACGAAGATAATGATGACGATGAAGATGATTTCCTTAATCACTTTTTAAAACAGTACTCATGCTGTCGCCTGAACACCTAAAGCCACGTGTCACCCGTTTCGACAAAACGGAAGTGACGTCACAGAACACAAATAGAAAGCCTGACATGCTCACAAGCGACTAAAAAATCGGCAAAAAAAATAACTAATTCAAAAATTCAACTTCGGAAATTGCGCTAAAAGCACCAAGCGTTCATCAATTTATAATTCAAATTTATTATTATTATTATACATATTTTTCCTTCTTCTTCTCGGTTTCATTGCCGGTCAGGAATGAATGCTGAGCACTACCAGTGCTCTCAGCGATTCACCCAAGAACTTTCCGAAGAATGAGGGCAGTGCCCAGCAAGGAGATCTTCTGAATCTCCGAAGTCTTTGGTCGTCCTGGTATTAACTTATTATTATTATTATTATTATTATTATTATTATTATTATTATTATTATTGTTATTATTATTATTATTATTATTATTTCTATTATTATTATTATTATTTCTATTATTATTATTATTATTATTATTATTATTATTATTATTATTATTATTATTATTATTATTATTGTTATTATTATTATTATTATTATTATTATTATTATTATTATTATTATTATTATTAAAATAACAGTACTTTTGTCACGTCAACAGTTAACTTGTACGGTTTCAAAGCCAGGGCAGTTGAACATTTCGTTGTGATTACGAGACCAGTTGTGAATCGTTTGTATTGGAATCGTGTCCATGGAGGAAGGTTTTTCATTGGTCGTTCTATTAAAATTGCTTCGAGTTTGTTGCTGTTGTTGATAACGACGACGTCGACGACGATGGTAGCGACATAATGATAATGATAATGATAACGATGATGATAACGATGATGGCGCTATGAAGACGGCGCTGTCATGGCCTCGTAAAATAGCGTTAAAAGTCTTCTATTTGCGCTGCGCCTGTTTTACAGTTTCTCGGATTCCGAGTAAATGCTGGCTTCTTCGTTAAGCCGCTATGAAAACTAATCAACGCACAATTGACGGCTCCTCTCTTCAACAGCAAGGTGGGGTGGAGGAGGAAGTCTACCCGAGGAGCAGGGGTTCGGTCCAAGGACAACCCCTTCCTTACTTCTCCCGTTATCTCCCGTTCTTTCCACAAAGTTTTAGCATCTAGCGGAACCGTGGATGGTTGTGACGTCCAAAGATGACCCTTGATCCGATGCATTAGAAGGCGAATTTGGGGATGTACGGAGGAATTGCTTTGGGTGGGGAAATTTGGGGATGTACAGAGGAAAAAGAGGAGGAGGTATTTTGAGGTGAGAGGTGCACGAGATGGTCCCGGTTGAATGATTGAGGACAGGAGAGGTTGACTACAATGCGGTTGTCCCTGGCGACAATCAATGATGGCGTCATTGATGATAAATGAGGTAGACAATGAATGACTCTATGGATGGTGTCAGTGTTGTTGTTGTTGTTGATGATGATGCTGTTGTTGTTGTTGTTGATGATGATGTTGTTGTTGTTGTTGTGGTTGTTGTTGTTGTTATTGATGTTGCTGTGGTTGTTGTTGTTGTTGTTGTTATTCGACTGAGTTTCAAACACGGAGTTAATGGCACACTTGGACATGAAGAATGTTGACCATCAAACAGGAAAACACGCGGACCACGTTTCAGTGCATCACTCTAATGCATTATTTTAATGCATCACTCTGCATGCATTAAAATAATTAATCAAATAAATGGGTTAAAATATTTAATAATCTAATTGCATTGAAAGATCTAATAAACTAAGTGCATAAACCAACTAGACTCTGGTTCAGTTATGGTTAATTATTTTCAACTATATGCATTAATTCTAGTGCATTAATTCTAATGCATTAATTCTAATGCATTAATTCTAATGCATTAATTCTAATGCATTAATTCTAGTGCATTAATTCTAGTGCATTAATTCTAATGCATTACCTCGATCATCGTTCCTTTTAGAACATTCCATGACCCTTGAATTAAAGATGAATTTAAAGATATTTTTAATATAATACGCTCAACATTATACTCGCAGTTTTGGTTTTGTCTATCACGGTTTATTCTGGTGGCCTCTATTAATATTTGATGGAATTAATAATTTATATTTGTTCTATAAAATGTCCGCAGGTGTTCTACGATTTTTTATAATATTTATTTTTAAAATGGAATTATTTTTTTAAAAATCAAAATCCATTATAAATGCAGAAGAGCAGCAAGGATATTCGACCTACTTTCTTTTAAAATTAGCACCAAATTAACAACGACATTGAAAATTGAAATAATTTTTCTAGAAAGAAATTAATTGAATGATTAAATTTAATGATTTCCGAAAAATTTGTTAAAAATTGTTTAATAATTTATAAAATTAAATAAAAAATATTTTTAAATCACGTGGTAATATAATAAAGTTTAAAGCTAATGATCAAACGAAAGATGATGGACGGACGGATGTATGGACGGACGAATGAAGTGTGAGGCTTCTATAACGGCTCATGATAATAATAATAATAATAATAATTAGCATAATCAAATAACAATTCAGTTTTGAATCTCATTTGCATGCTTATTATCACTATTGTTGTTATTACTACGAAGTTAATATTTCATGATTGCTACAGGTTACCTATCCTTCATCCATCCATGTACATTATGGATCCATCCATAATAATAATATTCTTATAAATATTTGTAAATTTGTATAAACAAATAAATACAAAAAAAAAAACAAATACATCAATAATGCTGCAGTGTCAACAAAAGCAACTGAAACAAACCAAAAGGACAACAAACATAAAACGCCAGTAAAACCAATACTAACAACAAACCGATCTTCGGATGATTCATGACGTCATGGCAAACAATTAAGGACATCACGTGCAAGGGCTACTGTCATTTATTGGTCCCATCCATCACTCACTTCTCTTGTTAATTGCTCGACAGTTTTGCCGTGCCATTCAATCCTGCAATCAATCATTCATTCATCCATCCATCCATCCATTCATGCAGTCATTCATTCATCTATACACTCAATCAATCATCCATTCATTCATCTCTCTATTCAATCAATCATTGTGTTCATTCATGTACTTTATTTGTTCCTTGATACCTTTCATCTTTCAATCTCTGTATTAGCCAGTAACGTTCAAATCATCGTCGTCGTCATCGTCATCATTATCAATATATCATCATAGGATATAACGTAGAACTTGCTTTGTTAGTACCACAAACATGGTACTATTAAAACCTTTGAAATATTTTTTCCATAAAATAAAAATAGTTCGTTTTTATCTAAATTATTTGAGAATTTACAAAAAATAAAACAAAATTAATGATAAAACACTGTTTTACTGAGAAATAAAAATTGTAAAAATTGTAAAAAAGAATACACAAACAATGCAGGACATAAACAACACGGCATCATCCGATTGGTCAGTGGTTTCCTGGAATAAATTGTGATTGGTCGACCAAAAATACGACACTCAATTACAGACAAACACATAATTTCAGTAATTATAAACAAAAAACAACAACAATAACAACAGCAACAATAGTGGAGGTTATTTTAGACATTACGGATTGCAGAATGGAAAAACCAGTCATGATAAACATGATAAGACTTTGCGCCATTAAGGAATATTATATTGTATATTATAAATATACTTATTAACAAATTATAATGACACCAATATCACATTTATTTATTGGCAGATATTTTTATATTAATATTAATATTAAATTTATTGAATTAATTTCCAAAAATTTCGGAAGAATAAAAAAAAACTTTGAATAATTGAGATGACATTCCGGTAGGATTCGCAGGATTGAAAAGGTTTGAAATTAGCTCATGACGACGTCTTGAGGACGTCAATGGCGGAATGTGATGACTCATCACCCATCGTCATCATCACCGATTCTTTAAACAAATTTATATCTCTATATATTTAATTAAAATATTTAATTAAAATATTTTAATAATAATATATTATTTTTTATTTATAAATATACATTCTTATTGTAATCATTAACACTAATATTAATATGATATAATTAACATTATCATTAATTACGACGTCTACATTAATAGTAAATAATAATAATAATAATAATAGTAATAGTAATAATAATAATTATTATTATTATGATTATAATAACAACAGCAATGGTAATAAGAACAAAAAATATCAACAATCAGTCATCATTTGTTGCTCACAAAAATTTCCTCTCGGTCGGGATTTACAAACCCATGCAGGGTCCAATTCCCGACCGGAGTGCACTTTTAATCGCGCGGATCGTTGCCATGGAAACCGAATCTCTACGTCCTCGTCGTCGTCTTCCTCCTCCTCCTCCCCGGAGTAGGGTGGGGAGGTCTCACGGTCGAACGAGTACTGAGGACGATAAATGCTTTCATTTTGGCCAGGAAAATTTAAATAAAGTCACCGGAAATGGTGAAATTGATTTTGGAAGGATGGATGGGTAGATGGTGGACGGACGGACGGATGAACGAATGAACAAATGAATGGGTGGATGAAATGGCGGACTGACGGATGGTTATAAAGATGAACGGATAGATGGACGGATGGTTACATGGATGAATGGAGGGATGGATGGATGGATGGAAATGGGGATGGATGGATGGATGGGATGGACGAAGAAAAGAATACTATTAAAAATAGATCTCCTTGCACGGGAATAATAGGAGTAAATGAGACGGAAGATTTACAATGCTCTGCAGTAATGGGGATCTCCAGAAACTCAACTCCATCCTTCCAGTTGTAGTTGCAAGCGAACCACCGAACCAGTTGTTTTTGTTGTTCGCAGTCTGGCCATTGGAGAGTGACTTGACGTCGTCGTCTAGAGAATATTGTTGTAGCTGTTGTTGTTGTAGATGATGATAATGATGATGATGAGATGATCTTGATAGTCTACTGAAGGAATTGGTCGTGCTTACGGTGATGACATCTACAATGAAAGTGTTGTTGAAGGTGATGACGACGACGACGACGATGAAGAGAAGGATGATGACGACGACGACGATGAAAAGGAGGAGGATGACGACGACGACGGCCGAAGTTGAAAGAATTAGAAGGCTTTTCTGGGCACGTTTTAGTTTTAAATTTTATGGAGATAATTCATCGATGACGTCATCGTCGAGTCATGCGTCCGATTCAAAAAGAGTTTAAACTGAGCCATGAATTCATGTTTATGTTTTCATCGGACTTTTTTTATCGACCAATCAAATCTTTTTTGTTGGCCATGGAGGTGGAGCAATGGAGACGGACTTTAGGGTCAGGAAGGTGCAAAGGAATGGATGGTGTTATAAATAAAATAAATAATAATAATAATAATAATTGGTTAATTTAAAATAGTTTTTTGATGGGATTAGTTATTAAATAATGAATTTAATATTATTTCAATTTTCTGATGTAAAAATATTTAAAACTTAAAAGTTAAGACTAAATGAAAAAAAAGCATCTATAATCAAATATTCGAATTTTAAACGAAAAATTATTAAATGCATTTAAATTAACTTAACAACTTCGGAATTATATTCGGAATATAGTTATGTTATTTATAATATTATTTAATAATAATATAATATATAATACATTATTTATTATTAAATATTATATTAATAATATTATTTTTATTAATTATATATTTATTATATTATAATTATTTATTAATAATTAATTAATTAATTATAATTAATAATATAATTATTAATATATTATTAATTAATAATATCGTTTATAGTATAAAACCATAAAAATGATTAAATATCTTTGATTAAAACTTAATTACATAATTAAGTCGGATTAACATTTTTTAAAAAATTCAAATTCTATTTGTATTTCCTTGATAATAAAGATAATATTCCTTGGGATGAATTGAAGAAATGAAAAGAAATTACAGAAGGAAATGAGATTTCGAGTTCTTGATCCATGAAATTTAATAGAGGATTTTTTTTATAAATTAAAATTAATCAAATTAGATTTAATTAAAATCGATTAAAATTAATTAATCGAATTAAAATCGATTAAAATTAATTAATTAAGTTAATCGCGGGCTCTGAATGACCATCTATGCCTCGGATTTTCAAAGATTTAATAACAAATATTTAAGCATTTATTGACTTAAGTAAAAGAAAATTTAATAAAAACATCTTAATTTTAATCCAATAAGCCTTTCACTGTTGTTTTTTTATACATAAAATTGGTTCGGATTTTATCCCAGGATAATATTTTAGAAAATATTTCAAAAGGCTTTAAAAAAGATTAATTTAGGAACTTAATTATTGTTTTAAAATCGTAGAAAATTGCATTTTCGTTTCAATTAATCCGACAGCAAAAATTTCAACTCGTGGAAAATACAATTCGGTTCGATAAAGAATGGCTTCCGGTTTTTGAAGGAAGCATAAAAGTTGTTTCTGTTCGAATTGATGAGTTTCCATTTACGCTGGTGTGAACTTCATTGACCTCTTTTAGTTCACGCTTCAACGAGCAAGGTGCCAGCTTTTTAAGCCCCATTTACCCCTGCTTTTCACTCACTCACGTTCACTCAGCCACCCATTCACTCACTCACCCACTCACTCACGTTCACTCAGCCACCCACCATCCACCCAGTCACTCACACTCTCACTCACCCACTCACTCACGTTCACTCAGCCACCCACCGCCCATTTACTCACTCACTCACGTTCACTCAGCCATCCACCACCCTAACCCTATGGAGATAACCCAGTCACTCACTCATCGCATTTCTAACATAAAGCCCTAATGTCGTCCATTATCATTAATTATCCATTCGTGGACAAAGTTTAAAAACACGTGCTTTATTGAAAGAATGAATGAAGCGAAAGAAATAATGGCTTTTTATTTACGTCTGAAAACTCAATTCGTGGTTGTCTTGTGCAGATAAACATTCTCTTGCAAGACAACATCCTAATCCTTCTCTTATCACGTGGTCAAAAAAACAACAAAAACAAAAACAATACAAAAACAAAGCAAAATACTGGATTAAAATATGCAAAATATGTATATATATTTATTATGATTTAACCATTATTAATCTTTTAAAATATAAATATTTATTGTGATTTGATTTATTATTATATAAAATCATTCAAAATATTATCATATGAAATATGTATATTTGTTGTGATTTAACTGTTATTAAACATTCAAAAAAAATATTTATCGTGATATAACTATTATCAATCGTTTAAAATATGTTTATTTATTAAGATTTGACTGTTATTAATTTTTTTTTCTTTTTTATAAATATGTATTTTCATGTAAATTCATCCTATAAGTCAATCTTGATCTTGTGAAATGAATCAGATCACATAGCATTAAATTCATTAGAATTTCTTTTAAATGATAATTAAACAATATCAATAATTCACATATCTACATCAATATAAACAAATGTACTGATGAGGAATTATATTATTTATTATGAGTGATTATTATGAAACAATATAAATAAATGTATTATAATATAAATCCATCAATAATAATAATAATAATAATAATAATAACAATAATAATAATAATATAAATAAATAATTACTATCATCACCATCATCATCTAATGTTACACGGTCTCAGGTGTCAATAATGCTCTCCTTTTGAAAATAGAAACATCTCTATTGTTTCATCGAAATTCCTGGAAAAACTATCATTATTATTATTATTATTAATATTATTTTTATTAATATTATTTATCATTTTTATCAATATTTATATTTAAAAAGAATTAATTTTGTAATTCAGCGAGGCGCATCATCTTCTGAAAAATTTATAATCAGTCACATTATAGTAATTATTATACTATAATTTACAACAGTTATTTTAAAATTTCAGATTAAAGCTTTTTGAACTATTTCGTGCAGAATTATAACTTGAGAATTTCTTGAAATTTTTTTCTTGAAATGAAAAAAAAAGAAAAAGATCTATTGTATTTTAAATTATTTTTAATAAATTAAATTTATTTTAAATTAATATTTTGAAATTATCATTTTAAAATTATTCCAAAATCGACAATAAAAAAAATATCTTTAAAAACTGGATCCGTTCCATCTGGATTGTCTGAGATGGTCTCATTAGCTCCACTCCTATTAGCTTCATCATTCAAGGCTATTCCGGAGTAATACAAACTTTAACAGTACACAAATGGCTTTTCTTTTTTATGAAAAACAAAAAACATAAAAAACAAAAATTTATTATATTTATATTTATTAAATAAAACTTTAAAAATATATTTAAATAATTAAATAAAATTAAACAACAACAACAACAACAACGAACGTCCGTCCACGTTTTCCCAACCCCTCTTCCGGTATTATTCACGGTGGCACAACCCGGGGACCACCCAGGCAGCGCCGGGATGGGTGGGCCGAGCTGCTTGTGGTCCTCATTAGCATGCAAATGTCTTCACAAGGCCGTAAACTTCCTTGTAACTGTCGTTGAGGAATATAATTTGATTATTTTTCTACAGGAATGTCCTTCAGATGTCTTTATCGACTGTTTGCCTGCCGTCGGCTGCTTTCCATGCCGTCCTTACCTCTTCCAGGGCGGTGGTGATGATGATGATGATGATGATGATGACGATGATGATGACGACGATGATGATGATGACGATGATGATTGTGATAAGTCCACTGTACTTTGAAGTTGAAGATGATATGATGATGATAACAATGCTTTGTCATCAGATACTGCATATAAAAATATAAATTATAAAATGTAAATAAATATAAATAAATGTAATTACTAAAATATAAACTACGCAGCAGGTGCCCGTACGCATCCTTGAAAAATAGATCACATGACACAAATGCGGAGGTGGAAATTATTTTCCAAGCATCGTGGAATCAATTCGTCTTCCGGAATCGAAGAGAACATGGTTTACTTTGTAATCAGTGACCGCTGATAAATTGCTCGTTCAACACGTAGAAACAAATACATGGAAAGTCTTATCATCGCATCTTATCACTCTGTTATCATTTCGTCAATGTATTTTTTTTTCACACAAATCCATTTATGTATGTATGCATATTTGTATGTATGTATATAGCTATGTAATCCATTCATTGGCACTGACTTATTATTATTATTATTATTATTAATGTCATTGTTATTATTATTATTATTTAATTTGTCTCATAATTGTCTTTATTTATTTAATTATTTCTTTCCAAAAGGTTTGCTTTAGTTAATATTGTGGAAAATAAATCCGAATGATTTAAATATTTATTTTTAAATGGAATTTTAAAGAAATGGAGAGACTTAATTGTTTCAACAATATCTCAACAATCCACACAAAATCTCAACAGTTCATTATTTGTAGAATTCACCACGTGAACAGCCAATTATTTCAACGATCCAACCTTTTGAACTGCCCTTTTGAACAATCAGATCGTGTCCTTCAATATTCCTTCCATGAAAACCTTTTCAAGATCTGAGAAGCGAAACTCATGGAAATCCCTAAACGTTGAAAATAAAATTCAGCTTCTGAATGAGTTAAAGTCCATCATTCCGCCATTATTTCTCTTAATTCACCTCCCGATGATAAATCTAGGGTCACCGGTACACGAGTTCAAAGGTCGAAAGGTCGCACTGAAAAGAGCCATTAATGAGGTAATGTAAAGCTAACAGTGACGTGAAAAATATTTCTTCGCATCGTGTGAGGATCGCGAATGAAATAATTGGAGGAGCAATAAGTGGATGATAAAATATATAATAGTTAATAGTTTTATTAAAAAATTAAAAAGAAATATTTGATTAATAATAAATTAACTTGTCTAATTCTAATTATCATTTGCTATGAAATTAATAGCAATTAGAAATTTAAAATAACTATCAAGTTCGACTTCCCATGTGAAGTTGCACAAAAGTTGGCGAAATCATTGCAACAATGTTGTCAACAACTTGCAACATTTCAAGTGTTCATCCAATTACCGGCCTTCCTCGTGCCGCTGTCGGCGTCCAATCGTGAAATTGTCGAAATTTTTAAGTTTAACTCGAATTATAAACTAGAAAAAAGGACAAATATCCTTAAGTCACATAAACGACTTATGAATCAGAAAACGAATAAATAAATAAATAAATTAATTAATTAATATTGATAATAAAGTATGAGTAACTGATTAACAAAACCAAGCCTAAACAAACAAACAGACTTTCGAATTTAAGGATAAAACAACAAAAAATGAGACCTCGGCTGAGAAAATGAAGTTTAATGATGGACGGAGCTGTGAATGATAACCACGGCTGATGGAAAGATGGAGCGATGGATGAGAAAAGAATGGAATGAAAAGTTAAAGCAGTCATGTGACCCCTTTTTCCTTATTTTTTGGCTCTTTTTTGCTTCCCCTGAAACTTATATCTTTCAATTTCTGCTACTCCCGGCCCTTAATTCCAATTGGTGGAGTTATTTTCGACCTGATTTCTTATTGGCTGGCCACCATTTGCAATTCCAATTGACCAATTACAATTTATGGCCTCTGGTCGAAACAAATGTCCCTCATTTGCATATTAAATAACCTAGCGGAGGTTTTTTGTGCGCGGTGCTTATTGGCATTGATAAATTGCTAAACTTAAAAGAAGAAAGGCTTTCTTGAATTATTAAAATCCCTTTTAAATTAATTATTACCACTAGGACCACCACCATGCATGCCAATAATAATTAATATTAATAACATCTTTCATTCGAAAAAAAAAACTTAAAACATAAATATTTTACGACTAGGAATTTTCGAGGAAGATTTTGAATAAACATCAGAAACTATCTCAGAAGACGTGAACACGTGAACGTGATTTCCAAATTCTCGAAATAGGATTTGAACCCAAGACTTAATACCTCACTGCGTCAAGGAATTTCAACTGCTTTCAGAGAATTGAAGCTAACCTTGAAGAAGGAAAACTATCAGGAAGGATTGTTAGGACCAGTAACTGACGATATGCCTTGTCGTCTGCTTAGCCTTACGAGGTCAAATATGAGAGGTAAAACTGTCTCAGTGATGGGTAACTCTGAGGTTGTCTTGAAAGGTCAGCCTGGTCGGGCAGGGGAATGGGCAAGTATAAACCATTGGTGATCAAATTCAGACAACCACAGAATAAATGACTGAATGAATGAGTGAGTGAGTGAAGAAAAGAAATGAGTGAATGAATGATGGAGTGAATGGATGAATGGATGAATTCAAAAGCGGAGGAAGCGATCAGCATTTTGCATTCTTTTATCTGCCGATGGAAATCAAGTCAACGATCATTTTTCTTTATCGTGACAACCCCTCAATTACTCTCCATGGATTCGTCATCTTTCAATCCGGAAGTACAACGTCATTAAATACGTAAAAACAAAGAACAATAAATAAAATACGCAAATTCGCAAATCAAAAGTGAGCGATAATTAATTTCTAAATAATTGTAAACACGGAAATGAATGTTTAGAATGTTAAGAAGCATTTTGTTAATTAATTTGTCGAGTAATACTTTCCATCTTAATTTTCATATTTAAGTGAAAAACTATTTTAATTCAAAAACAAAATCGTCTGGAAAATAATTGTTTGGAAATTTCCATTCAAGAACCATCATATCCACGTTAAGAACTTCTTGTTGAACGTTATGAAATTCATAAATTACATAGTTTAAATTTCTTTTAAGATATAAAATTCAAAATTTATATTCAGAATCCTATTCATCATCGAGTTAATTAAAAAATAAAAAAATAAATAAAATCAAATCAAAAAATTCATTCTGCTCCGGCGATAATTGGTGCTTCCTTTTCATGAAGCATTTCCTCTCCATGGACTGACGTCACAAACACGTGATCAACATTCGGAACATCCGAGAAGAACATTTTGTAGACGAGATATTCCGTAAGATGAATGAATTGTAATTAAAAAAACCACAATCAAAAGGCTCCATATCCATTATTTTGGCCGTTTGCTCATCCATCCATCCACTCATCCCCCCATTCATCTGTCCATTCATTTATTCATCCCTCTCTCCATCCATCCGTCCGTCCGTCCATTCATCCGCCCATCGATCCATCCATCCGTTTAACCAACCAGCGGCTCTTGCAAATATCGTTTCCATTATTCCGATCGAGCAATTCCAACCACGAAAATCGTTGTCATGGGAACGCGGGCACCTGCTAATGAACAGAAATGTCCATTGCGTGTCCATTTCGACACGCGAGAGACCCTGTCGTTGTTAGGGAAGCTTCGATCTCGGACCAGGAATCGAACCTGCGAGTCTTGGACTGATGCTCAAAAAGATTTTTTTCTTTTTTTGTTTTTTGTTTTGTTTTTGTGTTTATTATTCTGCAGACGAGATATTTTGCAAGACGAATGGATTGTAATTAAAAACCTTAATTAGACATCCATCTACCCATGCATCCATCCATCCATCCTCTTACCCATTTACTGACCCATCCGTCCATCCCTCCATTCATTTATCTGTCCGTCCATCCATTTCATTTTTAGTTTCTTTTTCTTTTTGTAATCGAGTCTCCGTTTGCACTTTTCCAACCAAATGTACGCGTGGAACGTACTTAAGTTTGTACGTTTGTACGTACTACGCGTACGTTTGCAAGACAAGCAGACGACAACGTAGAATTTATTGCTGACCGCGAATATTGCAATCCTAATGCGGGTCAAAGTTCAGGGCAGGAAAAAAATCGAATCAAGGTCGTTGGTGTTGAAGGTCACAGCTTCCCGGAGAATTGAGTGATGTGTTGTGTTCGCTGTTGTACGAATATAATTAAATGTTATTATTTATTAATAATTATTAATTATATAATAATTAATCCAATTAATGTTAATTAATTAATTTATTGTGATTTTTATGATTTACTGTGAAGTACTTGTTATTAATGTAAATTGCTTTAAAATAATAATATTATTATTAATAATAATAATAGTCTTGTTTTGTGTTCAATTTATAAGATTACTTTCCTTTTAAAGTCTGAATAGTTTGATAATTTAAAGAAAAAAATCCACTTTATTCAGTCGAGGTATTTTAAGAAATTTGAAAATCAATTTAAACAAAAGAAATTTAAAATTTAACTTAAAAATACGTGAAAATAAAAATTCTTTTCTCATCTCTTTGGCGCATTTCGGCGTCACGTTTCAATGTGGAGGTGTTTTCCAGTACATTGAAAACATGTTTACGTCCTTCACAACTGCATTCACAACTTCCGCATTATCGTCCACGACAATCCATCTGCTGTGAAGCCAGGAAATGGCGCCAAAACGTGTTCATCTTGCGTCAAATTGAAAATAGCGCCGAAGTATCGGCGCTCCATTAGCGCTACCATTGTTCGCCGTGATTTGTGGTAAAAGCGCTGAAAGAGATACGAATTTTTTTTTTCCTGACGAATACTTTATTTCTTTTTCTTTCTATAAATATATTTATATTTATATTTTTTTATAATATCATGGAAATCGTGCACTATGTTGACTCGAAAAAGATGGCGACCGTGGATGGATGAATGGATGGATGGACGGACGGACGGATGGGTGGATGGATGGCAAAAAGGATGGCCATCCGCCTTGATTCGGTTGTAAGAAGTTGCGTTTTTAAAATTTTATTTCATGTTTTGTTAAAAATTTGTTGTTGCTATTGTTGTTGTCTTTCATTGATATTCAGTGCAATTATTATTTAATTAATATAATAATATATATTATTACTATTATTATTATTTTTATTATTATTATTATTTGTCTTTGCCTTTGCTTCGCATATGGTTAGGGTACCCCTATATCAATATCTAGAATTTATAATATTCTTTGATAGGTACGAATAAATAAATAAATAAATAAATAAATAAACAAATAAATATTATGACGATAAAATATAAAGGAAATAAAATGGCTCGTTTTGTTTGGGGGGTCGTCTGCTATTGACGAGTGTCATGTAAACTGAGTCTTTCGTCGTTTTTAGTGAACGTCCTGTTGAATATTGGACGAGATATATTTCCGTTTTAGGCTTGGATTATGATTTCAGAGTAAATGCAGGTATTGATGTGTTTTTCCTTTTTGTATAAACAATTGGTTTAAATGTACGTGGCTTTTGTTTCGATTTGTTTATGTTTATGTTTTTCGTTTTTGTTTTTAAATTGCGAAATGATTTGGATGTATATGCGGCTTTGTTTTGATGTTTTTATTACGTAATAGTGTTATTGCAAATATTTTATTTTATTTTATTACTTAATAATAGTATAATTGTAAATGTTCTGTTTGATTTTATTATATAATTGTGTATGAGCTTGTATTTAGGTTCAATAAAGCAGTTCTGATGTAACTTCAATTTTCATTTTGAATTAGTATTGTGGTTGTCATCAATATTATATTGACCTTGATAGTCTTCTTATTCCCCAACTAACTGAGTATAGTTTAATGAATTCCTAATAAAAAATCTAAAAATCGTTTTATGTTGCTTTTCATTACAAATAATTAAATATACGAATAATAATTAAACAATTGATATATTATTACAAATAACAAATATTTAATACAAATAATAAATAATAAAATGGTGTAATTGCATAGATTTTAATTGATTTTATTATATAATTGTGTTACACTTATATTAATTTATTAATATTTAATGTTGTTGTTATTACGAATAAATTATAAAATAGTGAATATGCAAATATATTTCTTGAATTTAATGCAAGGTGGATTTTAAAGTGCAGGACGTGGTAACATTTTGTCGTTTTGTTTTTGCGGTGATTTTATTTTTAATGAGTTTTGAAATGAACAAATTTAAAAAAATAATATACTGTTTTTATTTTTTAAATTGTAAATTTATTCAAATTATGGTGTAAATAATTATAATCTAAAGTCGCAAAAGCGTTTAAAATGTATTATTATGTTATTAAATAATTTAAAATTTAACTTATTTATATTTTGCCATGTTTTCAAGTTACGAAACGTTCAGCTTAACAATATTTCCCTCCAATTCATCTCACGAGACAATTAAAAGTTGATATATTCGCATTTAACCACAAAATCGATATTTGGTTAAAAAATCAGAAATAAATTTATGGACTTTCCCGGACTGCTACAAATGAGAGCCATTAATTATTTTCCTTATTTTCCTTGCAAAATAAAAAAAAATGATTTCCAAATAATTCACAAAACTTAATCGTAAACGAAGACTAAACAGCGATATTTAAAGCTATTTTTGATGTTTAATCGAGGTGTCAACGAGGTTTTTTCGACTTTTTCGTCTTGACATGGCCATGATGATGATAACGATGATGATGATGATGATGATGTTGGTGATGATGATGATCTTTTATGATTCACCATCTTCGTATTCTTCATCATCATCATCATCATCATCCTATTGGTGTCACGAAAAAGTTTCAAAGGCAAGTGTTATTTGATACAATACTATTTAATTTTATATTTAAGTCTAATGTTTATTAAATGATTTATTGGTTATTTGCCGAATTTTGTTTTTTATTTGTAAATTATTTCTTTTAAGTTTTTCTGACCATCGGTCCTCCTATGCAGAGAAATGAAATAATTAATAACAACAATAATAATAATAATAATAATAATTTACGAACTAATACATGACTCACTAAAAGCCTAATTACTATATCATTACTTAATATAATAAATAAATAAAATAAAATAATAATAATAATTATGTTAAAAATTAAATAAAAATTAAGAAATAAATTGCCTTCCTTGGGCGGATGGGAAATTCAAAAATAATCAATAAACCAGGAGTTATCTTTCCCGTCTCTCAGACGAGTTCCTAATTTATGAGGCCTCTGCGTCCACCAAACCATCTACTCACCCACCTACCCACACGTAGAGACACCCGCCCATCCACCCACCCATTCACTCATCATCCATCCATCCATCCATCCATCCATCCATCCATCCATCCATCCGTCAGTCCGTCCCTCCATCTATCCGTCCATTCATCCATCCGTCCGTCTGTCCATCCATCCATCTATCCGTCCATTCATCCATCCATCCATCCATCCATCCATCCATCCGCCCGTCCGTCCATCCATCCATCCATCCGTCCATCCGTCCATCCATCCCACACCCCATCCCAAAACATCCGCTGAGGTAGTGCCCCCCAGAGAACTGACGATGTTCTTGAAGCGTGGCCTAAGAGATATTTTCAGACATTTCAGGGGCACCTGAGATCAGCGTCCATGTGAATCAAACTGCCACCTGCCGAAATAAATTACCTCAAGGAGCGACTCCAAGCTGCTGGAGAGAATATATTTTTAACGGCACTGGATATTATTCGGCAATAAATAATAATTTTTATATTATTTATATTATTATATTTTTTATAATTAAATAATAATTTATCTCAAAATCAAAATAAATAACATTATAGCAACATTTTTAACTTTTAAATTTATTTTCTGAGAAAAATGATGAGAAAGAAAACTCGAAAAACTCGGAAATGTCGAACAATTGAAATAAATTGTCATCAGTGACAAATTGTTGCTTCAACAACAGAAAATTTAAACATAAAAATAAAACTTTTAAGAACCGACCCGGTATTTTCTAACAAATTATAGAAATTATGTTTAATATTAATAATAATAGTAATAATAATAATGATAATGATCATAATAATAATAATAATGATAATGATCATAATAATAATAATAATGATAATGATAATGATAATGATATTAATAATAATAATAATAATAATAATAATAATAATAATAATAATGATAATAATAATTTTCCCCGCAAAAACATCTCTTCCGGACACATGAATAAAAATATTTAAATATAAAATAATAAATAAATAAATAAATAAAACTCTCAAAGAAAATCCGAGGAATTGTTTTGGTCGTAAAAATTAATTTTTTATGAAAATATTCCTGAAAATTAAGCGGAGTCTCGCGAGGGCGCGAAAATCCAGCAGACGATTCCTTGCAAATGTTTCTATTCGATGCAAGTTCTTGCAAGTTTCATGAATCTTTGGAAGACTTTTTTTTATTTCTGATTATTTATTTTATTATTTTCAGTACAATTTAAAAAAAAAGTCACAAATAATTGAACAAATAATTGGAAAATAATTATTAATTTCGGTAATTATTTTTAAAAAATACGTAGTTTTAGAAATGCAATTCGTATTTCTAACATATCTCTGCAGTTTATTATTTATTTGTAACTTACATATAATATAATATAATATAATATAATATAATATAATATAATATAATATAATATAATATAATATAATATAATATAATATAATATAATATAATCTGTGACATATTTATATTATAAAATATGACTGATCATCCATATATTTAATTAATTGAATGAATTTTGAAATTACCTTAAATTAAATTTTAAATGTTAAATTTAATTTTAAATATTTAAATTTATTTCTTACGATGCATAAATATAAAAAAAATTATTAATTTATTTAGAATAACAAATTGTACTGTAATTATGTTATGTGTGATGTTGTGACGTTGTGATGTTGTGATGTTGTGGTGTTGTGATGTTGTAATGTTGTGATGTTGTGATGTTGTGATGTTGTGACGTTGTGACGTTGTGACGTTGTGATGTTGTGTTGGGGTGATGTTGTGATGTTGTGACGTTGTGATGTTGTGATGTTGTGATGTTGTAATGTTGTGATGTTGTGACGTTGTGACGTTGTGACGTTGTGATGTTGTGTTGGGGTGATGTTGTGATGTTGTGACGTTGTGATGTTGTGATGTTGTGACGTTGTGATGTTGTGATGTTGTGATGTTGTAATGTTGTGATGTTGTGACGTTGTGACGTTGTGACGTTGTGATGTTGTGTTGGGGTGATGTTGTGATGTTGTGACGTTGTGATGTTGTGATGTTGTGATGTTGTAATGTTGTGATGTTGTGACGTTGTGACGTTGTGACGTTGTGATGTTGTGTTGGGGTGATGTTGTGATGTTGTGACGTTGTGATGTTGTGATGTTGTGACGTTGTGATGTTGTGATGTTGTGATGTTGTAATGTTGTGATGTTGTGACGTTGTGACGTTGTGACGTTGTGATGTTGTGTTGGGGTGATGTTGTGATGTTGTGACGTTGTGATGTTGTGATGTTGTGATGTTGTAATGTTGTGATGTTGTAATGTTGTGATGTTGTGATGTTGTGACGTTGTGATGTTGTGATGTTGTGGTGTTGTGATGTTGTAATGTTGTGATGTTGTGATGTTGTGATGTTGTGACGTTGTGACGTTGTGACGTTGTGATGTTGTGTTGGGGTGATGTTGTGATGTTGTGACGTTGTGATGTTGTGATGTTGTGATGTTGTAATGTTGTGATGTTGTGACGTTGTGACGTTGTGACGTTGTGATGTTGTGTTGGGGTGATGTTGTGATGTTGTGGTGTTGTGATGTTGTAATGTTGTGATGTTGTGATGTTGTGATGTTGTGATGTTGTGACGTTGTGACGTTGTGACGTTGTGATGTTGTGTTGGGGTGATGTTGTGATGTTGTGACGTTGTGATGTTGTGATGTTGTGATGTTGTAATGTTGTGATGTTGTGACGTTGTGACGTTGTGACGTTGTGATGTTGTGTTGGGGTGATGTTGTGATGTTGTGACGTTGTGATGTTGTGATGTTGTGACGTTGTGATGTTGTGATGTTGTGATGTTGTAATGTTGTGATGTTGTGACGTTGTGACGTTGTGACGTTGTGATGTTGTGTTGGGGTGATGTTGTGATGTTGTGACGTTGTGATGTTGTGATGTTGTGATGTTGTAATGTTGTGATGTTGTAATGTTGTGATGTTGTGACGTTGTGACGTTGTGACGTTGTGATGTTGTGTTGGGGTGATGTTGTGATGTTGTGACGTTGTGATGTTGTGATGTTGTGATGTTGTAATGTTGTGACGTTGTGACGTTGTGACGTTGTGATGTTGTGACGTTGTGACGTTGTGATGTTGTGATGTTGTGATGTTGTAATGTTGTGATGTTGTGACGTTGTGACGTTGTGACGTTGTGATGTTGTGATGTTGTGATGTTGTGTTGGGGTGATGTTGTGATGTTGTGACGTTGTGATGTTGTGATGTTGTGATGTTGTAATGTTGTGACGTTGTGACGTTGTGACGTTGTGACGTTGTGATGTTGTGTTGGGGTGATGTTGTGATGTTGTGACGTTGTGATGTTGTGATGTTGTGATGTTGTGACGTTGTGATGTTGTGATGTTGTAATGTTGTGATGTTGTGACGTTGTGACGTTGTGACGTTGTGATGTTGTGTTGGGGTGATGTTGTGATGTTGTGACGTTGTGATGTTGTGATGTTGTGATGTTGTGACGTTGTGACGTTGTGATGTTGTGATGTTGTAATGTTGTGATGTTGTGATGTTGTGATGTTGTGATGTTGTAATGTTGTAATGTTGTGATGTTGTGACGTTGTGATGTTGTGATGTTGTGACGTTGTGTTGGGGTGATGTTGTGACGTTGTGACGTTGTGATGTTGTGACGTTGTGATGTTGTGACGCTGTGATGTTGTGACGTTGTGATGTTGTGATGTTGTGACGTTGTGATGTTGTGATGTTGTGATGTTGTGATGTTGTGATGTTGTAATGTTGTAATGTTGTAATGTTGTAATGTTGTGATGTTGTGACGTTGTGATGTTGTGATGTTGTGACGTTGTGTTGGGGTGATGTTGTGACGTTGTGACGTTGTGATGTTGTGACGTTGTGATGTTGTGACGCTGTGATGTTGTGATGTTGTGATGTTGTGACGTTGTGACGTTGTGACGTTGTGATGTTGTGATGTTGTGATGTTGTGATGTTGTAATGTTGTAATGTTGTGATGTTGTGACGTTGTGATGTTGTGATGTTGTGACGTTGTGACGTTGTGACGTTGTGATGTTGTGACGTTGTGACGTTGTCATGTCCTACCATCAATAAGAAACATCTGCGAGGTATTTAAGTATTCATGGGAATTACAGCAATTTCTCATTTTTTGAACCAATCTAACCGAACAAACTTCGACAGTTGCTGATAATGATTTTATATCTTTTCAACGAAACCATGGCAACCGATTACCAGAAGCGACGATGTTGTTGTTGTTATTGTTCATAGGTGATGTAAAGTTATCACATTATCGACGTCGTCATCATTATCACAATTGTCATTGCTATCATAAATATATTGATTAAAATCATCTGCATTCGTTCAATCACGTCGATTCTCACCTGTGTTTATCAATCATCACTATCACAACCACCATCACTACCATAATCATCATCAACATCATCATCATGATCGCCGTCATCGTCGTCAGCTAAAATCTTTCTTTTCCTTCCTCTCCATCCATCCTCTCCACCGAAAGAGCGGAACAACAGTCAACTTCCGGTCCTCGTCTTCATCCACGGCGAGAACTTCGACGAAGGAACCGGAAACGCCTACGACGCCAGCGTTTTGTCCTCGTTCGGGAACATCGTCGTCGTCACCATCAACTACAGGGTCGGACCGCTTGGTCAGTTTCGTTCGTTATTATATCGATCGATCAATCAATCAATCAATCAATCAATCAATCAATCAATCAATCAATCAATCAATCAATCAATCAATCAATCAATCAATCAATCAATCAATCAATCAATCAATCAATCAATCAATCAATCAATCAATCAATCAATCAATCAATCAATCAATCAATCAATCAATCAATCAATCAATCAATCAATCAATCAATCAATCAATCAATCAATCAATCAATCAATCAATCAATCAATCAATCAATCAATCAATCAATCAATCAATTAAATGATTATTCAATAAATCAATCATTTAAGTTGCTATAGAGATTATCTGAGATTTATTGAAATATACTTATGTTAAAATATTGTTGGATCACTGGATCCAGATAATTCAAGAATAATTAAAATTATATTGCTGATTAATTAATTTAGTAATTAATTAAATTGAGTGGCAATATAATTTGAGAATTAATTAATGGGTAACATTCAGAGTCTTTGGTTATGAAGCTAGACAAATAGAGTTATCTCGAAAAGCAGAGCGAGAGTAAGAGAAACAGCAGATTCCAAGACTTAGACATTTGAGCATTGTACATCTTCCAAGCCATCTGAACACTTTCAATAAACCTGACCTTCTATAATTAGTTTGAGGACCCCGGGTTATTATTATATTAATTATATAGATAGGCACACGTGTACATATTATATTATGAATATGTGCGAGCATCATCTTTGTGTATATATATATATATATATATATATATATATATAATTTATATTATATAATTTATATATATATATATATATGTATGTATGTGTGTGTGTGTGTGTGTGTGTGTGTGTGTGTGTGTGTGTGTGTGTGTGTGTGTGTGTGTGTGTGTGTGTGTGTGTGTGTGTGTGTGTGTGTGTGTGTGTGTGTGTGTGTGGGGGGGGGGGGTGGTATTTCCAGAGAAGATAATCACATGCATTCCTGAGGGAAATGATAGCCAAGCAAACACGAGAAAAACACGGACCCTCACCGAATCGATATCACGTGATTAAATTTGCAAAACGCTGAGGATGTGCAACTGGAAAAGTTTCGTTCATAAACTTCAACGGATCGTTTTTCCATCCGTCCACACGACTTCCATGTCCGGAATGGACGCTAAACAATTAGACGTCAGAATTTGATCTTTGGCTCTTCACCTTTTAAGAGAAGAGATGGAGATTGTTGCATCTGTTTAGTTTTGCGAGTTATGCATGAAGGTGGAGTGGAGATTCAGGATTGTCGGTAGCCAATCACGTGTCGTGTTATGAATTAATTAAATTAGCTAGCTTCTCAATAATAATTTCAACCTGGCATTTGCTGTGCAAAATTGAAGGTTTTGTTGTAAATGACATTAAAATGGCAGTCCAAATTTAGTCGGAATTTATTAATAACCTCCAAAATGGCTTTTAATGCAAATCTCTTCCAACACGGGAGTGATTTATGTAGCGCATTTTGCAACTTCATCTCATCAGTATGCATTGGTCGTCACTGAAAAGCCTAAATGCAAGCCAAGTAGTTTTCAAAAAGTGAAAGAAATCTTCAAGGGTAAAACCAGGGGAAAACCCAGGAGAATGAAAGTTTAAGAAAATGGATGTACACGATCCGAAGAAGTAAATTATTTGCAATCAACTACTCCGTTTGAATCCCGCTGTCGTCTGCTCAGTTCCCGCTAATTGAATCCTTAGGAAGTTATGAAGATCCGAGCCAGGATTGAAAGAGAAGTTTATACTTTGCAATAATTGATCTCAATTGTTTCATAGAGACCACCAGGACTACAAGCCAAAGATGAACCTCTACAGTGGTTGATAATGATCGTCAGGTTTTGATAATGATGAGTCTCGTGCGGTTATGATGATGATGACGATATGATGTTGACTGAAAATGCAGTGTAGAATAGGATACAAGCGTGAAAAGCTAGAAATTAATCCTACTTTTTTCATATTTTGTGGTTTTTTTTTTTATATATTTTTGAGGCTAAGTGCAGTTTTTTTTTTACAATTGAAAAGACGAATTCCCGCCAAAACGTTTTGGCAGGCAGGCACGTCTGATCGTCTGAGAAAGCTGAGATGGAGCGGTTTTTTCGAATCTTTTCCTCTGCAAAACGTGAAGTTGGTGACGTTTTTGAAAGACGTGTTTTGCATTTCCGTCACGTCAAAGTCACCAACTGCTGCTGCTGATGATGACGCTGATGATGATGTTGATGATGACAATGATGATGATAATGACGCCGATGATGACGATGATGATGTTGGTTTTGACGCCATGGCATTATTTATTTCATCATCAATTCTTCCGACACATTTGAAACTCATAACAACTTAAATTAATAAATTGTAAACTAATTATAATAAATGTATAATGTTATGATAGCTTCTAAATAATGATTATAAATTAATTGGAATTACAATATTTTTATTTTCAAATTTTACCAACACCACAAACACTAGAAAATGTTTCTTACTTCGTATTAGTTTTTAAAAAAAATGGAAAAATAATTTCAACCAATTTCCGGTTCCACCAGGCGGACGTAAAGGATTTCTTCCAGGAAACATTCCACCTCCGGTATAAATCCCGCCAAGGATTCTTGACAAAGCAGACGAGTTTTGGTCTAATTTACTTAATACACGAGTGACAACAATCTACTCTGATGCGTCGTTGAATAGAAAAGGATGAATGGCTGCATGGAGTGAATGGAGTGATTGAATGAATGAATTGTTAGGAAAGAATGAATGAATTGCTAGGGAGGAAAATGAATGAATGAGTGAATGGATGTGAGAAAATTAATGAGAGTGCATGAAGGCATGAAGAGTTGGTCGACTGAATGAATGAAAACAAAAGAACCATTGAATGAACGAATGAATGAGGAATGAATGAGTGAATGAGTGGTTGGATCACATAATTACAATAATAGATATTAATAATAATAATAATAATAATAATAAATCGAGTTATTTTTTATTTTTTATTATTACGAAATAAATGATTGATATTATCAGTCGAAGTTATCTATTGTAATTATTGATGAGATTATGGTTATTGGTTGTTGTTAAAAGTTGTTAAATTGTTAATATAAAAAAAAAAAAAATAATAATAGTGTTAGTGCATAATTTAATATCAACGATCACAATAAATATTTGATAGTTTTAATTCAATTTTGTTCATAATTTATAATTAATACAAAAATGTCCAATTTTATCAAAAATTGTATAAAATTAAAAATGCAATTATACTAAAAATACCTATCAAATTGCATTAAAAGAACCATCCGTCTCAGAAAAAAACAACAACTTCCTCCGACCGCCATCTTGTTTTCAATTCAATCTCCTAATTGTCTCCAACTTCTCAAAAAAAAAACCACACAAAACTCTTTCACTTCTTCTTCAATGGATTCCAAGCTAAATTATTTTTCCTTTGACAAGACTTAATTAATTAAGTATTTTAATCAATTTAATTAATTCTAGTTTTTTTTTTAAATTATTTATTATTACGAAATAAATGATTGATATTATCAGTCGAAGTTATCTATTGTAATTATTGATGAGATTATGGTTATTGGTTGTTGTTAAATTGTTAATATAATAATAATAATAATAATAATAATAATAATAATAATAATAATACAATTTAGCATTAGTAATAATAATAATAATAATGATTTTTTTCGCAACGAATTTAATTTCCATCTGAATCCAATAAATGCGTCTGGCCATGTTTGCCACGTGACCATCCTCCTGGAATGACAAACAGGATCTCCTTCACTCCCTCACTCCTTCATTCCTTCACTCCTTCATTCATTCCTTCATTCCTTCACTCCTTCACTCCTTCATTCCTTCATTCCTTCACTCCTTCACTCCTTCATTCCTTCATTCCTTCACTCCCTCACTCATTCACTCATTCACTCCTTCACTCCTTCATTCCTTCATTCCTTCACTCCTTCATTCCTTCACTCCTTCACTCCTTCATTCCTTCATTCCTTCACTCCTTCATTCCTTCACTCCTTCACTCCTTCATTCCGTCACTCCCTCACTCCCTCACTCCTTCATTCCTTCCTTCATTCCTTCATTCTTTCCTTTCATCCGCAGTTGATTCTCTTCCACGAGGAACCTTTTCCCTTCGGAAGTCTTTGGTCCAGAGATTTTGCTGAGAGTTCTTTTTTGCGAATTTGTTTTTTAATTATTTAAATAAAATTAAACTAAGTTAATGGTTTATTCATTGAATAATATGAGTATTGTTGTTAATAAATAAAATTATTATTATTATTATTGTTATTAGTTGTTTTATATTTGTTTTGTATTAATAAAGCATTACATGATAATAGTACTATTGTTATTATATCTACCATAGTATTCGTATATAATAATAATAATACTAACCACTCAATAACATTAATTGTTATTGAAGGTGTTATTATTAATCAATATCATTCAATAATAATATTCATTATTATTATTATTATTATTATTATTATTATTATTATTATTATTATTATTATTATTATTATTATTATTATTATTATTGTTATTATTATTATTATTATTATGTTTTTATAATTTCCTTATTGTTTCGATTCGAAACTCATTTGATTGAGAGCCTGACTGACTGATTGATTGATTGATTGGCTTATCAGAGTGTAACAGAAGTTCCAAACAATTGAGCATCGATTTCTGATTTATGGCTTTTGGATACTTTTGGCTTTAAACCAGTGAAGACCTAAATGCGAAGGATGGCTGGATCGATCATTATCATCATCATCACCATCATCATCATCGTCATCGTCGTCATCAACAACATCATCGCCTTAACCCAAAAAAAGATTTTTAATAATATAATATAATATAATCAATAGCAAACTATAATATCAATAAATCGCTGAGATTATATTTTTCTGGAGTAACCATAAATGGATAATTAATAAGAAACACGGTGAGATCCGTGCGCATCAGCAATATCAGCAGCAACACATTATACACATCACGGACCTCCGTCATCTTTAATTATCAATGACGTCATCTCTGCCATCTTCGTTATCCTCCTCCTCCTCCTCCTCCTCTTCCTCCTCTTCCTCCTCTCTCTTTTCCTCTTCCTACTCCTCTTTCTACTCAAAGGGGGAGATAAGTTCCGAGTGAATGTTTGATTGGGAGTCGTAAAACTACATCTGGTTCAACGGAGTGCAGTGGAATTGAAATATTTATTCCAAGAAGATTACATATCCACGTACAATCGTCCTCGACGGTCGTCTTCGTCATCATCATCATCACGAGATACCATCACCGTCGTCATCATCACCAACTGCCGTCAACATTATGACTATATGGTCATCGCCATCATTGTCATCGTTGATAGAATCAGTAGCCTCTGAAATTCATGCCACGTTGGTTTCTTCATCATTCATTCACTCACTCACTCACTTACTCATTCACTCGTTCTCTCATTTATAATGAAATCACTTTATCATTAAGTCCCATTCAGTCACTTGCTCATCCACTCATTAATCACGCACTCACTATTTGTCATTCATTCATTCATTTATTCATTCACTCACTCGGTCACTTCCTTCATAGGAATGGCATTGGACGGCCCCTTTCCAAAGGAGTTGAAAGGCCCGAATGATGGAAAAGTAGATGAATGAATGGAGAGAACGTTGAACGGAGGAATGAACCTGATTGTTGCTTCAATATTCATTTTTCACGGCTCTACATGCACCCACTCAAGTGCATGGATGCGAGATTAACCGTGAATAAAAAGCCCTTTTAACTCAAAAAAAAACTAAAAAACACTACCCTCACGGTCCGCTACCCATCGGTCCCCATTCACCCCACAAAGACCCTACTCAGACTTTAATGACCACCCACCACATTCAGCTTTTGTTGCCCAGAAAGGTCGGTTGAGCCTGTTGTAAATCTTTTTAATCAAAACCTGAGTGCCAATCCAATCACGGGACCAGAGGCACTTTTTGGGGCGGGAAATTAAATTCGAATTTAAAATTTGAATAAGTAGCCAATCCTGACGTCATAATCGCCAGGTTGTCTTCCAGTAATTCTTTGCCGCCTCGCTAGACGTCATCGTTGTCGTCATCGTCATCATCGTCGTCGTCGTCATCGTCGTCGTTGCCTAATCATATATGCGAAGTTTTTGATCGGCAAAAAAACAACAAACAATTTCTTAAATTTTACTCTCGGGGAAAAACTTGAAATCAAGAACTTAAGAAGGAGGAATTCTCTTTTTTTTTTCTTTTTTTTATTTCTGTGTTTTTTCTTTTTTTATTTATTTCCTCGAAATTCTTTGAAATATTCTCGGAAATGTTTCTTTCTTGAACTCGAATTACGAAGAAAAAATACGTGAGGAGAAGGAGCAGTGATTGCGATTGGTCGCTGATTGGTTGGTTCAATCAACTGGCGTCTGGCGTCGAGAAGGTGATGCGTCGGTGGAAGCGCTCGCAACGAGGACGTTGGCGTCAAATATAGCGCCGGAGCAATGGCGTGGCAATAATTTGAAAACCATTCGCTGTCATCATCGCTTTCCTGTCATCTTCTGCTTTTCTGACTTTCAACTCTTCTCGACTGCTGCTGCTTCTACTCCTAACGCCAAATATCCCCTTGCTCACTCACTCACTCACTTACTTACTCACTCACCCATCCACCCACCCACCCATGTCACCCGCCGAACTACTCCCCATGGACGAGTTCCGGCGGTTTCAAGCATCGCTTGAGACACGAACGTTCAGAAAGGTTCACCCTTTAATGGATCAACTGAAAATAACCGCCATTTCAACCTAATTTCTGCCAATAGTTTTTTTTTTTTTAAACCGGAAATGTCATCGTTGTCTTCATATTCCTCCTCATTCTCTTCCTCCTCCTCCTCCTCCTCGTTATCATAATCATCATCGTCCTCATCGTCGTCGTCGTCGTCGTCATCGTAGAGGCGATGGTGAAATTGTAATGGATTGATGGAAATGCGGCCATCCACAATGGCGTCTTTAAATTGTTTTTCTGTTTTTGGCAGGACTCCTCACGATCCAATTGTTGATGTTTTGGATTTTGTTTATTTCCATTGAGCGGTTGAAGATGAAGACGACGACGTTGAAGAGGATTACTACATGTGACGATAGCATTGATGTTTGCGGTGCTGATGACGATGGTAGACTTGGTGGTTAAGATGACGACGACGATGATGATGACGACGATGATGATGACGACGATTACGAAGTCGATAATGATTATAATGATAGTTATGAAATTTATTCTAACCGTGATGATGACGCTAAAGACGATGATGATGATGATGGCGATGATAATGATAGCCACGTGATGATGATATCATGGCTAAGATTTATGGTGTCCCATACACACGGCTGATAGCAGGAAGTACCACTTAAGTTGTTGAAACAACTACTCCTCCAGCAACAACATTCTGTCTGACAGATGGAATGAAGTGATATGCTGAGGAGATGCTAATCCATGCATATGTTCAGATTATTTTATTTTATTATATTTTATTTAGTATAATTATTATATCGGCACGATATAAAATCATAATTTAATTATTGTTAGTTTATTTATTTATTTATAAAAATTAAAATTAATTAAATTTTTTGATTTACAATTAAATTTAAATGATAAATTTAATTTAAATTCAACTACTCCTTTCTATTTACTTATTCCATTCATCCACCTGGAACGTCGCTACATCCATCCATCCATCCGTCCGTCCGTCCGTCCATCCATCCATCCATCCATCCATCCATCCATCCATCCATCCATCCATCCATCCATCCATCCATCCATCCATCCATCCATCTACTGATCCTTCTCTTCCAGGTTTCTTAAACACAGGGGACAACAAAATCACAGGCAACTTCGCCATACTCGATATCGTGGCTGCTCTCCATTGGATCAGGGAAAACATTCACTCCTTCTCCGGGGATCCAAACTCCGTCACTCTTTTGGGGCACAACTACGGGGCCGCTTTGGTCCACATTCTCTTGATCACTCCTCTGACGAAGGGTAGGTTTCCGTTTTACGTGGTGGTGAGACATCTTGATGGGTGGACTTACGGAGCAAAGATGGATGATAGATTGATGAATAAAGGGATCGATGGATAGATAGACGGGTGGATGTATGAAGGTATGGATGCTGTAATCATTATATTGGATTACTATGATGGTGGTGATATGAAAGAGTGAAAAGATTTTAAGTCCTCAAATGTAGGAGATGGCGATGATGACGACGACTACGATGATGATGATGATGATGATGACGAGACCGATGATGTGGCTTTGGAAACACTACGATGACACAGTTACTCCATGACACGGGCTAGTTACAATTTGAATCCCTAACGAGGGAATATTTAACGCTTGCATGATTTTCACGCTTGAACGGCTTCGTGTGATCAGGTGAAATTACGTAATGATTAACTTTTAAATAAGCGATGGTCACATATCTTAACAAGCAGGAAGCTTATTTTCAGCATTTTCTCCCTAAATGCAAAAAATTAAAACAAGTTATAGCTTTGTTTTTTAAAGAACTTTGGGTTTATTTAAGAAATTAAAAATTAATTACTGTTAAATAACGCTAAATATCAATTTATAAAACAATTTTAATTTCTCAGGCAGCACAAATTAAATCACTTATTCGCACTAAAATTAAATAAAAGTCGGCATTTAAAACCCTTTAAATAACAAAACCAATAAATAACCAATAAATATATAATAAATAAATAAATAAACAAACACATAAATAAATAAGTAATGTTTATTTTTTACATCTAAAAATAAAAAATAAAATAAAATAAAATAAAAATTCCAGGAAGGCATCTCTTTCACAAGGCTGTCGTTCTAAGCGGATCCGGCTTTGCCAGCTACGCGACCACAGACAATCCACTGCGTTACGCCGTTGAGTTGGCCGTGAAATTCAATTGCACTGACTTTAAGGAGCAAAGTCCCGATACATCCGTCATGCTCGACTGCTTCAAAAAACGTTCGCTGGAAGATTTCAGTCGCTGGAGTGGAACCATCTGGGCACCGAAATATCTATCGGCTTTCGGGCCGAGCGTCGATAAGAGAAGCGTCTTGCCTCTGAGCGTAGAGCGACTGTCCGAAATCGCGGCCGTACCCACCGCCGGCACTGCCACGGCCACGTCGGCATTCAAGTCAACTCGTCTGATGCTCGGCTTCAGTCGCAACGACGGCCTTTGGCGACTGTCGCAGCAGCAGTCGGAAGCCGGTCTAACGTCGGAACAGGCCACGAGACTGCTGAGGACCTACGTCCAGAACTGCTTCGACTACAATCGAGAGCATATCCTTGAAATACTCCAGCATCACTACAAAGACTGGGACAAGCCGGAACACGATCCGGCCGTCATCCGTGAAGCCGTGGCGGAAATGCTGGCCGACGGACAGAGCGTTGCACCGGTCATCAGCCTGGCAAAGCTCCACGCCAAGGTGGCCACGACTTACCTTTTCGCTCTCCATTATCCGACGAGATCCGAGATTGCTCAGAAGTTTTCGGATAGTTCCGGATTTGGCCGGTTCGGAGCAAACAATCTCTATGGAGATGACCTGGCACTGTTCTTCGGTGCCCCATTGGTCGACGGAGTTGACCCTTGGCCCAATGTCGGAAGCAGGACCGACAGAATCATGTCCGAGGTTCTCATGAGAGCTCTGGTCAATTTCGTGACAACAGGGTTGGGTGACTTGCCATTACTGTTTTTTTAATCGTATTTTTAAAAATTTGTTATTTATATTTAATTCTAACCTCATTGGGTTTATTTTTAATTTTTGTTTTTGTATATATTTTATTTAAATTGCGGATAATTTGACAATTAGCTAATTTAAATCACAGTTTTAAGTGCGTCTTGTCTCATTATAAACAGTTTCTCTACCAATGACAAAATCGTAATTCTCATCTGCCTGTCACGGGCAACGTTGTCATGTTGTCGTCGTCGTCATTACCACCGTCGTCGTCGTCATCCTCCTCCTACTCATCATCATCGTCATCATCCTCATCACCACCATCATCATCATCATCACCAGCAGCAGCATGTCTGCAATCATCACCAGAACCGGCTAATGCATGGGAACGCGGACCCATACATTCAAAAGTACCACAATCAGATTAAACTTAAAACGTTACTTTGGAAACCGTGAAAATATTTTGCAGCAAAAAATGTTGTACTTACTAAAACAGCTTCCACGAGCATCTACGATCCGGGCTTTGGCCAAGGATTGGCATTAAACTGGATAAAATAATAACTAAATAACGATAATAATTCCATACAATTAAATATATTAAAAAAAAAAATAATAATTGTGAAATTAATAAGAAAAATACTTGATTTGGTGGGAAGCACTCATTTTAATGTCGCCGTATTGTCATAATTTCTATTATTTAAAGCGAGAAATTTACTTTTTATGCGTGGAAATTTTACTATTTTACTATTTCTTTGGAAAATTTGTCTCCCACTTTTGGGAAAGAATGAAACTGAAACCAGTGAAATTGTTGGCATTCAGTTCATTGAAGCGGAACCATCTTCTAGACGTTTCAAGAATGGAAAAATGTCGAAAGTTTTTGATTCCGCAAGAAGAATTTTCATTCCTTCTTCAAATCTCACTTCTCTCAGAGTTCAATTCCAGCTTTTTTTTACTTTCCGTCAATTCATCCATCCGTCCGTCCGTCCGTCCGTCCGTGCCTCCCTCCCCGCGCCCGTCCATCCATTCGATGTTTCTGTTTTTAACATGACCTCATTTATCCTCCTATCCATTCTTCCATCCATTAATCCGTGAATCTTTCTTCTAACGACCGAGCAATCAATGACTCTTCTTAATCAACCTCTTATCAACCAATCAATCCAAACATCTTCCTTCCTTCCTTCCGCCCTTCCATCCTTCCTTTCCATTCATTTAGTCAAACTGAACCGGCCATGAATCTTATCCGTCATTAGGTGGATTAAACATTCTGATGATGATGATGATGATGATAATGATGATGATGATGATGATGATGATAATGGTTAAAACAATTAAATGTTAATTGTAAAAACAATCGTCATGATGATGATGGCTACCATAATCGTGGCAAGACGAAGACGACGATGACGAAGTCGTTGCTGGTAGCAACCACGGATCGGGCAAGTGCTTGTCCCTGTCAGAAGTTATCAGCGAAAGGTGATTCATCGTCCCCGTCGATGACGTCATCGTGACATGACTTACGAGAGACGCTTCGTCATCGTATTCTCCGATGCTGCTGTTGTTTTTGTTGTCACGTTAAATTGCATGATAACTATGTCAATATAGAGGTCATCACCATCATCGTCATCATCGTCATCATCATCGCCACCTCATCTCAACTTCTCATCGTTTGAATAAGGAGTGACAAGGATATACATGTAATCAAATGTTAAATTCTTATAGTTATTTTTGCGGTCTTAAATGACTTTTGAAATTTTTCTTAAACTTTAATCTTGTTTTATATTTTAAGATTAACAAACTATGAACATTAAAAATTGTATTATTAGTGACATTTTTGCAAAAATGTTGCAATAACTCAGAAAAAGCATTTGTCCAGACAGAACTCAAATTTCGGATCGATTATTTATTAAGATTTTAAAAGTAATAAATAAAATATATAATGGAAACTTTTTAAAAAACATGTAAAAATTTAAAACAAATTCATTTAACTTTGATTTTTTTGCCGACGTGAACAAAGCATTGTACCATTGTACAGCAACCCCAACGTCCAACCTGGAAGGCCAAAGGTCAAGCCACCTCAGGCCGACTCTGATTGGCCTGTTTATGACCCAGAAAAACAACAGATCGCTGTTATTGGTTAGTTTCAACTTCTGATCAAGCGTTCTGACATCATAAAATCACATTAAATTCTTCAGCACTTTTGTTTAATTCCTTTTAATTTGTCGATTAAATATATAAAAAATAATATAATTCTGTAAAATTAAATAAATATTATTTTGTTCTACATTAAGCCTAACAGTTTCATTTTTATTTTCAGAACGAAAAGTCCAAGAACAATTAGAAGACGGTGAGAATTATATATCCATCATTCATTCGATTATTATTAATATTTTTATTATTTTTATTATTATTATTATTATTATTTTATCGAGAGTGTAAAATAAAACTCGTGCACTTGGTTAATCAAGTCCTCGTAAAGGTTCCATATTGAATTTTCTCCTCTTCCTAATTCGCCTCGCGTGACTCAACTGATGCCGGAATTTCCACCCGAAAAGTGAAAGCGAAACTAAATTCGTAGCTGCCACGGTTGATTTGAAGAAACGCCTCTAACTACACGAGAGCGACTCCAGCTCCTTCATTAACATCGCTTTTAATCTTTCTATCCGACATCCGTGGTACTTAACATCACAGGCATCGTCAAAATCACTATCACGGTCACCACCATCATCGTCATCATTACCGTCATCATTATTTTATGGCTATTACCATCATCATACTCATCGTCATCATTGTCTTCATTGTCATGATTATTGCCATCGTCATCGTCATCATCTCTTAAGTCATTAATATCGTTTTCACCAATGGCCACGTCAGCATCACCGTGATCACCACTGCGATCTACCCATATAATATATTTAATTATTTAGTTTGGTTAAATCCCAGAATTTTAATAGAATAGATATATTATAAAGGTAAAATATACTAAATTATAAATCAGTATTTACCTACTGAAATCTAGAACAAAAATTAAATTAAACGTCATTCCTTGAACAAACCATAGCTGACTGACTGACCATTGAACTTTGACTTCTGCAGTACTAAAGCACACAGTGCGACACCACTACAAGTCCTCTAAGATGGCACTTTGGCTCAATCTCATCCCTAAACTCCACAAAAACATCTTCCAGCTGGACAACCGCTTCCACCAGCTAGCCGACAACGAAGACCCGCTCAGCTTCGAGTCGAACGTCACTCGTTTCTACGTCGACCGGGTGTCTAAGAAGGACCAGGATCAAGAGCAGGTCAACGGCTCATCCGGCCTCGGCAAGTACGAGTCGTCGCCTCACGGAATGCACTTAGATCCGCCCAGATTCTCGCCGTCGGACTACTATCGCAACCGCAACCACTTCACCCATCCGTTCACCGAGATTTTCACCGGCTATGACGACGGCGGTCACCGGAATCGCCAGGTGGTAAATGTATCACTCATCGGCAAGAGTTCACCAGCGCCATCTCCGAAGCAAGAACAGTCAACGTTCGCCATCGCCATTCCATTCCTGGCCACTATAACGGTAGGACTGGCTCTGTTCTGCTGCAACTTCGTCATGTTCTGCGCCGTGTGCAGGCAGAAAGCGCAGCTCCAGAAAGAGCGGATGATGTTGAAACTGGAAATCACCTCCAGGGATTCCTTCCGCTCCTCGATGTCTCCGTCGCTGAGGAAACATCGCTCCATGACCGAGACGAGCCTCAAATCGGACAAGGACGATTCGGCCTTCGTCATCAAGACGAGAGACGATCCCGGTTTCCATCCGTCGTCTCCGTCCTTCTTCTCTTCGCCGACGAGGTCCTCGAGCACCTCGCCGAATCTCGACTACCAGGACAAGAGCGCAGAATCCGGAAGCGCCGGCGGGGACGTCCTTCCACTGTGCGACTACGGCAGGCAGTCGTTGCTGCGTCAGTCGTCATCGAAGAAGTCGAAAGTTCAGTTCAACATGCCGGCGGACGGCAAAGCAATTGCCCAGGAGTTTGTCGGCGAGACGAGGTTTCTCCACCATTCCAGCGCCGTCGTGAAGTCACTGGCGGCGTCCAAGACGACCGGTTTCAATCCTCCCCCTCCTTCGTCGATCAGCTTGAAATCCTTTCCGGCGACCTCCGGAGTCCTGTACAGTCACAAGATTCCGCCTCCTTTCTTTACCCAACAGGGCGCTTCGGCCATCACCTCGGCCAGACAACAACAGCAACAACAACAACAACAACAGCAGCAGCATTTCCGGGAACAGATGCAACTGCAAAAGACGAGATCAACTCTCATGAACGGCGGCATCCATCTGGCCACGTTGCCCCGCCATCATTCACCAAAGGAACACCAACATCTCCATCAGACGTCCATCGTCGCATCGAACGCTCAACAATTCCAGCAACTCCAGCACGCAGACGCTGCCAACAACAACACCCTGCCGCGTCAACAACAACAACATCATCATCATCAACAACAACAACAGCAACAGCAGCAACAACAACAACAGCAAGAACTTGACCAACAGGAGCACATGTTCGAGCAACCAAAATATTCTGAGGAGCCATCTACAGTTGTCTGACATTCACCCTAAATCCCTCCACCCTGCCACAGTCCGACCCCCTACCCCTCTCTTAGGTGTTTGATCCGACCACCCATCCACCTACCCACTTCCCGATGTGGGTTGGTTGCTGATGTCCGTGTTTCATATTCCATCCGGCGAGACCGGAAATGCAAATGGCCGGCGGAGTTGATGAAGAGTAACTGAAACATTATACGAGACGATGTTTAGTATTTTTTAATGGCGTCGAAAGCGAAAAATATTTTCAACGTTGAATAAAGGAGATGATGATGATAATAATAATAATAATAATAATAATAATAATAATAATAATAATAATAATAATAATAATAATAATAATAATAATAATAATAATAATAATAATAATAATAATAATAATAATAATAATAATAATAATAATAATAATAATAATAATAATAATAATAATAATAATAATAATAATAATAATAATAATAATAATAATAATAATAATAATAATAATAATAATAATAATAATAATAATAATAATAATAATAATAATAATAATAATAATAATAATAATAATAATAATAATAATAATAATAATAATAATAATAATAATAATAATAATAATAATAATAATAATAATAATAATAATAATAATAATAATAATAATAATAATAATAATAATAATAATAATAATAATAATAATAATAATAATAATAATAATAATAATAATAATAATAACATTAATAATTAAAAAGAGGTGAAAATTTCCCAGAAGCTGAAAAGGGAGGGAGGGGTGATGGAGCGGTTGGGAGTCCCTCAGGGCATCACCGGTAATTGATGCTCTGTTATGACGTAATGATGATGAAAAAGAAGAAGAAGAAGATGATAATGATGACGATGACCAGGAATAGGATGATTACAATGTTATGTCTACGGCTCTCATCTGAACATGGCTAAAAGTGTTGCTAGATATTCGATTTAATAGCTATATTTATTTATTAATAATTATTTATAATCAATTAATTAAATTATTAATAGATTAATTAGCAAAGAATGAGCGGGTTGTAGTTACTAATATTTAAGCATTGTTCTTTAATATAAATAATTTTGTAATTATTTTCCATTTAACTCCATATTATTGGATGATAAAAGAGCGGTCGAAATGCGTCATGTTCACGACCCTGGGCTTCCCTGACAATTGGCGCTATATAAATGGCTCAGCGCCTCCAAAGAAGCGCAAGTGACGCCCTATAAATTGGGATGTTCTCATTAACCTGATCGCTCATTTGATTTTAGCTTTGACGTCCTGCCCTGACAAAGTCCCCAAACTCTTCTTGCCTTCATGGAATCGCAATTTCATTCGCTTGACTAATTAATTAATTGGTCAATAAACCAATTAAGTAATAAGCCAATTCGATAATTAATTTATGATTAAACTGGTTAACAAGTCCGTGGCAGAATCGCAAGAAGAACATGACGTTTTATCGTCCAATGAAGATGCTTTTATCCGGGCAAATCGATTTTCCTGATTTCCAGATGAAGGCCAACAGAACCACGGACTGAAAAGAGGGAAACCATAAATTCCAGAACAAAACTCTTTTCCAGATGAGCATTGCGTAAAAATTCTGCAAAATAAAAAGAAAAACATGAAAAAAAAAACAAGAAAAATTGCGCAAACCTTGTGCTTCACCGACGATTTTGGAAAGCGAAGACAAAACAGTGTTTCGTGGAATGTAAACAAGAAATTAATATTTATGTACTAACTAATAATAACGACTATTAGTTTACGAGTGAAATAATTCCTTTTAGAAGGTCGTTACATTAATATTTATTATTATTTCTAATTTAAAATTTTAATTATATAATTTTTAAAATTATTATTATTATTGTTATTATTAATAATTTTAATATTAATTCTTTAATTATAATAATTAATATTTTTATTTTCAAAATTAAAACTTTTAACCTGTCGAACGATTTAAAAAACACAATATTGCATTGAATGCAACACACGGACAATAATAAGTTACTATTATTATTATTATTATTATTATTAATATTATTATTATTATTATTATTATTATTATTATTATTATTATTACATTTTTTAAATATTTAATTACGATTAAAGTACCTTCTTGTTTAGCTTTGAGCTTAAATACTTAATAATAATTATCCAATAATATCGTGAAAATACACCCGATTAGAAAATATCTTCCTCATTTAAAAATGGCAAATTCCAGCCACAAATACGCGTTTGCACATGGTTCAATTTTTGGAGACTTTGGTAATAATAGTTATAATCTTATAAAAATAAATAAATGAATAAATCGTGTTTATTTTGACCTACATTTTGACGATTTATTTTGAAATTTTTATAATTTTTTGAGCATTAAGGTCACGACCTTATGAATATACAAATGAATCAATTACATTCATTCTGGACTGTATATTAACAAATTACGTAATGATTTTAAATTCATTTTTTAATTCTAGTTTACTTTAATTAACTTTAATTATTCTAAATTCCTGCATTTGAATCTGGAAATTTGAAATCTATCGACGTATCTAAAAAATAAAACATGGCGTCAAAACATGATTTTCTGAAATTTATTATTTTTTTTTAAACGAATTTCTTTCAATAAAATATTTTTATTTGTAATTTTAATAAGAATTGTTTTCATAGATTTCTTAAAACACTTTAACAAATTTACAACTTATAAACTCAATCATAAGGCTCATTCATTTTAATGGTAATAATTGTTATTATAATATACTATTATAATATATTACTATAATATATATTATATATTATATATATAATATAATAATAATAATAAATTTCTAATAAATAATGATTATAATTAGAGTAATTACAATGCAATACGAAAATAATATTCATTAAATTATTAATTATGCAATATTATCACGTTTCAATTTGTGGCAATTATATTATTTACAGCATTTCAAGTTCGCAAATAAATGCATTTAAATTATATAGTATCTTTATTATTAAATATTAAATTATATATTATGAAATTATAATATATATTGCAAAAATATTAGAAATCAACTTAATCTCGGGAGGAAATGTTTATTACAAAAATAATCTATATATCGAGAATGAGAAGTTGTGAGAGAGCTAATCACTGCAGTAATAACAGATAAGCTAAAACTGGATTTTTAAAAAAAATATTACGAAAAGAAAGTCGCCAATAAAATAAATAAATAAATAAACATCGAAATACAACAGCAAATTAATAATAATAATAATAATAATAATAATAGTGATTTTTAATAATAATAATTTTATTTTATGAAATTGGGTCAGGTCGTCATCAACCAATGAAAAAATCCAGCAGCTCGAATCGTGAACTCGTGAAATAGGTCAGGTTACAAGAACACGATTGGATGCGCAGAAAAATATTGAAGACAAAGCAATTGAAAATGACAGAAAATTCACTGAGCAAGTGGCCTCAACCTTCATAATAATGATAACAACAACAACAACAACAACCTTCAATAACAACATCAACAACAACAGCAACAACAACATCGTAAATAACGACCGATACTAAACGGCGGTATAACAACAACAAAAACAACAACAACAACAACAACGAGTCATTAGAGTTGTAATATTTAATGGAATTTTGGTCTTCTACCCGGCACTATCACCACCACCACCATTATCATTGTCATCATCACCATCATCATCATCGTCATCGTCATCACAAATCGCCAATAGTCATGGTCAAGCAAAACCTGTGGAATTAAATAAATTTTAATTTAAGAAATAACAATTAAATATTTATGTATTATTTACAATTATTAAATTTCTTTAATAATTAGTTAAATTAAATAGTAAATAAATTATATAAATATTATTTTATCATTTACATTTAACAAATTACGACGATATCAGAATGAATTCAAAGAGCATGGAGCTGTTTGTATATTCTTTTATTTATTTCAAATTCATTAAAAATGATTTATTATTGAATTTCGTTAATTAATTTTTTAAAATTAAATTAAT